>CM076396.1:23468198-23545698 GCA_038363315.1 Mugilogobius chulae | reverse complement strand
AAGTACTTTAACTGTGGTTTTGTTGAAGTTACGCTATAACACGTGAGAAAGCACGTTTAATACCACACACACGACTTATTTGCTGAAATGATTGATAAAATTAGGTTACAGACGATAGAAACGATAGAAGAGAAATGGCACGATAGACGCTTTTCTATCGTCCCCACGATATGTATCGTCATATCGCACAGCCCTATTGTGGGTAATTAAAATGAGGTCAAATGCAAAATTTTGAATGATTAATCTCACACAGGGTTCCTGCACACCTTCTAGAAGAAAATTTAAGACCTTTTAAGACCTTGCATAGCAAAATTTAAGACCACGTGCAAGTCTAAAAACATTATCTTTGTGACAATAAATAAATATCTAGTAAATAAAAATTAATAAAACTATAGTGTTTTAAGTTTTCATCTGTCATTTTTGTTTTGGCACTGTTTATTGGCTCACAAAATTAAATACATTTCAATTATTTATGACCAAAAATAACATTTGTAGATGCTTCACCTGCTGTCAGATGATCACAGACAGGTGCTGTCTCTCCTTCACTGCGCTCATTTGCAGTGGGCAGCTTTATGTGACCAGGCGTCCCAAAATTCACGCATGTATCCCGCAGATTATGTCATTACTCCAGGCTACACACATCCACATTCACCCAGACACGTAAATGTGGATAGATGGATGGAACACAGCGGCTAACAACTTGAAGCGAACGCGGAAATAAGTGAAAAGTTTTTTGTACACGCGGCGATTTAAAAGCTGATATTTTCACCACATGTACACGAACTATCGCACAACTTACAAAAAAAAAGATTATTTACGGAATGCACCACTCGGCTCATTACGCGCAGCATCTGCAGTGCTAGCGACGGTAAAGTCAGACATTTTCAGCCCGAATTAAAGCACTGTGAGCTTACCTTAAAACTCACTCGCTCAGGGAATCATACTTTTCCTTTGGCCAAGTTGAACAGTTCTTATTTAGTCCCAAAGTTGGTTGGCAATTCGTGCTAAGCTAACAGTGAGCTCATGTGCTCTGCTCCACTCACCTCTGTTGAGCGCTGTCGCTCCGTCTGACTCATTTACATAACTGGCATCACAGCAAATGTAACTTCTCTAACACAAACGCGCACATTCTTCATTTAACTTTGATCAAGCTGCTCAAAATACAAGGTCTTAAAAAAGCCACTTCAAATTTAAGACCTAAACACCTAATTTTGACAAATTTAAGACTTTTTAAGACCTTAAATTTCCCATTTCAAATTTAAGACTTATAAAGACTTTTTAAGACCCTGCGGGAGCCCTGTCACAGCAATATACTGTTTGGCCCTCTGCTATAGGTTTCACTGTGAAAAAGTTTGGACACCCCTGGTCTAGAAGGTGTGGCTCAAGCCAGATGTGAGGGCATCATTTCATTCAGTGAACCTGAGATGTGCTCACATCTGACAAGTGTGAGCAGTGCATTACCCCGAGCTCACACTGCATCCAGTCCAACTCCAGTGCAGTCACCGGAGCGTTCTTGCTACAGTGGGTGACTCACATTAGCTACGGTGGTCTGCAGTCGTGCTGCAGCATGTATCTAGCCACAGGCTCTGCTTCGACCTCGCGAGACCCTGATCTCACGGAGGTTCACGCTCAACCTGGGAGATTACGCGATCGCCGAGCACGTGTATGTAAACCAAAAACACATGCGCCAAGTTTTGAGCTTATTTCACATCAGTTCATTTTCTGTTTGATTTTTCGACGCACAATGGATCAGCACGGGAGGTGTTATATAATTGTGTATATGTCGAGTTTCGATGTATTTTGTATCATTAGTGGTAACATAATGATTTTATTTTAAAAATCGCCGGATTCACTTCACCAGAGCTTGCTTGGTTTCATGTCTTGTTTTCACAACTTAACCAAAAAGGGCTTCCGGCCAAAATTTTAAACCCAACCAAAAGTTTTCGGAGCACCGGATTGGCCCTACAGGAGACACCGGTCTGGACTGTACGTCGTGTGAGTCACTCAGATGTTTCAAGTAAAGTAAAGGCTCTGGTGGCTGCATCGGAGTTGGACTGGATGCAATGTAAGCTTGAGGTCAATATCACAGGCAAAAGTTAACTGTAGCAGCAGCTTCACATAAATGTGTATTTGTGCAACATAGTTGATACTACAAACTTCTACCACCTTTACCGTCACAAGTTTACAAATTTACGCTGCATTGTGTATGTTAAAATTGTTAATAAAGCGAAAAGAGGCAGCGTCGGGCAGAGGCGAGCGGGCAGAGGAGAGAGAAAAGCACGAGGCTTTGACAAAGTAATAGGGTTTTTAACATTAAAATTCACAAACCTAACAATGTTCAATAAGGAATGAGCATTATTGTATCTATAATACACACCTTGTGTGTGAAATTACCAGAAAAATCTGACTAAAGCTCAATTTTGATACCTCACAGTATCAGAACATTATGTCATAAATGACATGCTGAAAGAAAAAAAAATTCACAAGAAGGCAGTATACACTTTATAAACCGGTGAAATTATAGCAGAGGAGATCACGGATATTCTTGAGGAGTTTAGAGTAAAAAATGTAATTGTTGCTGTAACAATTGACAATGCAGCAAATATGGATGTGGCTGTCAAAAAGATGCATGTGCAGAAGATTTTTGGCTGTTTTGCACAAACCCTTCATGTGGCTGCACAAACAATCTACACTACAGCATATCAGCTGTGTCAAAGTGGGCTGGCTGAAAAGATCGACACTGGCCAAGCCAGTTTTAAAAGAAAAGCAACATCTTTTAGGTGAGCAAGTTGCTTTTTGAATTTAAGGCCAACCCACACCAAAGCGCGGCGCAGCATGTCACTTGTTATGTTTAGGGTGAGTAACATGATCATTTTGTCATAAATAATGAAAGGCATTCCCCGTTCATCATTGTTAACGAAATAGCGCCGACAAGTGAAAACTGTCAACTACTGTACTTTATTCAAATCGCAGAAGAAGAAGAAACTATGGGTGCCAGCAGGGTCATTTGGAGCGGCGCCGCGGCGGAAACAAACAAAACCGAATTACGGCGCATTGTAAAGCGCCGTCTCGCGCTGCCGCGAGCCCGGTGTGGGTTCATTCATAGAAATTAACGGAGGCGCCCAATTTGCCGCGCGGAAGAGCATCCCAGTGTGCGTTGGCCTTTATGCTCTAATTCATACTAATACTCTACTTAAAAAAATATATTAACTAGGGCTCGAACTAAAGGTGCAGTTAGCCTCATTAATATGCACGACGTCACCGCAATTAATATGCGCAAATGCCGACCATTAACACCTATTTTCATGACTAATTTACATGTCAATGTATGTTCGGTAATCATAAACACAGACACAACACTTTACAGTCACCAGAGAGAACGAGCTGAGGCAATGTTGTTGTGATAGCATCATGAGCTAATCGCTAACTACAGAGGTAGCATTGCATTACATTACAGTGAAAGTTAAAGCGCACGCGTTTTAAACACTCACCGCGGAGATAACCTCTTCCCAGATCCCAAGTATTCACAAAAATAATTCCTTTAATCCAAACGAGAAAGTAGTGAGAAAGCCAACTTCTTGTTGACAGCAGCTGTGTGTCCTCTTTTCTGGCGAGGATCCTTTTCTATTCTGATGAATTAAAAGTCCTTTCTATTGTTGCGGGCGTCATCTGTGAGGAAGTCATTTCCTTTTCTTGAGTTAGTAGCGGAGTTAAGAGCATTTAAATCCAGCGCACAAGCACTTTCTGCTGATGCAGACTGGTGCTGCGTTCAGGTACAGTCCGACAATAAAACAACTCCACAAATAAATTTAGTTACATGCGCTAAATATTGATCTGATTATTGATTGAATAGAATGGTTGTTAAGACAACAGGCTTTATGGAAAAAAGAAAAACATTTTTAGACAAAGTTGTTAAAGCCTGTCATGCGAATAGATTTTCACCATATAGATTTCTATTATTACACTTTTTTTTACAAACTGAAGCTGCTGCTACAGTTAACTTTTGCTTGTGTTATTAATATACTGTTCACTTGTCACAGACGTGAGCACATCTCAGGTTCACTCAATGAAATGGTGCCCTCACATCTGGATTGAGCCACACCTCTTATAACGTATAGCGCTGGGAGAGATTATCTGATCTTTATCAAAATCACACAGACGAAAAAACAGTGTCTGCTTAGTAGTAATAGTAAATCAACTTGAGAATGGTTTCAGAAGAACAAAATACACATTCTGGAGTGGCCAAGTCAAAGTTCTGACTTGAGATGCTGTGGCATGACCTCAAAACAGCAATTTATGCCCAACATCCCAGGAATCTGACTGAACTGCAACAATTTTTAAAGAGGAATGGTCCAAAATGGATCAGATCGGTGTGCCAGACTGATCTGCAACTACAGGAAGCGTCTGGTAGAAGTTATTGCTGCCAAAGGGGGGGCAATCAGATAATAAATGTAAGGGTTCACTTACTTTTTTTTTCTCCTTCTGTCATTGTTTGCATGTTATCCTCATTAAAAATGAAAACTTATAAATGTTTGGGTGGTTTTAGTTAAAGCAGACATAGATTTTTCATCTGTGTGATTTTGACAAAGATCAGATAACATTTTATGGTGTTTTTATGCAGAAATGTGAGAAATTTCAAAAGGTTCACATACTTTTTCATGCCACTGTAAATAAGGATGTTGCCAAATCCATGTGCTTCTGATTGGTACGAGCATTCAATACAATTGAACCCAATGTTTCAGTCATATATAGATTTTTTTTTAATTAAACCAGAACAATTGCTAAAATTCACTACTTTTAGAACTTGAAACAAAGTGCAGCAAAAAAAAAAAAAAAAAACGTTCAAAAAAAGTGGACTTGACAACTCTGAAATTAAGTAATGTATGTTAGAAAAAATAGTCAGTACAAATGGGGGGGGGGTATCATCAAAAAAGCAGATTGTCACAGAAATTAGCTCACGATTCAATTTTTATCACAATATTGCCCAACCCTATTCCATACTGCATTTAAGGCAACTGGGAACTAGGATATTTCCACATTTCCCACTTGTAAAAATGAGCTGGAACGCCACTCAAACTGATAAATACCATTTGCAAACCAGAACCTAGTCGAGGAAGTGCCACTTCACACATACAAGATAAACTATCACCACAAAAAGTAAATCTGGGGAGTTTAACTGCCACAAAAACAATGTATTAAAAAGTCAGATAGAACATTGCACACTCAGTTTGCCGATTTGATAACGTTTCGGCTAATGCCTTCATCAGATCATTTTCAGTTTGGACTAAATGCTTCTACCATTTGCACCTCAACAAGGGTTTGTGGAGTTTATTCTTTCCTCTGTGACAATAACAATGTAAACATTGGCTATGGTTGTTTAACATTACTTTTGTTTAGCCTAAAATTTAGCATTAGCCATGATTCTTACAACTTGATTACATTGGAACACTTTGAACTAGAAATTGGTATTTTTCAACTGGGAAATATCCCAGTTCCCAAGAAAACAGCATTAGTTATAAAAAAATTAAATTTAACACTGCATGTTTACCTGCTCTGAGCTGTTTGCCATGTTTATTAACATTTAAATATTGTGTTTTTACAATCGTCTAGATAATATTGTATTTGAAGCAAACATATTAAAAAAGTTGATGATAAATATAGCATATTCTATGTGCTTAGTGCAAAGACATTCTAGCAAGAAAATGGTAGCCAAAATAATTATGTAGACTCTTGGGGTCTCATTTATAAAAAAGAGTGCATAAAAATCTACTTGGAAAAATTACTCCAGAAAAAATTTAGATTTGACGTAAGTGAAAAATTATCCAAATTTATAAAACCTTTTGTAAGCGCTCCTTTCCTAGCCTGATGTATCAGCCGGTTTTATTTCACTCGTGGAGTTGCTGGAGTGAAATGAAATGGAGCGGAGGCTCTAGGTGGCGGTAGCCTGGCTATTTTTTTCCCACTGAGCAGCAGAAATCTGCGGCCAGGATCTCGCCTCTGGCCACGCCCCTTTCACACTTCCGTCTCACCATAAACTGATACGCACATGAGCGAGTTAAATAAGCTGGGTTCGTAAATAGTGAGTTTGACTGACAGAGGGAGGACGGTCAGCGCAGTAATCAACGCATTTCTCAGCTCTCTACCGCCCTCTACAAGCAGACGCTTGACACGCACAGAAACTATAAATGCTGAGACAGTCGGCTCTGCTCCACTGGAGCAGCTCCAGACAGTCCATGCGTCTCATGTATGTGCGGACTTCACAGGCGGAAGGCATAAACCAAGCTTTACTTGTGACTGGTTCCAGTGAAAGTTTACTTTAGAGCAGGGGTGTCAAACTCAGGCCAGGGGGCCAAATTCGGCCCTCAAGAAGATATCATGTGGCCCCTGAGCATGATTTCAGATTATTGTTGATAGTGGATCCTTATATCGCTGAGATGTGACTTTGAATTTAACACAGACGGACCTATATTTTAAAATGCGGCCCTCAACAAACTCTGAACGATTTGGCCCCAGCACCATTTGAGTTTGACACCCGTGCTTTAGAGACTAGATATTGCACATTTTTCAACCAGGTTTTAAGGAGCACTTTCAAAAAACTATATATAAAAAAATAGGTAACGCTTTAAAATAAGGTTCCTTAATAAGCTCGTTATAAGCATTAATAAGCATTAATAAGCTGTTAATAAGAACTTATAAGACATTATAAACATTGTGTTTTTAATAAACATGCTTATAATTTGCTTATAACCAAAAATATTATGATTATAAACACATTATATTGCTTTAATAAATAGCTTATAGAGTGGTTTTGCAGTACCCTAATCTAAAGCGTGTACATTTTTTTGTAACTATGAAAAATCACAATATACCAGGGGTTCTTAATCTTTTTGACCTTGAGGCCCCAACATTCAGTGCGTTTACATGATCAGGGAAATCAGACTAGGCTGAAAAACCGGACTCTATTTGGTTTTCCCTTCAAACCAGTTGGACCAGTTTAGCTCCTGCTTACATCTGAGAGAGTAAACCGTTTACCCTAGTCCTGCTGTATCAGATTCACTACTGCATGATTCAAACTGTGTTATGTTGATTTACCTAAACATCGTTTATTATTAGTAACTGTTTGTAATATTGTTTGTAAAATTACACATTGATCTTTCTGGAACATGGGTGATTTTAAACATTTAGAACTGTGTTTAACATGTAGGGCCGTGCTAAGCCTGTGCTTAAATATGTGACTCTGTGTACCACTTTGTGCAAGAGCTTTTTTGTTGTAAAAATATTAACTTTAATGCTGGATTGTGCAGTGGGCAGGAGTTGTGAGCATGCTCAGTTACATTTGTCCAGCTGTAGACTGATTGTCTGACTGATTGCCTGACCAGCCAGCCCCTCCTACATTGTGTTTGAATGCAGAAGGGTCTGAAACCAAAGACAGAGCCAACGATTTTGTCGTCCAAAGTTAGGACAATCCAATCACCACGGCGTTAAAAAACACAAGTTTTGGTTGAATAAAAAAAAATATAAAAATATAAGCATGTTTATTCAAAACTGAATTGTTTATAATATCTTATAAGTGCTTTTTAACAGCTTATTAACGCTTATAACTAGCTTATTAAGGAACCTTATTTTAAAGCGTTACAAAAAAATATTTTTTTCATTTTTGCCCATTTCAAATGTTCATCAAACATGCCGTCCTCTCACTTCACGTGTCCTGCCTCTGAGCCGTGTTTCAGCGAAGTCTGTTCACATACGCATCGTTCTCCGTGTGGGGGGAAACGCAATGTTTTACGTTCAGTCTTGTTTTTAAAAATCCCAAGTTTTACGTAAAAAGCTGCTCAGTGCTTTTCTAGGTTCATTTTGAGGAGGCTTTATAAATGAGACCCTTAGACTAGCGTTTTAAAAGCATCAATGGTTAGCTTTAGCTAATCTAAAATAATTTCAGAATTTTGGACGCCGATTGATTTACACAGAAAATACCAAAGAGCTGTACAGGAAGTCAACGCGAAACAAAGTTATTCATAGTGCGTTCGGAGTTGTGTGAGGTTTTTAGTAACCCGAAGAATTCTAATAAAGCAGACTAGCTCATTAAGGCCAGGCATGTCGTTTCTACATTACTTACTTAGCTTCAATGCTACCCAGTACCTATTCGCGGGTTAAAAAAACAAAACAAAAAAAACCCAAAACATTTTAATCAAAACAATCAGCTTATTCAAACATTTGTGTAAACAAGCCCAAAGTGAATTATCTTGAACTAACAATCTTGAGCTACGGTCTTACCGTTGTTGAAGTCGACTTTAATGAAGAAAATATCCGACGCTCTGGTGGCGTTTTCTTTCCTAACTTCCGGGTTCTTCTATTTTTGTAATTTCCGGCAAGCTAAGGTGCCTTTTGGCACCGAGTGCCTCTCTGGTTGCATGAGGAACTGCTAAGTTAAAAACAACACATTATTGTTGAAGTAACATGCATGCAGTGGCGGCTACTTACTAATTTCTTTGGAGGTGCTATGGTCAATTTGGCCACATAGCCAGGTATGACCACAATTATATTAAATTGTATAAGCAATCAATATAACGTAATTTTACACCACTAGGTGGCATTATCGTGCCATTTAATGGCATGTGGTCAACTTTTTTTAAATGTATTTATTTATTTTTTTGATTTAATAATTAAATTATATGACAATCTCAATCAAGCAAAACAATAAGATAACATGTATAATAGACAATAAATAACTGAAAAGAAAATTACAGAAAAGAAAAAACAAATAAATAAATAAAAATTGTAGTTATAAATATATAAAGATATACATATAGTTAGATTTATAGGGGATTCTCATTTTATATTATATATATATATATTTTTTACAGATATCCAAAGTTCTTATTGCTTTTTTGTTTTTACTGCCCAGAAGAGCAGAGAGATATTGGTCAATATGAATTAAAAATTCAGCAATTCTTGGCTCTTTCTTTGACCATTTTGATTTATGAATGTATCTCCCTAAAATAATAATTAGGTTGACTAAATAGTTAACATTTACAGTCACCTTTTCTGAATACGTTAGTATCACAGCTCTCTTCTCAATTTTAATTTTATAATTTTGTAATTTTGCATGAACTATTTTTACACATCTTTCCAGAAAAACCTAACCAGAACACATTCAAAAAACATGAGTTGTTGATAGCAATATTAAATCTTTTCAAGTACAAATTAGTAGGATACTGTATATGTTATGAATCAATTTAAATGTTACTTCTTTGGTCTTGTTATACAAGCAATATTTAGTTATCTCACTAATAACAGCTCTCCAGTTAATATTTTCAAAAATAATATTCCATTGTACTGACCAGTGCTAATAGTTTTTTTTTTTTTTGTAGGCTTTTTCTAATTAATTGTTATTCTACTTTCTGTCATTTAGTTTAATACCATCAATCATAGGGCAGAGGTCTAATTTTGGTTTATCTACACTTTCATAATCTTGATACAATCCAACAACACACACAGGAATCAAATTTTTTACTATAAGAAAGGTTTTTTCAGATGTTAATAAAAAAATATATGTTCAATTCTTCATTAATAGGCTGCCAATGGCACAACTTACAACAGGCTCAGTTTTGAGCAAACATCATGCTAACTATGTAGATTCAAAATGCTTACCAAAGCACTAACACATGTGTGATATATTTACAAACCTGCCTAGAACTGTTCAGATGCAACAAAAAAAAACCTTGATCATAGAAATTTTACTTTAAAGGGCAAAAACTATTTGTTTTCTACTTAAATGCTCTCATTTCTCATGCAATCAGCCTCCCATCTTTACAGGATGAGTGAAATGGCTAGGTCACGTGTCTGGTCAATGTTTGATCACATGACCAATCTCTTCTATGGTTCGTTGGAAAAGGGGGTGTAGCATATTGATAATCTATATTAATATGAGCTATACTTTTGTTATGCAGTGTTCATGTGTTGCCACATGGGTGCGCCGCCTTGTCATAATGAGTGACATGTGTCATGCGTGCTCTCTTTGTGTATTGAATAAACGAGGCTGGTCGGTTACAGTTCGTCTCCATGTGTGTGTTACTGTTATGGATATGTTAGCAGTTAACAAAAAGACTCAAATATATTACAATGGAGACGAGGATGGGATACTTTTCTGCTTGAGAGGTATCTTGTTTCAGAAAATTTTTCGGTGTTAAACGACGACGAAGATAACCCGAAAGAAAAAGACGGCGCTAGCAAGTTAGCTAAACAATGGCTCAAAAATGTCTTTGTTTCTCGGAAATATTGGAGAGTACAAAGAAGGCCAAGAAGATTTTGAGTCATATCTGGAGAGATTTGAGCAATCGATGATCGTCAATGGAGTAGACGATGGTAAACAGGCAAACGTTTTTCTGTCTGCGTATGGACTTTTAAAAAATCTGTGCATGCCAGCTAAGCCAAGTACTCTCACTTATGCCCAGCTATGCGAAAAACTCACAAAACATTACAAGCCAAAGCCATTAGTTATCGCCGAAAGATTTAAGTTTCAAAAAACGCAACCAACAAGACAATGAAACAGTGGCTGATTACGTGGTGGCATTAAAAAGACTGTCTACACATTGTGATTTTGGCGCTCACTTAGATGAAGCGTTGAGGGATAAATTTGTCAGTGGAATGAGAGTCGAGGCTATCCAGCGAAAGTTGCTGACAGAAGATAACCTGACTTTCGCTAAGGCTTGTGAAGTGGCACTCTCAATGGAAATGGCATCAAAGAATACGTTGGAGTTTTTGTCAGGGAATTTACCCAAAGACTCAATCATTAAAGAACAAACCAGAGGCCACACACTTGTAGATTTTACTTGCTGCAAGGAGTGCGTGAGCTTCTGCCTGAGTTCACCACTGAAGTTCCCACACTCCTGACCTTCCTTTTATTGTAAAGCATCACACAAGACATTGTTATGATTACACAACATGTTTTTTGGTTGTTATCTCTGACTAACGGACTGCTGCTGACACTGCGTACACTAGCACAAAAACATAGCTTCTCAAGACATTCTTTCTGGGAGCAGTGCTTAAAACCCTTACTATATCTCTGATGATTTTATTGGTTACACACAGTTTGAACAAAATACAAAGCAATCTTGATAATTCTTTAACGTACCATGACTAAACATAGATTAAGACTTTAAACGGCTGAACACACAAAACACATACATTTATTAACATTTCCCTCATGTTTATCAATATTGCTTTTTATCCGAGAATTATGACTTCGAAACAGATTTTCTATAGCTTCTTTATTTAGCATATATGTAAGCAGGATTGTCTTCATTATTGTCACTATACTTCAGGGTAGCTTCTTCTTCAGCTAAATGTATTTCAACTTTATCAAACATTTTGTCAAACACTCTTAATAGGAGCAAGTTAAAAGCCCCTCCCTGTGTTGCATGCTATATCTGCCTTTTCTTATTAAGGTGAGCGTGCCGTTGCAATGAATTAGTGTGTCTGTGTGTCCCTCTAGACCCGCATGTAAACACAAATGTCTAATTTACAGAAAACCTCATACCACCCTTTTCCCTCAGGAGAGCATCACTTTTACATTGTAACTATACATCCTCGTTGTCACTTTTCTGAGACTGTGGTTTTGCAAGCTGGGATTGAAGGCTACACCAGGTACTCAGGCTGATGTTGAGACAGTCACCCACATGGGCAGTCAACGTAACATGTTGCAGTGCCCAAGAAGTAGAGGTTACAAGCACATACTGTACTTCTTATAAGAACACTGTCTCTTCTTAGCAGTGCGAGGTCCTGCGTCTCTCTTATGCGTCGAGGCTTCTGGACTTACAGTGACTCAGGTGGATCCACCCGTTCCTCCCCTCGACCTTAACAGCAGTGGGAGTGGTCAATAACACGCGGTGTGGTCCTTCCCACCTGTCACTGGTCCAGGACTTCCTTTTTATCATTTTGATGAGTACCAGTTCTCCAGTTTGAACAGGTTGATGTTGCTGTGGAGACAATGGGAGATCCGGCAATTTATTGTTATCAGCACAGTCTGTGGCAAACAAAGTTTCCCTCATGTATCGAGCGAGATCAGGTACAGAGTCAGGTGTATTTCTTGAGTTAATGTCCAAGTCAGGTATTCTGTATAGTCTTTCCATACAGAGTTTCAAAAGATGTCAGTGTTTTTCCTTCAGGTGGCAATGTGCATATTTAGTTTCACTAGGTCAATGCACTGAGTCCATGGTCTTCCTGTTTCTTTCATGGTCTTGGTTTATTTGTTCTTAATTGTCCAGTTAAGTGCAATGTCTCTTTAGATCTATTTTTAGATGCTCTCCCAGTCTATCTATGAACTTATTCACAAAGTGTGTCCTATTATCACTTCTAATGATTTCTGGCATATCAAGTGGGAATGTGTTTACATAGGGCTTTTTTCTACTGTGAGTACATCAGGCTTAGCTGTGAGAAATATTTCAACTAGGTCTGGGCGATATTGACAAAAATTAATATCTCAATATTTTTCTGTCACATCTTAATAACAATATTCAGACGATTATTATATTCATTGGCTGCATTCACATTGTAGAATGCAATCATATAATGAATCTAGATGGTGAACAAGATTTTTGATTCCTAATACTGTACTTTTGAATTTATCTTTTAGATATTTCATGTGTTATGACCCAAGTTTTGTTATTAAATGGTATAGTTATTTATTTATTTATTTTATTTTATTTTTTTTTGAGAAAAAAACCGAAACTCCTAAAGAACCCAGTGCCCCAAAATACTAAAAAGTAACAAAATAAACCGGACTGGTGGGCCAGCCAAAAAGAACAAACGGGCACGACACCGGGCCAACTCTATACAGAGCCGTAGAAGCCGGTGCCAGCGCCCCTAAACTATAAAACAAAACCCAACTAAATCCTATAGCAAAAGAAAAACGAAAACGTGACCACCGGTCCACCAGGCCAAACAAAAATAAGGAACTAAACTATATAAAAACATATTACAAATCTACAAAAAAATATAACTACAAAAGATAAAAAGACCAAAACTAATCTACAAAAACGAATCTAGAAAAATAATAATAGAAAAAGTGCTCAAACCTAACACGTGACAAACTCTTTCAATCTGGTGATTTCCTTTAGTGACTAGACTCGATCGCTTTTGTAATACAACAAAAACTGACTTTGAACAAGATTTATTTGTGCTACAAACATCTGTGTGAAGTATTATTGGTCAGGAAAATGCTGGGATGTCACGTGAACAATGTGAAATGTTTGTAAATGAATCACACAAGTGTAGACATATTACATTTATATCCTAAGTTTAAATCTACTATCATAATTTTCTCTATTTTCTATTCTTACAGGGTTCTTTTTGTGGCAATTTTAACTTTAAACGATATTCAATATTACATTTTTTTGGATATTTTGAAAACCACATTCACGATGTTATCTAAAATTTCATATATTGCACAGCTCTGATTTCAACCCAACTTGAAAATACATCATTATTACTAAACAGTACTCCATGCCTTGTACTTTATTTAAATGAATAAAATCCTTATGTATAGTTTGAATAGGGAAAAGTTGGATCTGGAAAGCTGCCTCTCTTAGGTCTAATTTGTCTTATGAATTGATTTTTATTCAGATTAAACACTGTCTACAAAATTATGAATAGGCAATAAATTCTATTGTTTTAAAGTATTGTTCTACTAGCCTCATAATCCCTCCTGTCAAGACATGACACACTCTGTGGCTCAATTCTGCTGCCCATTTAAACATTGATTTTGGTAAAAATGTTTTTTCATTTGTTCTTACATTTGTTTTAGATTTTTTAGAACTGCGTCTTTTCTGATGTATTCGCTTGCTCTTGCATTATCTGCAAAATACCTTTAGTATCTGCTACTGTTTCTTTGGTGTATATTCCATAAGCTTTTTATTTAGCTTTAATATCTGCCAATTCATTTGAGATCAGATCTGTGCCTTTATTTTGGGCTTCATATTTACATTTTGCTAGTTTCTTGGGTAGTTGGATAGCATTCAAGAAGTTGTAAAGAAGTTGTTTGTGTACAACTTGGTGGTTTTGAACTCTCTCTGCTGCCACTGGCGACAAAAGACATGTACTGCACTGAAAGCATACTGGCTGTCTGTTTAAATTGTAGCAGGCCTATCTCTGTATAATTTACATGCTTTAGTTAAGACTCCAAATTCTGCTGCTTGTGCTGATAAATGAAAAGGCAATTTTTCATATTTTAGTAGGTATTTGTTTGTGGTAATAGCTTAGGCTACAAATTTTTTCCTTCTGGAGACAGTAAAACTTTTTCTGCTCCCATCTGAGTATATACCATTCTCCTACTTTACCTCTAGATCACATGTGTCAAACTCCGGGGGCCAGACGCGGCCCTCCACCTCATTTCATGCGGCCCTCAAGGTCTTATAAGGTTTAAGTAAATTTTTATAGTCAGGAGTAATCTGGGTGTCTTAGTCACAGCCTCAGGCCCAAGCTTCTACCATAGACCTATTGCCCTTGCGGGACCTGACTGGGTGTCCTATCACCGCTGTGACTGGTTTTAGTTTTCCATTCATAGACACTATGGCGGAAATTAAAAAAAAAAAAGTCCAAAAAGTGTCCGTTAGTCTTCCCTCGATTTATCTACTCAGTCAGTCTATTTTCCCAATTCACCCAGTTAGAATTTACTTTATCTAACTACGTTCTTTTGACCATGAATTCGAGTCTCATACAAGGTGAAAATGTTCCAAATTCATTCAGTTAGAATTTGCTTTATCTAACAATGTCCTTTTGACCTAGTCTGGGTCTCATACAAAGTGAATGTTTTGACAAATCACCCACTTAGAATTTACTTTATCTAACTATGTCCTTTTGACCTGTTCTGAGTCTCATACAGAATGAATTTCTACTTACAAGTGTTGCTCTCGAATCGCGCCTGCTGTCCCGCAAAGGATGATCCTCGTGGACTGGCCACGTAGAAAAGTGGTCTTACTCGAGGTTTGGCTTTTCACCTCGGCTGTGCACAGTCTTCAGTCACCGTTGATCACCCTCCACGGAGTAGCGTTGCGATCCGGCTCCGAAGGACCAATTTATGTCAGGGAATTTACCCAAAGACTCAATCATTAAAGAACAAACCAGAGGCCACACACTTGTAGATTTTCCTTGCTGCAAGGAGTGCGTGAGCTTCTGCCTGAGTTCACCACTGAAGTTCCCACACTCCTGACCTTCCTTTTATTGTAAAGCATCACACAAGACATTGTTATGATTACACGACATGTTTTTTGGTTGTTATCTCTGACTAACGGACTGCTGCTGACACTGCGTACACTAGCACAAAAACATAGCTTCTCAAGACATTCTTTCTGGGAGCAGTGTCAGCTTAAAACCCTTAATATATCTCTGATGATTTTATTGGTTACACAGTTTGAACAAAATACAAAGCAATCTTGATAATTCTTTAACGTACCATGACTAAACATAGATTAAGACTTTAAACGGCTGAACACACAAAACACATACATTTATTAACAGTTTTCCACTAGAGTGAATCGACAAGTCACTGTAAATAAAATAGACAAAAAGCGAGCGAGCAAAGGTGCGTGGAAAAACAAATCAGCAAATAACGAGTGGAAAAGTAAAACCACAAGCGACGGGGACCGACAACCACGCAGCATCAGTGTGCAGGTACAAGACCGAAACATGTCACAAATGCTCCAAAGTAAGACACATAGCAAAGATGTGCAAGACTAAAAGTAAACAAAGCATACACAGTATGTAGCTGAAGATAGTGCAAACGAGTCAGAAAATGGACATGAAAGTGAACTTTTTGGGGTATTTCCCATGAATACAGTGCACACAGTGGGAAATGGACAAAACGACATCAAAGTGCCTGTAAGATTAGAGGGGAAGGCAGTGGACATGCTGCTTGATACCGGAGCTGCCATTACACTTGTGTCTGAGAAAGTTTATAAGAAACAACTCTCACATCTGCCACTGGAAAAATGCAAAGTGCAACTTTCAACCTTCTCTGGGGAGAATTTTCCACTGTTAGGTAAAGTGACTGTGAATGCACAATATGAAAACCAGAAAGGTAACTTACCTCTTGTCATAGTCAAAGGTGACAGACCTGCTCTCCTGGGCCGTAACTGGCTCACAAATTTCCATCTCAACTGGGCGACAATTTTCTCAGTTACACCAGCAGGAGGCAGAAGTAATGCAGATGTTGAGTCAGTGTTACAAAAGCACAAGGCAGTGTTTTCAGAGGAGCCAGGCACTATTCGTGATTTCAAAGCCAGAATCACAGTAAAGCCAAACACAAAGCCAGTTTTCAGAAAAGCTAGACCTGTACCTTATGCACTGAAAGACGCTGTTCAGAAAGAATTAGACAGACTAGAGAAAGCTGGCATCATCTCCAAAATTGACAACAGTCAGTGGGCTGCTCCAACAGTAGTCGTTCCCAAGGTAGACAAATCCATTAGGATATGTGGAGACTACAAGGTCACTGTGAGGAGGAGACATACCCACTTCCAAACACCGAGGACCTGTTTGCCACTCTGGCTGGGGGCATACTTTTTAGCAAGTTAAACTTGTCACATGCTTATCAATAGCTAGAACTATGAAAGACTCAGAAAAGTACCTGACAATCAATACCCATAAAGGACTGTATGCTTACCATAGATTGTCTTATGGTGTGTCCAGTGCTCCTTCTATTTTTCAAAAGGTGATGGACCAGACCCTACAGGGTCTGGAATACGTCACATGTTTTCTGGACGACATTCTGGTCACGGGGAAAACCAGAGAGGAGCATCTGAGGAACTTGGAGGAGGTCCTGAGCCGGCTGGAGAGCTATGGGGTGAGAGTGAAACGCGGAAATGCACCTTCATGCAGGAGAAGGTAGAGTACCTTGGACATTTAATAGACCGAGAGGGTCTGCACCCCACTGACACAAAAGTAGCAGCCATACGAGAAGCTCCACAGCCCACAAACATAACAGAGTTACGATCGTTCCTAGGGCTTCTAAATTACTATAGCTGTTTCATGAAAGACTTATCAACCATACTCCAGCCATTGCACCAATTTCTCAAGAAAGAAGTAGAGTGGAAGTGGACACCTGAGTGCGCAGCAGCGTTCAAAAATGCAAAAGAACTGTGGTATATTGTAATAAGCAGTAGCTATTACCGCCGCCACCAATAGGTGGTGCTGTTGTATTGTATGCTTTTGAATGAGATGCCGAGTAAAAGACTACACTTGCACCGCAGCCTCGTCTCAGTCGTCTGTTGTAAATATAAGTTCATACTAGACAGTAGTAACCCACGTTACGTTCATACAGCATAGCAAAGCATAAAGCTACAACATGGTGTCAGAAGTTCGAGCTGTCGTGTGAACGAAGACTGCAACAGTGCAACGCAAGTAAGCTAGCTGAAGATTAGCTCACGGCTAAAGTTGCTAACGGCATGGAGCAGTTCAGACCGCCGTCGCCGCTGCTACTCACCGGCAATTTGTCTGAGACTTGGCGCAGATGGGAGCAAAGATTCCAGCTGTACATGACTGCATCAGGTGCGTTGGAGAAAGATGAAAAGGTTAAAACAGCCATTCTTCTTCACACTATCGGCGAGGAGGCGCTAGAAGTGTACAACACGCTCACTATTACCCCAGCCGGAGATGCACCAACAATGGCGGAAATATTGAAAGCGTTCAGAGACTATTGTAGCCCGCAGAAGAACGTTGTTTTCGAGCGCCACCAGTTCTGGTCACATCCAATGTTAACAGCAATAACAGTGGACAGATATGTCACAGAACTACGTCAAAAAAGCAAAAACTGTGAGTTTGGAGCTAATGAGGACGACATGATCAGAGATAAGTTGGTGTTCAGCATAAACGACACAAGACTAAAAGAAAGACTTCTTCGTGACAATGACCTCACTCTGCGTAAGGCAATAGAAATATGCAGATCAGCGGAGGTGGCCAAAGCACAGATCCAGGCCATGCAGTCAACACCTGTCGCCCAAGACACATCAGTGGATGTATTGAGAAAAGCATCGGGACACATTAAATCTGCACATGGCAAAAATAAAACAAGTAACAACAAACCGTTTGTTTGCACAAAGTGTGGCAATAAACATGAGCCTCGACAGTGTCCAGCCTATGGGGCAACGTGTCACAAATGTGGTAAAAATAATCACTTTTCTAAAGTATGTAGAACAAATGCAGAGAAAAGCAATACCTACAAGACAACAAAAACAGTGAATAACATTGAAACAGAAGTTGATTCATTGTACATAGTCATGGTGTGCAGTGACGAAAACAAGATTGATAAAAGTTGGAAGGAAACTGTAACAATTAAAGGCGTACCAGTCACTTTCAAGCTTGACACAGGCGCAGATGCAAATGTGCTTCCAAAGTCAGTTTATGATAAGCTACCAGGTGCCCCTCAGTTACAGCCCACAAAGACTGTACTCATAGCTTTTGGTGGAGCCCGCATACACGCAGATGGTGTGGTGTCTCTTGAATGTGAAACAGGGAGGTGTAAATCTGTGTTTGACTTTCTTGTATCTAGCTATGCAGATAAGTCTATCCTTGGAGGACGAGCATGTGAAGAGCTGCAGCTGGTGAAACGAGTTGAGACAGTTGCTGTTACATCTTCAAAGCTAACCAAACCACCAGCGACTAAAGAGGAGCTCGTAGAGAGGTATGCCGAGGTGTTTACAGGTTTGGGTGAGTTTCCTGGAGTTCACCACATTCACATTGACACAAACGTCACACCTGTGATTCATGCATGCAGAAATGTACCTCTCTCCTTGCCTGGTACACCAGCTGACCAAAGTCTCCATTCATTTCAATGGAGACAAGTCAGTCTGGGAGTGGTCGGCAGGAGGAGTCTTTCCTCCGGACAACTCTTTCCGGGCCAATCACTGCGCAGGGGGGATCGGGGGGGGGGGGTGGAAGCGCTGCGCTACGTAATTTGAACTGCGCCGGTTACCGCGGTAACACGCAGCAAAACAATCAAGATGGCAGCCGCAACAGAACGAACTTTTACCACTGCTCTCGAAATTGTTTTGAATGATTTGGATATCACTTTAAAACCACAGCAACATTCCTCATTGAAAGCGTTTATTTTCAAAAGCGATGTTTTTGCTATGCTGCCCACTGGATATGGAAAAAGCCTCATATACCAGCTAGCTCCGCTCGTAGCAAAGAAAATGGACATGTACAAAAATCCTGTGGTGGTTGTTGTTTCTCCACTCATTGCCTTAATGGAACAACAGATAAAGGAAGCACACAAGCTTGGGATTACTGCCTTGCAACTAGGTGAACAGAGCGGACAAGATATTTTGCGTGCCAAACCTCAGCTAATATTTGGAAGTCCAGAAGCATGGCTACTAAATGAGAAGTGGCGTTGTCTGTTGTCCAGCCTCCGTGAGGATCTTGTTGGCATTGTGGTTGATGAAGTTCATTTGACGTATAAGTGGTAAGTCTTTACTCCCGAATTGTCTGTGCATAGATAGTAGCACTGATGAGAAGATAGAAGCTAGTTAGGTTACTTAGTTGGCTGTTATTCTGAACTGCTGCAGCTAACATGCTAACTTGTTTTCTTTTACTACAAGGGGCCATGCTGAAAAAGGGAAAAAAGCCTTTAGAGAGAGTTTTTCAAGATTGGGTGAGCTACGATCATTGGTCAAAGCTGGTAAGTATTATTTGCAATTGAATCAAGTAAGCTGGACTGCATTTAGGGAAAACTTCCAAAAAGTATTAAAATCTCAAAACTGCCATCAGTTTTCCATTTTAATTTTTTTCCACTGATGTGCAGTGCCTCAACACAACTGCTATTTTAAGTTGGTAGCCAACTACTACACTGCTTGCATTCACAAGTATTTTTACATAGTGATAAATGCATTTACAGACGTTATCTAGTAGCTTTTTTCACATGTGTTTTGCAATGCAGCTTCAAAAATTGCACAGCAGATACATTTCCAGTCAAGCTTAAAACATAAACTTATTTATTCAGGTAGGTGTCCTGCCTACATAAGTGACAATTGCATCTGTTTTTTGTTTACTGTACCTAGTGCCTTTAATGTGTACCTAGTTTTGTGTCTACTGTCCTAAATTGTATTATGTATTAAAAATCAAATACCTAAATAGTTGTTCATCAACACATTGTATATTTGTCAGTGTTGGGAGGTTATGCAGGTGACATCAGAGCATTCTAAATGTTCATGCTGAGTAGCAATGATGCATGAGAGTCAATGGAGAGAAAGGACATTTTCTCTTGTAAGAGTTCAATAAACAGCTGAGCTAAAACAGAAAAAATAAACTACAGTTTGATAACAAATTCAACCCACAACAAGTCTACTGAGCATTGGCTTTTGTAACTGTCATGTAAAAAGAAAAAATCAAGTCAACAGTTGACTTGATAAATAACAAGACTTTAGCTTCTTTCACATTTATCAGACATAGAAATCACACACAGTTGAACTTATTACCCTTTTCTTCTTTAAAAAGATGTTTTTAAGTCCGTTTGTTGCAGTTAAAATGTCCTAAATCATCAACTGTTTTAGCAGGCAAACTTGTGGCAGACAAGCCGTTGTCACGACAACAAAGAAATACACAGAAGAAATGCCACTCATTCTAAAGTTGCTAAGCATTTTTGGAATAAAATGATGTCACCTGCATAACCTCTATATATTCCACTTTTCAGTAACTAAGTAGTGTAACTCATTACTTATAAAAATGTTGATAATATATTACAGTTACAAACTGAGTAACTCAAGTTACTTTTATATAAATTAATTGCTCTTATATTAAATCGAAAATGATACTTCAGGACCAAACACCACTAAAATACTGTCTGTTGCTTAAAGGTGAATCAAATATTATGAGGACAAAGTGTTGTGGCATCACATTTCCACAAATTAACCAGTAAACAAGTGTAAATGTAACAGAATTAGTGTTGTACAATGTCTTAACAAATGTGCGATTACCTCAAAGTAACTAAAAGTAGTGTGACTCAGGGGGTCAGCCCTCTCTGTCGACAGGCCTTTCTATCGACACACCGTTATTCCGAATGTCTTTATTTTTAAATCCCACTGTTACGACAACCCTGTCCTCCGAATGTATTGATGCCGCTCCTCCGACACAAGCTCAGACAGTGAACGTCATAATGACAATAGGCCTATGTGTGGTGGCCAACTTTATTGTCGCTTTAAGAAGGCTAAAAATTATACTTTTATTTCTCGGTAACAAAGCGTCCTTCATTCACGTTGCTTTTCTGACAAGCTGCTCCCGGTAAGACAGAGAAGTATTTTTTGGACAGACGTAGAGACAGAATACTTTAAAACTTTATCCTCTGCTTTAACACTCTCTAAACGGCCTGAGCAATGCGATTGTTCGTGCAGACCTGGTCTGAGACCGGGACTTGGACTGAATCTGGAGTCTGGACTTGGACTCGCTCGCTTAAGCCAAAGTCTGGCGGAATTTCATTTCAGAATTAACATTATTTTCCAAGCGTCCGCGTATTGACGGCGTCTTTTTTCTTCTATCTACTGGCAGCACTTTTTTTCTAAACATTTTTTGCTTTTCTGACTTGAATAAAGCTGTAGACTTTGCTCATATCGTCCTCCTGAATCAGAGCTGCCGCTGCTGCGCGCCTGATCCCACGACACGCAGCTCTGCTCCGCCTCAGTCCGCCTCAGACGACAGCCTCAGAGGCTCCGTGTTTTTTGGCCTTATACGTTGTGGTTTTGAGCTGGCAGACTGTAATAAACCTCTCCATAACACTACGCGCTTTAACGGGGACGTATTGCACAAGGATGTGCAGAGTCACACGGACAGGAGCCTCTGCACATGATTATGGATTATGTTTTACACTTTGAAGACTTTGTGATTTATTACCATGGATTTTTGTGAACATTGTCATGTGAAGGCTCCATGGGAACGACGAGAATCAAGAGAAAGGTAGGCCATGGTGTTTTTTATGTCTCTTGCTTTAAAAACAACAGTCTGTTTTATCAAAGAGACCAAACGTTTCACGTTGTATGATGCATGAAGGTTACAGTCGTAACTGAAAAAATTCATGTGTGAAATGTGGATATAAACCAGTATGATAATGCATTTTAATGAACAATATTCAGAATAGATTGATAAAGTTAAACATCATTTCACCCCAGTAAAAGTCCAGACCACATTCACAACGTTCTCTTACAAACGTTTGTTTTCAAATATAGGCCTGAATAAAGACAGTGTTTAAGACTCTCGTGGTTTAGATGCCACAGCGCCTAAATATGTACATTTGTAAAAGAGGGCCTGAGCAGCAGCGTGAAGCTGGACGAGGCCGCTGCAGGCTGCTCTCAAAGCGGACTACGCATTGTGCGCGATGAATAAGCAATCAGAAAGATGATAGAAGGGCGTTTTTTTATAACATTGTGACAGTTTGTTGTAGTGAACTTTAATTGTTTCCTCTGGAACGTGAAAGGCGCACAACAACGTGCCGGGGATTGTTGAGTGTAAAAAAGCGCAGCCTGACTGCGGCTCTAAAAGAAGGATATTTTAGGATTTTGTATGAATAATTCAAACATCATCCTTTCAATCTATCCATTTACTTATTATCTAGTTATTGATCTATCTCCTGCGTTTAACTTCAGCACCATGGACAGAAGCCGGGACAAGGGCCTTAGAAGCAGAGTTTGACAAAACGGAAATAAAAATAAACAGAAAGAAGAAACGTGCTGTTTTTTATACTTAGCGTCATGTTTGGATCAGTAAACAGTCACGAGAAAACGCTATGTATATATTTTTTAAATAATGATTTAATAGAAGCACCCACAAAAGTTTGTCGGAGAAGCAGCATTTCTGAGAACAATAGAACTACATCGACACCACTACATCGACAAAAAATGTTAGGTGTCGGAGTACCGGGATGGGAGAGAAAATATTCTAATGCCGCAACATCGACAATTACACTTTAATGTCGACATTCCGGGTTGTCGCTAGAGAGGGGTGTAGCCGTGACTCAGTTACATTTCTGAGACAGTAATATTGTAATACAAATGTATTACATTTTTCTCACTGTAACTAGTGATATATAATGTATTGCAGTTTTAGAGTAACTTACCCAACATTTGTTTTATCATTATAGGTACACCTATCCTGGCACTGACTGCTACTGCAGATCTGGAGTCAAGAGCAAGGGTGAAAAAGCAACTTCTTCTGGAGAATGCCACAGTTTTGACAGAAAGCCCCAACAGAGTTAACATCAGACTTGGAGTGAGACATGTTTCTGGATCATCTTTGAATTGTCTGGACTGGATTGTGACGATACTAAAATCAAATGGGCTCTCTATGTCTCCAATACTGATATATTGTCGGACACTGAAAGCTGTTGGCAGAGTCTTCTGCTATTTAAAAGCTGAGTTGGGGGAAGACGCTTGGATAGGCAGGGATCCAGAACACAAGCATGAGAATATGCTTATTGGGATGTATCACAGCAAAACTCTAGAAAGTAATAAATCAAATGTGTTGTCATCTTTTTGTGGAGAAGGTAATTGTAGAGTTGTTGTGGCCACAACTGCTCTTGGTATGGGTCTTAATTTTCAAAATATATCACATGTTGTTCTGTATGGTGTGCCAGAGGATGTAGAAGCCATTGTTCAAGAGATTGGCAGAGCAGGACGAAATGGTGCACAATCGCATGCTGTCATATACTCTATTAAACAACATACAAAGACTGACAAATCAGTAAAAATGCTACTAAACAAAAGCCTGACTACATGCCTCAGAAAAGCGTTGTTTTGTCATTTTGAGAGCAATACCATAGCTGTTGACCCTGGGCATTTTTGCTGTACATACTGCCATACAAAATGTCTTTGCAATGGAGATGGATGCAAAGAGTCTGTACCTTTGTACGAGGTAAATCCAGTGCCAGTGTCAGTTATTACAAGAACTAGACTAGTGACAGATGATGACAAAGTGCTTTTAAGAGACCTGTTAGAGCAGTATCAGGACAGTTTACTCCAGACCTGTGCACAAGTAAAACAACTTGCACAGGTTTTGGTGCAGAACTTATTGAGGCTGTTCTGGAACACTGTGCCAAAATATTTGACTTGGAATACATACTGACACACATTCCAGTTTTTACAGTTAATCATGCCAAATGTATTCTAAGGCTAATCCAAGAAATATTTGAAGAATTTGAAGAACTGAAACCTGTCCCGCGTCTCCTGTACAGAATTTTATGATACCTGATGTGAATTACAGTGGATATTTTGATGAGGATGAAACCCTGGAAACATCTTCACAAAGCAGTTCTGAATCAGACTCGGGGGTAGCTCTTTTGCAAATGTCAGACTGATAGTTTTTACTAAGGGCTGCCACTAAAGATGACTTCAGTAGTGCATATAGTATATGTTTTCAAAGTTGAGTATTATTTCTATGTATACTGACATTTTCAATAAATTACAATACAAGGTTGAAATGTGATGCTTTAATGATGCTTTAATGAAGTGTAATATTGTTGTAAGACCTAACATTGTTTGTTGTTTTTAAAAACAGTTGTTTTCTACCGGCCAATATTGAATACCAGGTGCCTATTTGTAACATGTTGAACTCTACCCTGATTGCATTACCACTATACTACATGTCACTTTAGCTGTGTCTGTATCACTTTATTAGTCATGTTAATAGTATCTATTTGCACTGATAGTTTGCACTATTGTTCTGATTACTACAACTATATTTAAAATGGCTTATTTTTACATATATAAAAATCATATACATATCTGATTTTGTTGTCAGCACATTCAACTATGGAAAGAAAAGATAATTTAATACAAATATTTCATTAGAAATCAGATCTACAGCGTGTTACTTTTGCGTTCCCTTTATTTTTTTGAGCAGTGTATAAAGTGCACTTCAAGATTCACAAATTTGTTGTGACCGTAACAATGACAATAAAGTTGTATTTGAGCATCAATCTGTCACTTTGGCAATAAAAGTGCAGTTGTAATTATAACGAGTATATAAGCAGACTGTTTCACTTTAAATGGGGACATTTCTCCAGTCTTTTACTTTGCTCTTCATCCACTGGTGGAGGTCATTCCATTTTAATTTTCCAAGCAAGTTCTTCCTAAATGAAGGAAATGCTTTAAATTCCCTCTTTGGGTAGCACTTGAACAGTTCAGCATCTTTAAAGATGGTGACCAGGGTCGCAATATCAGTGATCTCTTGTGGTGAACGATGTAGGCCACTGGGAGTTGAGACCTGAAGTTCATCATCAGTGTTATCCATAATTTCTTTAAGGACACCAATGGACCGGCTGATTCTGTCTGCTGAAGCCTCATTCAAGTTTGGACCAAGCCCCTTAAGAAATGACTTCAGGTAGTTATTTAAATGTTCCAGGTGAAGATCAAGGGGAATGTTGTTGCTTTTACCTCCTCTTCCATTCCAAAACCTATTCCAAGTAACACTATGTGCCATCCGTGGAGAAAGTGTGCAATTTACTTGCAAAGTCAACAGAAAAGTGCTGTAAGCATATTGCGTATGGCCATATGCTTTATAATACAGCAACGCAACTGTATAAAGTCGTAACAGCCTTTCCCCATCTCCTTCTTTGATAGCATCCATCATGTCCAGCAAAAGAAACCCAAACCCAAGTCTAGCCTCAGAATGCTCCTTCTTGTGATCCTTTCCAGGAGATGCAGAAGTGTTTTGAACAGTGCTGTCTGTTGCCTGAAAAGATGTCACACACTTCAGCTTGTGCTTCTTCTTTTCATGCGTCTTCCTTGCTTTTTCATAGATATACATTTTACCACAACCTTCTTTTCGGCATGGAAATTGTCCTTTTTGTGAGTTTTCAGATTCATCCAAAGAATGATCCAGCATAACAAAGATGTCAATCAGATCTGTTGTTTTTGCATGCAATCATTCTCTCTTTTCCTGTTGTGTCCCATTCAAAATTGAATCAGGAATGAAGCCTTCTGGAGTGTCTGTTTGAACACATGACATAATGAATATTCTAACTTTTACAGCAGTCATTTGTCAATGATAGAAGATGAACTTTCTGCAGTTACTTGTCATATCTTCCAGACTAAAGTGCTCTATAGCTGCGGCAAGGAAAAGAGCTGTAGAATCTTTCTTTAGGAATTCCTTGTATTCGTTATAAGCTGCACAAGGACCCTGTTTTGCATTTGTGCACCTGTAAAATATATATAATGACAGTTATTTATCCCATCTCTATGGTGTATTGGAAATATTTAATGTAACAGCATGACAAAGTAAAGGTGGCAGAAATACACTCATGATCAAAATCTTAAGACCAGTTGAAAAATTGCTATAATTGGCATTTTGCGCATTTGGATCTTCATGAGGTTTTAAGTAAAGCTACAATATGCAAAAACAAGAAGGGGAAGTGTGACATTTAGAACTTATAAATAAAAAATAATCAACTGAAATAGGCTGTTTATCACCTGATCGAAATCTTAAGACCACATGCTATACAAGCCAAAATATGCTCAAAATTCTCCTTTTCTGTGAGGCTTTAAGACAGTTATGCCCTCCGGATGGTTAAAGCAAAGAAGTTTTCACTTCTTGAACTTGGCCGGATCATCGAACTGTATAAGCAAAGCCTCTCACAGCGACTCACTGCTGCTGAGGCTGGACGCAGTCAGACAGTCATTCTAATTGCAGCACAATAACCATCAGACGGATGTAAGACAGTAGAAATGGTGATTGACCCCAGATCAGCTGGTGACCATGGCCAGGTGACCATTCATGGTCATGAGATAGAGCAGGTGAGCTCCTTTAAATATCTGGGAGTCCACATTGACAGAGATCTGAGCTGGCACACACAGGTGACCTCTGTCTGTAGCAGAATACATCAGCGCCTCCACTTCCTGCGTAGACTCCGACTGTTTGGTGTATGTCGAAACATCATGCTCATTTTCTATAGAGCATCCATTGAGTCAGTTCTCAGATATGGAATCACCAGCTGGTTTGGAAACTTACTTGTCAAATCAAAAAGTCAAATTTTGAATCTGGTTCGAACGGCTGGGAAAATTATGGGCAGTGCTGTCCCTTTAAGCCCCCAGGAACTTTATGAACAGTCCATGAGGAGACAGACCAGGAACATCCTCTTAGACCCCACACATGTGTTGTACCCTGAATATGAGCTATTGAGCTCAGGGAGGAGGTACAGGGTACCACTGTGTCGAAATAACAGATACAAGCATTCATTTGTACCGGTTTCAGTAAAACTGTTAAATCAAAAATGATGTAAGAATGTAAGGAGGGATGTATTGCATCTTGTTTTTGTTTTGTTTGTTTTTTCTGTATGTTTTTTGTGGCACTGTGTCTTTGGTGTGTGCAGCAGCCCCTTTTGGTCCAAGAAAAATTTCTCCCTCGGGAGACAAATAAAGAAACCTTGAACCTTGAACCTTGGATCTGTAGGAAAAGGGTTTCAAAAACAAAAAAACACTTTAAAGACCCCTTCTCCTTCAACGCCACAAAACGGCTCGTTTAGACTGTCAGGAGCAGCAAACATGAGACACTGAAAGGTGGAAAAGGTTTTATTCTCTAATGAGAAAAAAATTAACCTTGATGGTCCAGATGACTTCCAACGTTACTGACAGGACAAGATCCACCTGAGATGTTTTCTACCCGGCACAGTGGAGGGAGCTCCATCCTGGTGTGGGCTGCTTTTTCATTCATGGGAATGCTGGAGCTTCAGGTGGTGCAGGTCAAACCCTGGAGCTTCAGGTGGTGCAGGGTGGTCAAACGGCGGCTGGTTACGTGCAGATGTTGCAGGAGCATCCCTCATGACTGAGGCCCTGGTCTGTGTGGTAACAGCTGGGTTTGTCAACAGGACACAAGGATCACTTGACAAAGGACTTCTTCTGGGAGAATACCATCACGTTTTAGGACCATCCTGCATGTTCTCCTGATTTAAATCCCATAGAGAACATTTGGGGATGAATGACAAGGGAAGTTTATAAAAATGGTCATCAGTTCCTGACAGTTGATGCTCTTTGTGAAGCCATCTTTATCACTTTGAGCAACGTTTTCAATCACTTTTTATAAACACCCACATCCAGCTGCACAAATGAATTTTTGAAGTGATTAACAAGAACGGTGGAGCTACTCATTACTGAATCCTACTGAGAACATTTTTGTTCTGGTTTGGAGAGTTTCATGTTGTTTTTTGAGTGATGGTCTTAAACTTTTGATCAGCTGAAAAACAGCCTATTTCAGTTTAACTGTTGTTTTAAATGAATTACTTTTTCAAAGTGCCTTTTGTCACACTCCCCCTTCTTGTTTTTGCATAATGTAGCTCTGCTTAAAACCTCATTAGGATCCAAATGTGTAAAAGGTAAATTCTAGCCATTTTTCAAATTATCTTAAGATTTTGATCAGGACAGTATCAACGCATGTGGACCAGATTTCTGAACAGCCAGACATAATTCTATGTCAGCAAGTGCATGGATATTTATTCAAATTCTGTTACTTTATCTATTCACTAAAAAAGAAAAACATATTGTCCAATAAAACGTCTTGAGTTGCCAGTGTCAAATCGAATAAATGATGGGGGAAACTAAAGTAACGCTTTCAAAGTAATTACAATAATATTCAGAATAGACACACAATCTGTACATTTTGTGAGACATAAAAATGTAACAAATGATCATGAGTGACATTCCAAATAGCAGATGACTTACTTTAATGTGTCCAATTGAGAGTACATAAAACGAAATATTTGTCCCTGTCACTACATTAAATAGTTTTCAGATACAGATAAACAATCTTAACTTTTGGCCCTGTCCAAGGATGTCTTTACCTTAAGACATTCATGTTGGCAAAAAGTGTCCCGTGATCTTTTGAGGATTCTTGTTTGAAGAATATCTTGTGATGGATCTTAAAGACGAACATAAAAATTTTATCATCAAATTATTTTATATCAATTTGTCAACAAAAGATAAGAATTTCTTACCTGAAGGAGATTTCTTACAGCATGCCAGTCTTCAAACATAAACACCAAGCCTTCAAGCCGTTCTTCCTTTGTGGCACCGTCTGCGAAAGCCCACTGTATATTACGGCAGTTGCCCTCAGTCAGACGATCTCCTCCAACCAACACAGTAGAAACTCCTTCTGGACCCCTTGGTACATATCTGAAATATCAAACATGAGTTAGACAACATATTAATTGTATTGGTCAACAATTGTCACTGAAAAACATACTTTTTTTGAAGTTCTTGAAGTACATCCACCAAGTCAGCAGTTTGATTTTCATTTTTGAAGAGAAGACCAAGTGGAAACTAAAAATGAAATAAAATATACAGATTGATGCCTACTGCCAAACCATTATAAGTTCAAATAACTTACATCAGTAGAGCGTTGAGAAGTTTCATCTGAATATTGGTGTGGAATATGATGCACAACAACTTTAGCCAGAGGTTTGAAAGCATCTAAATGCTGTGTTAGCGTTCTGCTGCCCAAAACAGTGAATTCTCTGCGAATGTGGCTTTGTGTTTCTTGTCCTGGAGAGAACGAGCAATGTCATACTCCATAATGTCTATTATTGGCCTGTCGTTGCTGAGATGGTTGATTGGAATGCGGTCTTCAACAGCTATATGATGAACCCAATGGATGGATTTGTTGGTGCGCAGAGAGGACTGGTGATGTGCTTTTACGTAGAAGTCTAAATTGTCAAAAATGATGGTGTACGTTGATGGTGGACATTGCTGTGTGAATGAGGTAGTAGTGAGTACAGGCTGAGCATCTTCGAATTCTGGCAGGTGGCTGAAAGGTGTTTCTGCACAGCTGACAACAGTTTCTGTTGGGTGAAAAAGTTGGCATAATTGTTAGCATTATCAACAAATTGCATAACTACATTTTGGTGGCTCGAAAAACAAAACCTCCTAACTACGAAAAACATTTTTTCGGTAAACTGAAAAAAAAGTTTATTAATAATAATAATAATAATAATAAATAAAAAACAGACACAGACAAGCATTTTTCTCTAGCCAAAGTCAATTGTCAAGTGATTTTGTTTAGTTGTGTTGTTGGAGAAACTAGTTAAGACAATAATTCGATTAAAATACAGTGTTTACAACTGCTATGTGTACATTTTTTCAAATTATTTTTAAAATAAATTTTAAACATTTAAATTCAAGCATAAATTATATATATACAGACTGAATTATTTTAAATTAACATTCAAACATACAATAAAATATTGAGATTTCTGACTAAATTCTCTAATGCACAGTTTACGTGTGATAAAACACATATCATCTAATTAGTGTATATTTTAAGTAGATAAATTGAACTTGTCAAAAAACATTATCTTAGCAATAGTAAATCAACATTACAGAGGAAAAATAGCCATTTGAGTCTGACAGAAAATGTAAAGAGCTCCACACAGCTGAGAAGTCTAAACTGTGACTTGTCTCTATAGAGAACAGAGCAGATAGGTTTTGCTGCTGGACTTTTCCTCCTGCACAGATAGGAGCATTTTTTATTTAACTTTTTTGGGTGGAATTTTGGGGAATTTCAGAATTTCACTTAAAATAGACTCAACACGTGGACTCTGACCTAAACTCCAGATTTAGCCAAAAAAACATTGCAGTTAGGTTTTGTTTTTCGGCCATCGGTTTGTCTTTTGCTAGATGAAATTAAATATCACCTGTGAGAGTAAGGACCTCCATTCACGTATCGATGGTACCAAGTGTAGTGGATTGTCCTGCTGCAGATGTAAGGAACAGTTCATTGGCAACCTTACAGACCTGCACAGCCTCTCCACATCGCTGCCATTTCCTTCTGCTTCCCAATAGCATTGGAAAAGTTGGTGGTGATAGCCATTTTTGCCAGTCTGTTGTAAGCTGCTTTTTTGGCTCCTCCATGCTGTAAAATGCTGTTAACATAAAAAGCAAAGGCAGACATGCGGGGCTCTCTTCCTCTGAGAATTATGGAGAGTGCAGCACATAAGGCAGGGATATTGTTTTTACTTATGGCTTTAAAAATACTGACAAGAAACGGTGAACGGCACTCCAGTTCTTTAAGTAGTTTGCCAAAAGAAAATGTCATGAGTTCTTCAGGTGAGGTCTTCCAGAGCATAAATCCATGGTTTGGGTTGCACAGGTCAAGGCATTCATTTGTGATTATGGTTATGATTTTTGGTTTAATTTCTGCCATGAGTTCTTTGTGTGAATAAATTAAATTTGCAGCTGTTTTCCAGTTTCTGCTGGCTATATGCTGGACAATCCCCGCTTCAGACTGGTCTGTCACTGTAGAAACGGTTTTGCTAGGGAAAGCTGTAATCACCTGAAAAATATTTTAGTTATTATTTTTAACATATTGACAGTCTTGATAATTGCATATAACAATGTGCATATAGTAGCTTGCTTTGTTTTTTTATATGAAAATCAGTCTAATGTGGCCAATATAATAGACTATAGCCCCTTTCACACATTGGACCCGTTAAAGTACCGTGTCTTGTTTGCCGGTATGCTTCACTATTTGTCCCATTCACATATGCAAATCATCCCAGAACAATACCGTGTTGTCACCATTCACATCTGATCTGCAACATGGAATGCTTAAATTTGGGCACAAACTCGCATAAAGCACATTTTTCACTTTTAAACTTGTTTGAAAGGCTTTTTTAAACATTTATTATTATTATTATTATCATTTTGTTTAGGTTATTCATTCATGAAAAAAAAATGAATGAATGAATGAATGAATGAATGAATGAATGTTTAGGTTAGTTTGCAAGATGCTTGGCTAAATAATGGCTTATTATTTGCGGGGAGAAATGCAGGGATCGTATTTATTGTTCGAATGCAGCGTACAGAGGCCCGTACGAAACAGGACAGGAGGGCACCGCATAATGTTGCTGGATGGGCTTAAACATAGTCCTGAGACAGTGGAGGAGCCGTCAGCTCTCTCACTTTACCTGCCGGGGAGTGCGAGTGACCGTTCGAGTTCGTCCACACAGTTGGGCACAGCGAGGATGGACTGTGGACACTGCCCAAGAGCGCGGACATCGAGCAGAACCCATGGACCTGAACAACGCGCTGAACTGTGCCACACTGCGCGCAGGAAGAAGGATACGGCTCCGTATTGTCTGTACCGGGACTCATGTGCTCGCGGGGAGGATACGGTCCGTGCTGTTTGCACCTGGACTGGTGCGCTAACGGGGAGAGTACGGCCCCGTGCTGTCCTTACCCGGGACTCGCGCGCACGAAGGGAGGATAGCGTCCGGGACTGCAGTGCACAAGACGAAGGGAGCCCTGCATGCAGTTTGGTGAACCAGGACCGGAGTCTGGTTTTGGGACAAGCTCGCGTTTTACGCAGGATGTCAAGACTGCATATTAGAAATGGCTTTCTGGACTTCACTCTGACCACGCATACATTGGTGAGTTTTCAAACGTGTTTATAGCCTTTTAGAAAAATCAAAAAAGTGTTTTTTTTTGTGACAAGGTCAGCTGATTTAAGAGTAGGGCATCTCTTAATCCAGGCTGGTCTGAAGCGCATTAGTTGCAAAGAGCCTATGTGTTTCTGGCTGTGAGTTGTTCTGTTGCCATGGGGATTGTACTGGTAGTCACATTCTGATTTCACACATGTCAACACGGGACTAGTCCCGCGACTGTTCCCGGTAATATTACTAGGTATCGACACGGATCAAATGCCAGGACAAAATATTCCGTGTTTCCGTGGAGCCTTTCATACTTGACCGCATACTAGAAACTTTTCCGTGTAAGGGTGTATGTGTGAATGGGGCTTATATGTTACATTTTATAAGTAGAAGCAAAATACTGGAACACCAAACATTACTCAAAACCACAGCAAGTATACATATGCGAATTAACTACTTTACCTGCGTCAAGCTTCGTCTGGATCCTTGAGGAGGAGGACTACGTCTCATCTTCTTCAGTTTTCTGGGTGTTTTCGAAGGTGTTGTATGTCTTTTTTCCGTGTGTGCTGCTGATATGTTTTCAGCCTGTTGCCATTTTTTAAACACGGGCAAGTATCGCTCAATGCGAGTAAGCAGGGCTAAACATGCCTTGCACATTCGCACCGACTTAGATTTGGTGTTAACCAAAACCAAGCCGACGCCCGTAAATCTCTCGGACGGAAGTTTCGGTTGCTTACTTTTCTCAAATATTAAAACAGAGCTTGAAATAACTCCTCCAATTCTAAGATTTTTAACACAAAAACGACAAAAATTATTAACCTGAAAGTTTTCCTCGCCGCCGCACGCCATTGTTGTTTACAAGTGACAGGTGACTACCCAGAATTAAATGCGCTCCTAGTCGCTTATTTTGCGTCACTTCCGGTGTGCGCTGATTGGTTTTGCTATGTGTCTGTCCAACCCCCACTGAAATTGAATTGAACGGCGGCAACCCCAGACTGATTTCCTTCGTATTAAATATACAAGAAGGAAATCATTCTTGCTGGCCAGGCAACCTCTCTCCATAATAGACCACTGAAAAAGACATTACAAGACTTACAAAACAGAGATGTGATAACCCCTGTCAATGAGCCTACAGAATGGGTTAACAGTCTCGTTGCAACACAGAAAAAGAATGGAACACTAAGGGTGTGTTTGGACCCTTGTGATCTGAATCAAGCAGTGAAACGTCAGCATTATTCCATCCCCACTCATGAGGATGTCCGTAGCAAACTAGCAGGAAAATCAGTTTTCACCATTCTTGATGAAAAAGATGGATACTGGCAGATCAAACTTGATGAGCGATCATCTAAGCTCTGTACTTCAACACACCTTGGGGCCGATATCGTTTCCTTCGGCTCCCATTCGGGATTAAATCCGCCAGCGAAGTTTTTCAGCAAAAGAACTGTGAGACTTTTGGTAACATTCCTGGTGTGTTTATCATTGTAGATGACATGATCATAGCAGCAACTTCAGAGCGTGAGCATGACGAGATCCTGCAAAAAGTCATGGAAAGGGCAAAAGCAGCAAACGTAAAGTTTAACAAGGACAAGATTCAGTTTAAAGTGGACACGGTGAAATACATAGGCCATGTCATCACAGCAGCAGGACAGAAAGCAGATGACACAAAAATCAAAGCTATTGTTGACATGCCCACTCCTGAGGACAAACAAAGTCTTCAACGCTTGCTGGGAATGACAAAGTTCTTAGCACAGTATGTTCCAAATGAGGCTTTGCTTACTGCACCTTTAAGGCAGTTGCTCAAAAAGGACACAGTGTGGCAGTGGCAGTCACACCACACTGCAGCGTTACAAACACTCAAGAAAACGCTAACACAAGCACCAGTTTTGAGATTTTATGACCACAAGAAACCCTTAACATTACAAGCTGACTCTTCAAAAGATGGACTGGGTGCATGCTTGCTACAGGAAGGACAGCCTGTATGCTATGCGTCACGACAACACTTTCTCACACCGACTGCGTCAAGAGTTGACGTTTGGTCAGTGCCCATTGGCGTCACATAATAACGCATGAGGTGCCCCCTAGCGTACATTTGTGACGCTTCGGGTCTTTCATTCATTTCAATGCAAGGCTATTCGCGTCTTTCTGTGACGCTCAGGGTTTCCCATTCATCCTAATGCAATGCGAGAGCGTCGGTGGGTGACGCGAAGATTTCTCATTGATTCCAATGCAAAGCAAAGCGCGTCTGTGCGTGACGCGAGGGACTTCAGTCCATTCCTACTTAACAGCGTCTGCAGCTGACGCTCGTGTTTTTTAATTAGCTCTTTGATTCGTTTTTTATTAAATTTCAATGCAACCTTGACAGCTTAGGCACGTCTTTTAATGGGCCTGGACCAGTAGCAATGCAACTTTTGACAGCGGTATTAGATGACATATTTTTCAGCGCTCTGTGTTGCTGGTATTTAAAACGCAATGCCAATTCTTTTGATAGCTTTGCGGTAGCTTAGATGACATATTTTTTCAGCGCTCTGTGTTGCTGGTATATTGACAAAACGCTGCAGAGGATGATGCTGACATGCTCACAACATCAGCCAAATCTTTGCTTGACAAATATGATCTCATCATTCAAGGCTTACAACTTTGTTTATGTGAATTCTAAATGAGTTGGTATTAAGATAGCAATTTTTTGGCTTTGATACGAAGTTATTGATAAACAAATGTAATGCTCATCTAAAACGTGTTGGTGCATAAATAATAGCCATGTATAGCTGCCTTGGAGTTTAGCCATTTTGCATTTTCTATTTTACCTTTGGTCCAAAATTATAATATTACCCTGATAAATAATGTGTTTGTATTTTGTGGGAAAACTTCCTGAAACGATTCATGAAGTTAAAAGTAGAAGCAATGGAAAAAGCCAACAGACACAGCAAAAGCATTCAATCCATTCGCAACATGTTGATACAATTTGACGCGGCTCATCCAAACAAACACACTTCCTGTATCGGTCACATGATTTTTTCTTAAAGCAATACACGCACCAATACGGGGTTTCATTCTTGAGCTCTCGGAGCTGTGCCGACGCATCGGTGTTGCTCGTCCCATCACTAGACACGCCTCCAACTCCGGTAAACAACACAGCACAGGTAGCTAAATAGCAGCTGTAAAACTCCTCTAATGCTCATTTCTATGTAAATATAGTGAGAGAGATGAGAGGGATTTGTCTGTAAATACTACTTTACCTGTAAATCTTGCTTGTTCAGTGCATTAAATATCTGGCCAGGCGAGAACTGAGAGCTTTCTCCAGGCTATGTGCTAGCAACAGCTTAGCTAAAGCTAGTTAGAGGTTCGTTTTTGTACTGTGAGTTTAATTTAAACAACAAAACAAAACGTACTTAACATCACTTTAAAAAAGTGTTGTGTTTTGCACTGCTCCTTCAGATATATAGTAGTTTAATCACTTTGAAGTCTTTTTAAGACAATATTGTGTGCATACTTTGAGTAATTTCTAGGACAAATTGCACTTACGTGAATAATATGTAATGTTATTCTTTTACTCAAAATATAGCATTAAACAGTTACAGGAGTGCACTTCATGCAAGTGTGTGTGTGTGTGGATAAAATGTTAAAAATGTTTTTTGCAGGACAACAACACAAACAAGTCTCTGACTACATGACAACAGAGGCTGAATCTAAACCTTCTGTGTTCTGACTGCAGCTGTGGAGTGAGCACAACAGGTAAGAATAAGATCTGCTCCAAAAACTCCTTCATCAGAGTCTGTGTAAACTTATGAAACCAACTCTCTGTCCTTTGTGATTATCAGCCTTTATTTCAGACTTCTGGTTCAGAAATTATTTTTATTTCAGACTTCTGGTTCAGAAATGATTTTAAAAGACAGCACATAGACAAACATACAACAGAAAACATAAACATGGCACCTCATAATGTATTTCTGTACATGCTCAGGCGCCAATGAGTCCATGTAGTAGAAAAGGATCATACTGAACTGATTATTTCGTTTGGTAAAACTTCTGAACCAGCAAATGCTTTTAGTTTTTTGGTGATGTGTACTGTGACAACACACAACAAATACAGTATCAATAAACAAAACCTTTCATATAGTTTAGTGTAAGAAAAGAATTAAAGTTTATTTTCTCCACCAACTCAGTTTTTTCTTTCCACCTGGTTGTTGTTGTTGTTGTTGTGTTGTAGTAAAAGAAAAAAAAACAACATGTTTTTAAACCATCAACATAACAGTGTCGTGTTAGACAAAAGTTGCATTTAAACATACAGATGCTCATACAAGCATAGACTGGTCCAACTTCTTTTTTGACTGGATGTAAATACAAAGACGACTGTATTACTTCCACATTAAGTCTAACGGTGGATTTACACTAAGTGCAACTTGGATGCGAGTCGTGACTCACGCGAGTCACGCAGAACTTAGAAAGTGCTTAAAACCAATGCGTTGATTTACACCGTGCTCCGACATGTCCGACTGCGAGTGCGAGAGTCGCGCGACTCTGCGGAAAGAATCCGCATGAAGTCTATTTTTGTCGGAGACCGCAGCGGTCTGGTGCGGCTTTCAATTCAATATACGAGCGTTCTCGCGGGAATCTACGTGACTCCACGTGGCTTTGGACGAAACCGGACCGCAGTTGACAGCATCTGGTGTAACAGGCACTTAGCAAGAAACCCGCACGTGTCCCGACCCGCACTCGCCTTGCAGTCTGTGTAAATCCAGCGTAAGCCTCTTCGCATGTTTGAAATGATATCTGATGAAGGCCTATTAAGCCCTAAATATGTATTGTATTATTTGTGTTTAATGTGTCCAATACAGAGTTCCTTCTGTTCACTTTCAAGTGACATTTTTGCATTATATTTGAATGATGAACTTGAATGTATTCTTGTTACTAAGTCAGAAAACACAGCTAGCATGCCATTTCAAATTCTTTATGCTTCTTGTTACACAGCACAGCACTGCAGACGAAGTTTCATCTTGCATCGGAACCATCGGCACAATCCGAAACTATCAGAGACCATCAGGATCACCAGAGATCACCAGAGAGGACAAACTAAGCAGACACAGGTGAGTGTAAGGGTAGAAATGGATCTATCCATAGATCAATCTCAAGGCTAAATGCACATGCCTAAAGTTCTGACAAGGACACACTAGAGATAAATATTTAAGATAAAACAAGGTTGCCTTTATTTTTCCCCATAATGGGAAAGTTCCAGTCTTGCAATGCACAGTTTAAAGACAACAGGAGAAACATTAAATAAAAAAGGCACTTCAAAACAACAACAAAAATTAACTTGAATCTAATGCACTGTTCAAGTAGAGCAGCAAAACAAAACAAAAACTTATATGAAGATGCTGTTATGTCTGAGCACAGTGGGCGTGCATTGGTAAATTACCGTACTTTTTACAATATATAACTATGATTTTGAACATTGTAGCGTATGGACAGAATAAAGAGCAGGTAAAAGACATATTACAGAGGTACACTTCTTAATACATTTTTCTTTCTCTTGCAATGAGCAGAACAACCTGGGCTTAGAAGAAGGACATCATAGCTGCAGTGATACCTCTCCAAACAGCCAATGGACTGAACTGTACTGAGGTTACAGACTTTTGTCTGTAATCTTCTTCTTGTCTGGGACTTTTGCTAAAACGATGAGTTGTCCACGCACATGCCACAAATCTGTTGTCATATTTGCACTTTTGGTCATATGGTAGAATTGTTTAATCAGTTTAGGATGTTTTACTGGACTTTTTTACAGGAAGTAAAAACTAGCTTTTTCAATGTATGATTTTCACAATAGTTCCAGAAATTGGGACCATTTTTCAATTCCATTTGAAATATATTGAGGACATATATTAACATGGCAAGTTTGTGGGATCAATCCCCCAAAATAATGAGGAGTATCATTATTTGTGGATCATAGTTTGAGGTATTTCTTTCAAAAACAAATAATCTCTCATTATAAGTTCGTCTTCTTAATTTACAATTGACCCTGTGCATAGAAGCTGTTTGTTTTCAGATTGTCAGTCTTCAGCGTTAGCACTGACAGACAAACACATCTTTTATAAACACACTTTGGTGAAATTTTCTCCCCATTTGTAAAGTCTTTAGCACGTTTTTGTTCACTGTTTTTCATTTTAGGCTGAGGTAGTGAAAACCTCATAGAAATGAACCAAACAGTAAATGAACCTGCCAGCAAGGTGTTAGCATTTTTGAAAAAAAAAAAAAAAAGTCGACTGACTTCTGTGCACAGAGCCAATATGACATCATTGAATTCTAAAATGTGGATATGTTCAGTTGTGTTTCAAAGGAAGCTTCCTTTTGCAAGTTTGCAAGTAAATGTGACATAATGGATAGAAAGATACATTATGGCTCTGGATCCCAGGCAACATTCCTGCTTCATTTCACACATCAAACCCAACACTGGTAACATTAGTACATAAATGCACTGTTTCATTTCATTGTATTGTATTTATTTATTTTTTTAATTATTGATTTGTCTGTCTGATTTGTGTGAATAAAGTGTACAAAAGCATAAGTATTTTTTTTACAAGGTCTACATAATGAATAAACAATAAATATGAATAAGGAATGATATTAAGTGAAGATAATAGCTAAACATTAGCATTCACCAGAAAAATTCTTTTGTATTTTTTTTGTACATCAATACTTTTAGATTATATTTATGCCAGAATGGTAATTATGCCACTATGAAGAAATGTCTTAAGAACTCCCAGACTGCAGCTTACTGTTAAAAGTCTTCATCTGAACTTATGTCAGTGAAGTCTTATTTTTCCTTATTTAGGTGATCCTGATGGTCTCTGATAGTTTCGGATTGTGCCGATGGTTCCGATGCGAGATGAAACTTCGTCTGCAGTGCTGTGCTGTGTAACAAGAAGCATAAAGAATTTGAAATGGCATGCTAGCTGTGTTTTCTGACTTAGTAACAAGAATACATTCAAGTTCATCATTCAAATATAATGCAAAAATGTCACTTGAAAGTGAACAGAAGGAACTCTGTATTGGACACATTAAACACAAATAATACAATACATATTTAGGGCTTAATAGGCCTTCATCAGATATCATTTCAAACATGCGAAGAGGCTTAGACTTAATGTGGAAGTAATACAGTCGTCTTTGTATTTACATCCAGTCAAAAAAGAAGTTGGACCAGTCTATGCTTGTATGAGCATCTGTATGTTTAAATGCAACTTTTGTCTAACACGACACTGTTATGTTGATGGTTTAAAAACATGTTGTTTTTTTTTCTTTTACTACAACACAACGACAACAACAACAACCAGGTGGAAAGAAAAAACTGAGTTGGTGGAGAAAATAAACTTTAATTCTTTTCTTACACTAAACTATATGAAAGGTTTTGTTTATTGATACTGTATTTGTTGTGTGTTGTCACAGTACACATCACCAAAAAACTAAAAGCATTTGCTGGTGCAGAAGTTTTACCAAACGAAATAATCAGTTCAGTATGATCCTTTTCTACTACATGGACTCATTGGCGCCTGAGCATGTACAGAAATACATTATGAGGTGCCATGTTTATGTTTTCTGTTGTATGTTTGTCTATGTGCTGTCTTTTAAAATCATTTCTGAACCAGAAGTCTGAAATAAAAATAATTTCTGAACCAGAAGTCTGAAATAAAGGCTGATAATCACAAAGGACAGAGAGTTGGTTTCATAAGTTTACACAGACTCTGATGAAGGAGTTTTTGGAGCAGATCTTATTCTTACCTGTTGTGCTCACTCCACAGCTGCAGTCAGAACACAGAAGGTTTAGATTCAGCCTCTGTTGTCATTGTAGTCAGAGACTTGTTTGTGTTGTTGTCCTACAAAAAACATTTTTAACATTTTATCCACACACACACACACTTGCATGAAGTGCACTCCTGTAACTGTTTAATGCTATATTTTGAGTAAAAGAATAACATTACATATTATTCACGTAAGTGCAATTTGTCCTAGAAATTACTCAAAGTATGCACACAATATTGTCTTAAAAAGACTTCAAAGTGATTAAACTACTATATATCTGAAGGAGCAGTGCAAAAACACAACACTTTTTTAAAGTGATGTTAAGTACGTTTTGTTTTTGTTGTTTAAATTAAACTCACAGTACAAAAACGAACCTCTAACTAGCTTTAGCTAAGCTGTTGCTAGCACATAGCCTGGAGAAAGCTCTCAGTTCTCGCCTGGCCAGATATTTAATGCACTGAACAAGCAAGATTTACAGGTAAAGTAGTATTTACAGACAAATCCCTCTCATCTCTCTCACTATATTTACATAGAAATGAGCATTTAGAGGAGTTTTACAGCTGCTATTTAGCTTACCTGTGCTGTGTTGTTTACCGGAGTTGGAGGCGTGTCCTTCTTAAAGTGTCCGGGTGGAAAACAGGAAGTAGACTTTTCCGTTTCACTAAAATACAAATACAAGCAAATCAGTAATTTATAATTAAAAGGTGCAGGCTCTAGAGCTATATTTTATATTTTTAACATTTCTAAATTGTATCAAAGCTATCTTAACTTTAAATTTTCCTTGAATTGGCGTCTTTGATGGGATATTCCTCTAGCGTTTTAAAGGGGTCCTATTGTGTTTTTATTTAATATTTAGTAAGAAACTAGAACATGCACAGATCAGTAATTTACCTTTTGTTCATTGTAAAACTCAAAGTTGATCTAAAACAACTTAAAAATAGTAACAGTTCTACTGACTTCCTGTTCAAAACTGCAGATCTGATAAGCCCCGCCTCTTCATTTTAAAATTTAACAGTAAGAAGCAACAGATTTTTAAAAACTATTTTTTATTGTTGGAAAGTGTCTCTGGGACAGTTTTGAACCATATAAGCTTCACTTTGAGTTTTAATCTTTTGAAATATATCAAGTAAATCCAGACAAGTGGGAGGGGATAGGTGGTAGGTGAGAACAGGGGTTTTTGAGCACGTGAGCTGCAGCTGAAGAACAATACAAGATTACTCCAACATGTTTGAATCAATTCAAATATAACTTTGAGTAAACTTATGATGAAGGAAGGTCATTATAACAAGGTTAAAAACTTAGAAAAGTGAATTGGACATAATAGGTCTCCTTTAAATACCAGCAACACAGAGCGCTGAAAAATATGTCATCTAATACCGCTGTCAAAAGTTGCATTGCTACTGGTCCAGGCCCATTAAAAGACGTGCCTAAGCTGTCAAGGTTGCATTGAAATTTAATAAAAAACGAAACAAAGAGCTAATTAAAAAACACGAGCGTCAGCTGCAGACGCTGTTAAGTAGGAATGGACTGAAGTCCCTCGCGTCACGCACAGACGCGCTTTGCTTTGCATTGGAATCAATGAGAAATCTTCGCGTCACCCACCGACGCTCTCGCATTGCATTAGGATGAATGGGAATCCCTGAGCGTCACAGAAAGACGCGAATAGCCTTGCATTGAAATGAATGAAAGACCCGAAGCGTCACAAATGTACGCTAGGGGGCACCTCATGCGTTATTATGTGACGCCATTGGGCACTGACCAAACGTCAACTCTTGACGCAGTCGGTGTGAGAATGTGTTGGCAACGAGCACTTACAGACACAGAAAAGAGGTATGCACAAATAGAAAAAGAGTTGCTAGCCATTGTGTTTGCCACTAAAAGATTCTGTGAGGAATTTTCCGCTTTCATTTGTCTGTTTTATTTCTTTTAAGGGAATAGAAGTACTTTCTTAACATGCATGTGCGCGTCCTACCTCTCTCTCTAAGAAAAGCTTGTAGCTTGGAGGTGTAAGATTTCTGTCTAGCAACAAGGCTATACATTCTCTGCACAGCTAAAAACTGTCTAACCTTCGTTACCTAAGCAAACTAACAATACACCACCTTTCAGTTTGGAATGATAAATTCCAACCAGCTGCAGGGGCCCTGGACTCAAACCACTATAAATATGCCCTGCTTCTGTAACGATGTTTGGTGACAGCCAAGTTTTAGTTCACGTTGTGAGTGTGTGTCTGGGTGCCAGCCCCCGGCTGCTCCGGCCGGGTCATGTCTTTCCTCTGTTTTTTGGTAATTTTGTCAATAAACCTGAAAAACTTCATCTTGGCTTTTTTGTGCTTTGCCTACCTGGAGATAAAAAACCCACAATTTGGTGCATTGGCCGGGAATCAAATAAAAAAGGTTGGCTTTTTTGGACTCTTCAAGAATCTACAATGGCAAGGAAAAGAGACGTTACGGTAGCGTCTGGACCTGAGAACAGAGGGGAGATCGATGTCCGGCCGCAGTAGTGGGGGCCTGAAGAAAAAACAAGAAAAAAGAGAAAAAGAAAAGAAGAAAAGAAAAAGCACAATGGCGCAAAGTTCTTCTGCACTTATTCAGCACAACCAATGGCGCAAACCAGCAGCAGCTTCTCTCCAAGTTATTTTGGGACGTCACCTCCAACCCATTCGCTCCAGCTCCAGCATACCAGCTGCGGCGGGGTGAGAGGCCTGGATCACACCGGAGGAGAAAAGGGGCTTGTTGAACGGACAAATGGACAATCCCAATCCAATGAACGCAATTCAGCAACAATTAGACGAAGACATGTTTTCCTGATCTAATCTCTTTTAAAAGAGACTTCATCTGAGCTTGACTTTCTCGGATCCAACTGCTTTTGAGCTTTCATAAAGTTAACGGACAAGACAAATCCTTCAACTAAAACAAGCTGCAGTGGAGCCAAGGACGCGAGCCCTTTGACCTGCTGCTGACCAGAGCGCCAGAGCCGACGATTTTCACGGACATTAAACTCACGAGACCGCTTCACTCTCGGACTTGTGAAACATGTCCTTTCCACGCTCAAAGTAAGGTCTTTGCAAAGCTCATGTCAGCATGAAGAAACCAGAAGATCGTCTAGGGGTTCGATGTATCCTGGACACATCAGGCGCTGACGCTTTAAATCACACACGACAACTCATGTGATTTGGAGAAGTTGTTTCTGTATTACATCTAACTCATCAAGAACAAACTGGCATCTGTGCTTGGGACAATACAAGTCGCAGGAGGCGACAGCAGAGATGACCAGACGATCGCACAGTCCAGTGGAGATCCGGAACAAGAGGAGGGGAGAAGATCGGGACACCAAGAAGAAGATGAAATATCAGCAATATGTCCAAAATCAACAGCAGCTGTACCGCCGTGGTCAACGTTTCTCCACACACACACACAGCAAGAGGGGACCTGCCATTCCATGCCAAAAATAAACTGTTGCCTGTTGCATGGTGCTCAGCTCGGGAGATGCCATGGGAAGAAGAAGCAAGAAGAAGGATACTACAATGACCAGAAGATGTAGAAGGACAGTATTATTTCTCACTTTTACATTCACAACTAGAACTGTGCAATAGCCTACATCAAACTTTAGATAAGAATAGTGAATGGGTTTTCAAAATGTCCAAAATTGAATAGTGTATCGTTTATAGTTAAGATTAGTTAAGATACAACTTAGAATATTAGAGTAGTATGTCTACACTTTTATGATACATTTGCCAACATTTCACATTATTCACATGACATCCCAGCATTTCCTAGACTAATAATACTTCACATAGATATTTACACCACATAAATCTTATTTACATGTAGTTAGTTTTTGTTGTAACATAAAAGTCTAGTCACTAATGGAAAACACCAGATTAAAATAGCTTTAAGTGTCTTTAGATATTACATGACAAAGTACATTGTTGTTAATCAGAAATCGTGTTCACAATCTGAATCAGATCTGGGCAAACTATGCGGCGTAGACCAGTTTTAATCAAGCCCTTTTGAAAATAAGCAATAATCTTTTTGTTTTTCCTAATACACTTAGTTGTTATTCTACAAACTTCACAGTGCATGCACAAAATTATACATTAATCAATTTGGGATTTTTATTCATTTAGTTATTCATTTATTTGATTATTACAGTAATGACAATTTGTTACACCAATGACAATAGTAACAGCCCTCCGCCACTTGGGTGGAATGTGAAAGTTTGCCCACTCTGATCTAGATTCATGACATTATTGTATTATGACATTATTGAGTTATTTTTAACTTAGACGCAGCCTATTGAGTAATAATCATCTGAATACTGTTACTAGATATGCCCAAAACTATCGAGATGTTCATTTTGCTAATATTGCCTAGCCCTAATTTACGACAAAAGTTTGTTTTTGAGGATGCTAACTGTTTCCATTTGTGCTTTTGTTCCTAGAATGGTGAAAGTATACATGTCTGTATTACAAGCATTTGACCTGGCCTCGAGACTGCTGTAATCAAAAATGCCGACAAAGGTAAGACATGGGCACTGTAAACTAAAATTAGACACTAAAATTGTATAAAAATACAGACTTAATCAAAAATGATAAACCTAGGACAATTTAGATTTAAATATATAGTATTAACTATTGCATTAATAATAGTCAAATAATAATGATAAAAATGCTTTTAGGACTAAAACAACTTTTAGAGCTTTTGACCTTTAGAATTAATGCTTTGGGGAGTTGCACTGACAAGAACATGGGTTTTTTGAACAATTTCTGTACTTTTTATAGATTTCTTGAAAAAAGAGGCTAAAATTAATTACTCAACTTGACATGGTGTAAGTAAATTATTTTTCAATGGGCAAATATAGAAATCAATGACAAAAAGTAAATAAGTAAATCTAAAATCTGTGCATTTGACTTGTCTGTGAATTTCATGAGAATGTAACTCAAATGTGGTTCCTCGCCTTACTTCTAAAAAAGTTCTCTTGTACTTAAAAAGCCAGTTTGTAACTATTAGATCTGAAACTAGTTGAGCTAAATTGCCATAATCTAAACAAATTAAAATGTTCTTTAAACACCAGACACACTAGTAGTCGAAAGAAGTTGATTTAGACTTTATGATTCCATGGTGATGTTGTAAGTTTATAGACCGTTGACATTGTTTTAGGAAAACATAGCAACCTCCTGACCTGTACTTGGAAAGCTTTCTCTCTGGGGCCCCAACCAACCAATCAGAGCGTAAGCAGATACCCGTTTATTCGAAATCTGCATATTGACCAGACCAAATAAAAGAGAGAAGGTTGACCAACTATTTGTTTGTGTAGTTAATATTGGGAAGATACAAGCTATGTGGTGTTGAAGTATTGTTGTGTAATTGTTCTGTTTCCTGTTTCCTAATTGTTTTAAAGGTGCACTGTGTAACTTTCTGGAGGTGAAAAGTAATTTACGCAACTCAGTACACAATTCAGTACAATTAGGAAGTTAAAACTACAGTTTGAATAGAGAATACATTGCATGCCAAAATTTGAAAAATCAGCTAAATCAACCGCTTTTCTGAGAAAACAGATGTGTTTGGGCTCCTCCAGGCCAAATAATAGACTATAAAAATACAGATTTTTTGTCAATTATTTAAAAACAGAGACATCTAAATGATAAAAATATGCTTTTGATAAAGTTTATTTTTGGCTAAAGGTTGTGCAATGCACCTTTAAAATAAAAACATTCCAATTGCGTGTACTGTGTCTTTCATATGAGTTTTGGTTGAACTACGAGCTATGGGTTGAGTTTGACTCAGTTTTTATTATTTTTTAATTAGTAGTCTAAAAGCTACTGGTGGAGTTTGACTCTGTTTTTGAATTTTTGTTTAATTAGTAGCTCGTGGTTGAGTTTGACTCAGTGAATTAGTAAATGCGTACGGGTTGAGTTTGACTCAGTGAATCAGTAATTTGCGTACGCGGGTTGAGTTTGACTCAGGGAATCAGTAAAAGTGTACGCGGGTTGAGTTTGACTCAGTAAATCAGTAATTGCGTACGGGTTGGGTTTGACCCAGATTAAGTGTTATTGCGCGCGGGTTGGGTTATGACCCAGGATAAGAATTCACCGGTGTTTATGTGGCGCCTGTTGTGTTAGTGTGTACTGTCAAAGTGAGTACTGTCAAAGGTCGAAGTTGCTCAGGTGGTGTTGCTAATTTTCTAATACAGAACCCTGTGTCTGTTTGTTCTTCACTCTCTGTATTTCCTTAGATGTAAACAATGGTGACAAGCTGTGGTAAATGCAAGATATGATTATTTGGTTGAGGACATTCAGAGTATTGTAGCAAACGTTATGGGGTTTCAATGAGATAAATAACTATAGTCCTAGAAAAATTAAAAGATTCTCTTCTGTAGTTTTTGCTTGTTAGCTTCCTAGCTTATTATGTATACATTTTGTCAAGTACATACAGCTGCTCTATTTTTGTAGAAGTGTAGCCTGTGTGACCTGCTTAAAGTATGGACATAAAATGCACTAAGCGACAATGGCAATAATGATATATAAAATGTAAACTGTAGATCGTAATACAACCTAAAACGAAACTGTAAATTTATTAACAACAATTACTGTACATTTTGACCCAAACTAGCAGATCTCGAATCATTTCAAAGTCTCCATCAGCTTAGGATGAGACTCTGGACATAGGCCTACTGCAGGTCAAAGAACTCTGTATTTTTAGACTTTCCTCCTGTAGAATGTAACCTGATGAGTGAGTCCAAATGCTAAATGTAAACATTCTTATGAGCACAACACTCCCAAACACACAACACTGTTAGACCTATTGCATGTTTTTCTATGTATTTAAAAATAAACTACAATATTTGCAGGCTAATATTAATATTTTATTCAGCTTGTGTAAAGCGCAAAATTAAGTTAAAAGTTTAAAAATAAAATCCCAGCAAAAGGTTTTGTACAAAAGTAAAGTATCTCAGTGACTATTTTGAACCAAACGTACGCTTCCCAGGCTGTAGCACAATACAAAATGCGTGACAATCATTCTAAATAAACTTTAATTAAACTAATGCAGTTTTGACATAATTAAACTAATGCTGAAAATATATTCCACACTATTAGGTCTCTTTAACAATTTAAACGTAGATACTATTTTATTATTCCGCTTTAAGTTTAGCTTGCCTATTTAGTGTAGTTTTATGTGACAGAGAATCAAAAAGAATCTTCTACCAAAATTGACAATAAATCTATTTTATTCCTTTCCATTCTGACACAAAACACTTTTGACTTGTGCAGTTGTCATTTTACCTAATGCAGGCCTTAAGTTAACTTTCTAACTATTTTCCTTAAATCGCAGTCTGATTAAAATATTACAAATTCAAACTGTAACGTTTAAGCCCTTTAGACAATCAATTGTTTAAACTCTTTTCAAAGCTGAAGCTTAGGACTTTGAGCCTTGATGCCTGATTGACTCTCACAGTAAATAAAACAAGTCTGCATAGAAATAACAATTATACAGTAAGGTATTTTTTCTCAAAAGTTTAACCTAAAATTAGTTTACGAAGCCCAGGTAAAAGTCTTAAAATAAATCTTTAATAGCTGTATTCTAATCAAATAGCTAGAAGAATAACCACATGATTTAAATTCTCACATCACCCCCAAAACTAAATTATTGTTTGTAAATCTAAATGTCAATGTCAAATTGAGTCTGCACACATTCATATGTGAAAATGTAATCTCAAATATTGTATTCAAATTCACTAATCTCCTATTGCGTTTTCCAGTTAAATATACATTGTTATGAGTGAATCATAGTTGCAGTTTTGTCACAATGGCTCTTGTCTATTTAAGCAAGTACAATGCACAGAAATTTACAGACACTTTAGATTATGACAGATGCTTCTGTTAAATCATCTTTAGTTCATAGAAAATAATTTGTAAAAATTAACTGGTTCTATTCTTCTCAACTTTTAATGTAGTCCCTAAATCTAACAGTACTGAATAGAGACATGTAATAAAATACCAAAAATAGCTGCAATATAGATTGGTTTAGGGATTAGATTTCTGTTGTTTTTATTTCAGACTAAAAGCAAACTAGATGTCTTTATTCAAGCCCATTTAACTATGTGACCATGTCATGCCCTGACTCAATCATAGAATGCTCAAATATTATTTATCATAAACAAACATTTAAAGATTTATCTAGCATAAACTTGAAGGGATTTTTGTGTTCTGTATTACTTCCGTATCAATAGAGATTAAGTTGAATTTTGAAATAAATATGGGTTGAGGTAAAAAACTAAGCCATCTCTTAATGAAATATTCTACCTGTAACACTAATTAGGGAAATTACACACTGTATCTTGTACTGTTTTCTATTGTTTACATTTTAGAGTTACAATTAATATTGAATTAAAGATAATCCCATTGTAGTGAAAACTTGGTAAAACTTAAGGAAAATGTGACGAAAAATCGAACATAGCTCAAATATAGCTCATTAAGTTATTAGATACTCATTCTGTAACTTGCCCTATTAGTCTGTTTACTTAATCAAATCAATAAAGGTTTGATTTGCCACTTTTGTGTTTTTAGTCGACTAATCATTAAGTGACAGTTGATGGTAAAATCTAAAATAAATCTTATTCTTCTTTTGAAATGAATTATCTCTGCAAACATTTGTGATAAAATAACTTAATATAACTTAATAACTTCTGGGGTTTGTTTATTTGTCAGTGACACACTCCTTTTGATAGACTCAGACTGATTGACTCAGATTGCAAAATGAATTATTAGTTCGACACATTTCAATGTTCCATATAATTATAACTACTACTGTGCTAGGTGAATAAATTATGCTTTAAAATATTAAACAATTTCATTCTACTTCGTAGAGAATATTACTTTGCAGAAAGTTTAAAGTAAAAGACTGTAAAAGTAGAGACTGACTAAAGGATTGCTAAACTTTGAAATAATCTTAATCTAAAATTAGGTAAAACAATTTATTTATATAGAAAAGAAACGTTTTGAATTTAGAAATTAGATTTATAATCCGGACATGCCTGTAACCTCTGAACTTTTACTTAATATTGATACAATAGTTGAAATTTTATTTAGATATGTGTTCATGTCTTCAATCATTATCTGTTCAGTCTTACATTTTGTAGTTTATTATTTACTGTCAATTAAAGAAAATGTTCAATTAAGCCTAAGTTATTCAACTTAAAAGAAAATAGATTTCATTTCACAGTGCCCTGTCTTATCTGCAGCAGTCAAGAGTGTCATGATGAATCGTATTCTTTTATTTTTGTTCATGTACAGGTAACAACATTGAAAATGAATCTACATGTTTTAATGCAATAACTACACAATGCTCGATGTAAATTTCTTAAGAAATTTGAGGAGGGGATTGTGAGGAATTTTCCGCTTTCATTTGTCTGTTTTATTTCTTTTAAGGGAATAGAAGTACTTTCTTAACATGCATGTGCGCGTCCTACCTCTCTCTCTAAGAAAAGCTTGTAGCTTGGAGGTGTAAGATTTCTGTCTAGCAACAAGGCTATACATTCTCTGCACAGCTAAAAACTGTCTAACCTTCGTTACCTAAGCAAACTAACAATACACCACCTTTCAGTTTGGAATGATAAATTCCAACCAGCTGCAGGGGCCCTGGACTCAAACCACTATAAATATGCCCTGCTTCTGTAACGATGTTTGGTGACAGCCAAGTTTTAGTTCACGTTGTGAGTGTGTGTCTGGGTGCCAGCCCCCGGCTGCTCCGGCCGGGTCATGTCTTTCCTCTGTTTTTTGGTAATTTTGTCAATAAACCTGAAAAACTTCATCTTGGCTTTTTTGTGCTTTGCCTACCTGGAGATAAAAAACCCACAATTCCACCAGTATGTCTATGGAAGACCAGTGACAGTGCAGTCTGATCACAAGCCTCTTGAAGTAATCATGCGCAAACCACTATGCAAAGCACCAGCAAGGCTACAGGGAATGATGTTACAACTGCAGAGGTATGATCTCGCTGTCACATACACCCCCGGTAAGCACATGTTCATAGCTGATGCACTCTCGCGTGCCACAATAACCAGTGACAATGTAAATGTGTGTGAAAATACTTGTGATGAGAGAGTTGTGTATGCTTTAGAGGCCACAGACGCTCTGAGTGAAGAAACACTCAACAAACTGAAAATAGCAGTTACAGCAGATAGTGTGCTACAAGCTGTACGTGAAAAACACATGAATGGATGGCCTGCTAAGAGAAAAGTTTAGACAGAGGACTCCACAGCTATTGGCCCATGCGACACAATATCAGCATCCACAAAGACATTGTCATGGCAGGAGACAAGATCATAATACCACAAAACTTCAAACAAGTGATCCTGGAAAAACTGCATCTCGCTCACCAGGGTGTACAGCGCACAAAAGCCAAAGCAAGAAAAGTGCTGTACTGGCCTGGCATGTCGCGTGATATAGAGACAATGATTGAAAAGTGTGAACAATGCCAGCAAATGCAACCAAAGAACCAGGCAGAGCCACTTGTTCCACATCCGATTCCTGAGCTTCCTTGGATGAAAATTGGAGCAGACATTTTTGAGCTGAACGGTCAGTCATATCTGTTGTTAGTTGATTACTTAACAAAATATCCAGAAGTTCTCAACTTGCCAGACAAAACTGCTTACTCAGTGATTCAAAAAATGAAATCAGTCTTTGCAAGACACGGGATTCCAAAAGAGATAGTGAGTGATCACGTTCCATTTGCAAGCTACGAGATGAAATCTTTTGCAAATTCATGGGAGATAAAGCTCACTCACTCCAGTCCTGATTTTCCCTCTTCAAATGGAATGGCAGAACGAGCCATAAAGACTGTAAAACATGCACTAAAGAAAGCCCTTCAGACCGGCACTGATCCACATCTTGTGCTGTTGTCACTGAGAAACACTCCAGTTACAGGACTGAACTTATCGCCAGCACAAATGTTGATGGGTAGAGTTCTTCGCAGCACACTGCCATGTTCTAGTGCTGTGTTGAGACAGTCTACGCCACCAAACTTTTACGACAAGATAAGAGACATGCAATCCAAGCAGAAACTACACTTTGACCAACGTGCAAGACAACTACCAGTGTTATCTTCAGGTGACACTGTGCACATGCAAACAGGACGTGGTTGGGAGCCAGCGGTTGTCATCTATCAAAGAGAGGAACCACGCTCCTACAACGTGCAGACTCCAACAGGAAAGATGTTAAGGAGAAACAGGAGACATCTGAGGAAAATACACCCAAGTTTGTTTAGGGACACAACCCCAGACTCTGACCCAGATGAACTGTCTTCTCACATCCCAGAATCAGTTGAGCCACCAGCATGTGACCCACCGGAACAATCTTCTGAAAGTACTCCTACATGCTACACACGTAGTGGCCGGGCAGTCAGACGTCCTGCCAGATACAGAGACTAGTTAATTTGAGTTTTAGTTTAGACCAGTGACGTGCAGTGGGATTTCCAACTGGTGAGGCACTGTGAACCATACAGGTCTAGTTGCTTATTTTCACTTCAGGATGCCTTTTTATTTACTTTGCAGACGTGTATATCAAATAGAAGCATGTAATCTCATGTGACTATTTTGTCTCTACACGCAAAATTAAGGATGAGAAAAAAATTATTTTGCCGCGAGTTTCGATCCCCAGACCCTTTGCACCGCGGCTCTCTCACTCATCCATCTGAGCTAAACAGCTGATGACGTCACCGCGGTGCGGGAGTCTTAATGACTGCCACTGTTCAATAGTTGGGACAGATTATTACGATTTTTTAGACCTTTGCTGTTAAATATTTGTTCATGAGGATTTATATATGTAGTGATATGAATGGTCTGCCCCTTTAAGACTCCAATTCCCCGTAGGTTATAAAGCAGTGAATGGGCCGGTGGCACCTCCTCTTGCTCACGCCTCTCCTCTCAGTTTCCCGCTTCCTGTCGCTGGGCCACAGGTAGGAATAGTTGCTCCGGCATGAACTTGTGATTTTGTTCAAATAAGCAATAATTTAGCGCTTTCTTTTAGCTACTGTGGCGTCCCGGTTCCCTTGTCGCCCTGCTCAGCTTAGGGTCTGTCATTTGAGCTCCCATGATGCGCTGATATGGTAAGCATAGGCTTGGGGTTAAGGCAAATTGTTTGTGCGCTTTTAATGTTGCGCCTCCCCCCTTTTCCAGCTGAGATAGTCTATTGATGTAAGCGCCCTTACTTAAAGTCCTGTCTACATCTGACAAGCAGGTAAATCATTTGTAACCATCTAGCGGGTCTGTGAATATTCTGTTTTCTTACTTTGTTTTTTTGTGATTAGCGTGCTCCATGTGTGCCAGTCCAAGCTAAGCCCAAGCCACTGTGCCGGCCTGTATTGGAGCGCTCGCTGTTGTTTTGCCTACTCTGCTCTCGTTGGATGTGATGCTGATGGTTTCTTGATTATTTCCTGTACCCATGATCAGCTAGTGTGGATCTTCACGTGTTAAAGACAATTGAGTAACCCTCAAGAGTGCTGGCGGCTGCTGTGCATGCCAGCCGTCAGCGGGAGCATCTCAACCTGCTGCATCTCTCTTTATTATCTTTCAGACTTTGAATAGCAGAGGCCTACGCATATCCTTGGACGATCCGGGACATGAACTGGTGGTAAAACAAAGAAAACGAGACAACAAAAGGGGAATATTGTTCTTTTCTCTTTAATATTATTGTACAATTTCCAATGAATGTATTTTAAAAGGGTTTTTGTGTTCTAGGAGCTGAGGTCCCACGTGGGTGCACGGGTGACCCCTGGTGGTGGTGTCTCGTTTGTGCTGGTGAAGGTTACCCCTTTTTTTGCTGTTTTATTCAGTTTTCTGTGTGTTGTGTTTAGGGTGTCCCTTTTCCCTCACAACTTACTTCCCCTCTGTAGTCACTCCCCACTGGAAGCCTCATTTTCCTATTGAAATTTTACCCAACTTTGTTGGACCTTAAATTGATATTTGCTATTAAAACATTTAGCTATTTTAAATTCTTTTATAGAAACTAATGAAATAAATATAATATTTTTTTCATATAACGTTTGACGCCTGCTCACTGCTCTCAATAAATTGATTTATTTTTGGTACAACGTAGAGTCTTGTTTGTTCCTTACATGGTAGACGAACCTGGGTGCCTTAACTAGTTCATTATTACATCTCCAGATTGGAGTGGCGTTGCTGGTTTTTTTTAATCTATATTTTATACTCAAATACTTGTTTATATTACATTTTAAATTTTGAATAAACCAATCTGTCACATATAGTTGCTTAAGGCTTTGTTTAACCACACTGTGAAGTTTAACACAGACACATTTAATCGTATTAATCGTATTTTGGCCGTAGAAAGCCGCCAGATTTCCCTCGTAAGCAGAGCTGGAGCGTGAGGCGTGCCTCATCTGGGCTTTGTACTAACTCTGTTTACTATCAAATTAACTCACTAAAAGCGCTCACTTTCACATAATCTCTTTCTTGACAATTAGAAGACAAAGCACTCGAAAAAAGTACGTCTCCAAACACATTTTATCGCTTTTGGTGGAGAAACAGTGAGTGCACGCGCTGCATGAACGCGCCCTGTTCATTGTGTATGTGTCTGTGCAGGTCTGAGTGAGGCGAGCCTCAGCGCCGTAGACCTGCGTTATATTGGCAAGTCCTGGAGATTTTGGGGGTTTTAACCACAAAACTCAGTGAAAATCACACGAAATCAACTAAATTTGACAAATACGAAACATTTTACATACAAAAATATAATATTTAGTCTTATTGACATCAAGTATTTTTTTCCCCATTTGGACTGGTGAGGCACTGCCTCACCTGCCTCCCCTGACCGCACGTCGCTGGTTTAGACTGTCTCTTATCTGTTTTGTTTACTGTTTCAAAGAAGAGAGAGAAAATACATGTGTTAATTTTGACATGTTTGAAGAAAGTATTACATGTTCAGTTTTCAAAATATTGCACAAAATAAGTACTTGCATTGTTTAATGTAAAGTAGTCAGAAATTTTAAAAAGTGCTTAAATAGAGTTTCAAGAACATAAGGTTGTTAGTGTTTATATATTTTGAAAGGTGCATTTATGTTCAAACAACTGAGTCAAGATGTGCAAACTATCTCGGAAAAGAGGGATGTGGTATATTGTAATAAGCAGTAGCTATTACCGCCGCCACCAATAGGTGGTGCTGTTGTACTGTATGCTTTTGAATGAGATGCCGAGTAAAAGACTACACTTGCACCGCAGCCTCGTCTCAGTCGTCTGTTGTAAATATAAGTTCATACTAGACAGTAGTAACCCACGTTACGTTCATACAGCATAGCAAAGCATAAAGCTACAACAAGAACAGTTAGTGAAAAGCTCACTAGTAGTTCACTATGACACCCAAAAACCACTGCGATTAGCTTGCGACGCCTCCCCTTATAGCATTGGGGCAGTCATGTCACACATTATGGACACTGGAGATGAGAAGCCCATTGCGTACGGTCACGCACGCTAACAGACGCAGAAAGTAAATACAGTCAGATAGAAAAGGAGGCTCTAGCCATAATCTTTGGGGTCACAAAATTCCATAAATTCCTCTATGGCCTAAAGTTCAGTTTAATAACGGACCATAAACCTCTCCTAGCCATCTTAGGGCCCAAATCTGAGATCCCCACTCTTGCTGCCCTGCGTATGCAGCGGTGGGTGCTGAGACGGATGGCGTATTTGAAGGACCCTGTGTTATGCAAAGTACTGGAACTGGTTTGGTCCGGATGGCAGGCAGGCAAACTTCCTGCTGTCTTACAGAAGTACACCACACAGTGTTACAGGTTGCGCACCAGCGGAACTGTTTCTGAAGAGTCAAATCAGAACAAGGTTCAGCCTCCTGAAACCTGATCTCGCTCGTGTGGTGCAAGACAAACAACAAAAACAGAAAGAAAACCATGATCAACACACCTCAAGGCTGAGAGATCTGTCTGAGGGTGACTCAGTTTTCATTCGAAACTTTCGTGGAGGGAGAGAGAGGTGGACAAAGGGTACGGTGGAAAAGAGACTCGGACCAGTCACCTACCTGGTTTGGAACGGAGTGAGCAGACGCTCAGTCCACATCAACCATCTGCTGAACAGGCTACCCAGTCCAGAGACTTTAGAGTACTCAGGTGAACATCTGGATCTCATAAACATGTGTCTTGGAGAAGTTCCAAAGGACTTGGGGGGGAAAAGGCACACCTGGAGCAGTAGGTGGTAGCCCGTACTCACCTGAAGCTGCATCTTCACCCAAGACCCAAGTTAAAGAGACACTAAAGACTCCATTGCCAGGCTTAGTGGCCAGTGACAAGAAAATGTCACCTGCCAACCCAGCAACCACGTCACCAGAGGTGGTTGTGCGCAGGTACCCTCAGAGAGAAAAGAGTATCTCCAAAACGCCTGCTTTGTGATTAACAGTTATGATGAGTTCCAGTTATTAATGTAACAAAGAGTTCCAGTTTGTAAAAATAAAAAGTGGACCGTTCAACTGGTTATAAAAATGTGAAAAAGAGTTCCTGAAATTAAAATGTAAACGTAACTTTATTCAGAAAACTTACTAGCCTATTAGGTTATTTTGTTTAAAAGAAATTGAAAATAATAAATTGCCTAAACATGGTAATGTATATTTAGAGGAACTTCATAGTTTAAGGCGGAGGAGTATAGCATATTGATAATATATATTAATATGAGAGCTATACTTTTGTTATGCAGTGTTCATGTGTTGCCACATGGGGGCGCCACCTTGTCATAATGAGTGACATGTGTCATGCGTGCTCTCTTTGTGTATTGAATAAACGAGGCTGGTCGGTTACAGTTCGTCTCCGTGTCTGAGTTACTGTTATGGATATATTAGCAGTTAACAAAAAGACTCAAATATATTACAGGGGGGTGGCACAAATCACCCCACCTTCCTCTATATGATGTTCAATGTGAAAATCTGCGTCTCATTTCACTACAAACCACAGAAGACATAAAGAAAAAAAGAAAAAAATGTATCCACTACAATCACCATTGAATCCCTTTTGAAGCTTTGTCAAACTAAAGACATCTGAAACACTTTCTGTGTCTCTTCTGTAGGTTTTAGATCCATGTTGTTCATTCAGAATGTTTGCCAAGTTTTAAGGAGTTCTCCGCTAAGTTGTTTACGTTAAACAACTTGTGCAGTGTCATTTCTACTTCCTTTCTGTGTCAGTGTCACAGTGTTCATGCTGGTTTACTGATTCATGTGGACGCTCACAAATCTTAAGCCAGCTCCATGTTTATGCAGATCATTTTTGTCTTCGTGTGGACAAGGCATAAAAGAGGAGGTGGATAATTATTACCAGTACATACATTTATCTAACGGAGCATTTATTAGATCCAGAAGTAAATGGTTGGAAAAAGGAGAAAAGAAAAAAAACTCTAGCTATTTATTTTGCATTTAAAAAAAAGAATATATAAACAAAATAAATAATATAACAAATATCCAAAAGAAATCAATAAGTATGTAGACCATTTTTATAGTGATATTTATAAATCAGTAATATAACTCGATGTTTGTGAAAGATCCTTTATTACAGTAATCAAAAATTGGCGATCTGTGACACTTAAATGTTTGCATTGTGAGGCTGAAACTTAGAAAAAAACGTTCTTACATTAGATTCAATGGAAGCAGCGGGTGCGATTTGAAGTCAGGCTGACATCGCACCAAAAGAGGCGGGACTATGCACCGGTAGACGAAAATAAGCTCCTCTGATTGGACAAGGATGTTTAATGGCGTTTTAATCAAGTTTTAATCGGTTTTGATCAACTTTAACAACACACCTCGCTCATTTTTTCCTCTTTTTGTTGGCGGTGCGTCGCACCTATCGCCCTAGTGACAAGCCGCCCCTGCTTCTCCTACAACTAACAAACAATTGAGACAAATGATGTAATCCAGCAAATGCAAAGCCGTGGACAATAAGAGCGAAAACATTGATGAGGACAACACCGAAGACGACAGCCGCAAAAAAAGCAATCATGGCCGAAATAAGCTTGGGACTTGGTGCTGAGAACGCTGCACTTGCTAAAGTCATTGAAGACACCATGGCTAAGTTTTTCAAAGAGGCGGACGACAAATCCGAGGCGTGCAAATGAGACTGGAAAAGCGACTCGATAGCATGCAAAACACTTTCACGCCAAAATGAAGAATTAAAAAACGGGCAGACGCCTCCAAACAGGAGCAGCGCGTCACTGAAGCGGAGAAACACATCCAGTCCCTCTCCGAGAAACTGGTGGAGATGGAAGATAGAGAACGCAGAGACAACCTGCTCATCTTCAACTTAAAAGAGGGCACTGAGGGCCCAAACACACGGGCTTACCTGACGGAGAGTATCCCCAAATGGTTCCCAGAGCTGTCTTCGCTCCCTGTAGAAATCATGAGAGCACATCGCCTCGGCCCTCCTCCAAAGTACAGAGCATCAGCTGGGTCTAGCAACCAGCAGCGCCCGGTTATTTTGAAGTGCCATCGCTACACGGATCGAGAACGTCTCCTCCAAGCAGCGCGTCAGCATGCCCCGGAGGTCGCCGGTATACAGCTGAAATTCGCCCCGGATTACAGCGAGATGGCTGCCAAACGTCGCAAGCCGTGTTACAAGACATTGCACGAGGCTCGCGTCAAGGGCTTTGATGCGTTCCTGCTCTATCCAGCTACAATCAAGGTTCAGCGTGGAAACGAAACTCACATCTTCAAGAATCTGGCGGACGCAGATTAGTTTTTGTCAGCCCTCAACACAACTCTAGTTACGTGAGCTGGTAAGCGTTGGATTTCTCTGAACCGTTAACATCATGAACTATACTTATGAACTATGTCGGCCTAAATACTCTTACAGCCTGTAACATAAGAATTAGATATGCATATGCATTTTTATTTTATTTTATTTTTTTTATAACCCACCACTTACATTCTTTTTTCTCTCTCTCTCTCTCTCTTTTCTTTCTCTTTTTTCAACTTTAAACAGGCTGTTATGAGCTCTTTTTTCTGATTTATTTGTTGTTTATCTGTCTTGTTTTGCAAATTAATAATAGCCAAAATGTTATAAGATGATACATCATCATCTTATTTATTTATTGCTTTTGTAGTATTTTTTTATTTATTCATTTGTTGTTAAAGAAGGGGAGGAGCTCTATGCTGACTCAATGTACATTGGAATTAAACTTTTTTGGATAGTGGGCATGGGTATTCCTTTTTTTTTTTTTTTCTTTCTTTCTTTTTTTTCTTTTATTTCCGTTTGATTTTCTTTTGTTTGTTTGGGGGTGGGAGCTGTCCAGGCATATTGGTCTCATATGTATACAGTTTATTTGTCAATCTGCTGTTTACTACTGGAAAGATTTTTTGGTTACTAAATGAGTTTTTTTTTTTTTTTTTAGTTTTATTTTATTTAATATGGGACAGTGCACATTAATCAACATGTGTTAGTCCAACATGTAAATGTGCCAGAGTTAGCCATACAGGCTAATTTTCATCTGTAGTCCCATTTGGCAGGTTGATGTCAATACAAATACAGGACATATAACAGGCACAACGACACACAGTCAGACACGACAATACAAATATAAAACATGCTTAAAATCACATGCTACACATAACATGTAAGTAGACAAAACAATCACTCCAACGAGACAATAAAAATGTTAGTCCACATGGTGTTCACATGTCTGATTATCTAAAAGCCATCGTTTAACACATTTACTAAAATTCTGAAATGTTGTCACGTTTCTTATTTCTGTGGGAACCAAATTCCAAGAATGAGCGGCTCGGACTGAAAATGCTGACTTCCCAAATGATGTTTTTCTAAAGGGATTTGACAGTCTCCTCTGTTTGATGCTCGAGTACTTGTGTTTAATTTTAACTGAATAAACTCCTTCAGTGGAGGTGGGGCAAGACCATGAAGGACTTTATAAACCATTGTTATATCAGAGTACATAATTAAATTTTTCAAATTTAGAAAACTATATTTATTTAGAATTTTACAATGATGATAGGAATTAGATTTTTGTCCATTGTTTTCACAGTCTGCTTATAGAGTCTTTCTATGGGCAGCAGTGTGCTCTTATTTGCCTGGGCCAACTCGTCAGACAGTAATTTAGGTGAGAGAAAATTGTGGCATTGAGGTATAATTTGCAGGCCTCTGTTGTCAGGTTATTTCTAATGTGCTTAAAATTTATTAAATTAAATTTCAATTTATTTTTCACATGTTTACATGCTTTTTAAATGTCAGTTTAGAATCCATTATAACACCTAGGTACTTGTATTCCTGTACTACTTTTAAAGCTCGCCCATTTACAATAACTGCTGGATCAGTCTCTTTGTTTGCAGACTTTGAGAAAAACATACACATTGTCTTACTAACATTTAGGTGTAAGCGAGAATTTTTTAGCCAATCACAGACTGACACCATTTCAGATGACAGTTTCTCCGCCGCCTGTTGCTTTGTTTTTGCATGTACATAGATTATGGTGTCATCAGCGTATAGCTGACATGATGACTCAGAGCACACATCTGGCAAATCATTAATGAATAAACTAAACAATAAAGGACCCAGCGTTGAGCCTTGAGGCACACCTAAATGATTTGACATTATATCAGAAAATGTATTACCAACTCGAACACATTGTTTCCGATCTGTTAAATAGGATTGAACCCACTGCAAAACCTTTGGAGAAAAATTAAATTTGGATAATTTGGTAATTAAAACATCAGAACTAACCGTGTCAAAGGCTTTTCTTAGATCAAGGTAGATGGCCCCAACCACACCTCCCTTGTCTAATTTAGCCTTAATGTTTTCTACAAGGTAAATGTTTGCAGTGTCAGTAGAGTGGAATTTGAGAAATCCAAATTGCATTGGATGCAGTTTATATGGTGAGAAATCCAAATGTGAAATAATTTGTTCTGAGATACATTTTTCTAATACTTTTGATATTGCTGGAAGAAGACTTATAGGTCTATAGTTGCTTACGTCCATTTGTTCACCTGATTTAAAAATGGGTGTAATCACAGCGGTTTTCCAAGCAGAGGGAAACAATCCTTCATTCATTGACCAATTTACAATTTTACATATAGATGGAATTAACGACAACGTATTTGTTTTTAAAAACATAGTATCAATATTATAAATATCTTTTGCTTTTGAAGATTTGATGGATGATATAACTGTTTCTATTTTTGACTGTGTCACTTCAGTAAATGTTAATATTGGTGCCTGCATATTCAAAGGCACAACCTCAAACTCAGACTGATCAAGAATCTGTGTCATACTTTGTACCGACGTAACAAAATGTTGATTAAGGGCATTGACAACCATACTAGCATCCTCGCATACTTTGTCTTCTATTTTTAATTTTATTTGTTTATTTCCTGTGATTGGCTTCCCTGTAATCTTTTTTAGGTTCTGCCAAATTTCCTTGGTATTTCCTTTAGAATTGTTAATAGCATTAATAAAAAAAGATGCTTTTGCTTTTCTTATCACTTTTATGACTTTGTTTCTCAAAGCAGTAAACAGCCGCCTATCATAATCATTTTTGCTTTTTTGTGCCTTTTTGAGAGCATGATCTCTTTGCTTCATAAGAGACCATATATCACCATTTAACCAGGGCAGGTTACTTCCCTGCCCTGATTTACATTTAACTTTTCTCATGAAACCATCTATAATAGCTTTCAGTTGTCCCATAAAAGAATTACAGCCATTTTCTAGACAATTTCCGCTAATTAACTGAGTCCAATCAGTGTCCATGATTGTTTTTTCAAGCACAGGTAGTTGATTTTTGGGTATTTTGAGTTGTTCTTGTTTCGTATTAACTGGTACACTTTTTTTATTTTTAAGTTTCCTTGCAAATAGGATCATATTATGATCTGATAATCCAGTGGCTAAATTATAGCTCTTCTTGATTCGCTCTGGTCTATTTGTCAGAAGCAAATCAATGAATGTTTCAGAGGATTTGGTGATTCTAGTAGGTCCCTCAATAATTTGTTGAAATTCATATTTATTGGCTATGCCTTTTAAGTCTTTTCTTTTTCCTTTATCATTCCAATTAATGTTCAAGTCACCTATTAATATAATTTCATTATTAACATCACACTGTTTAAGCATTACATTTAATTTATCATAAAAGTTACATTTTGCATTTGGGGTCTGTATATTCCCAATAAGGTAAATGTCATTTGTTCTGCTAGAATTACTTTAATACCAACACATTCCAATTCAGGGTCATTTTTCCAGTTAATTTCTTCACATTTTATATTCTCATTAACATGAAATAACATGCCCCTCCTCGTCCTTCGGTTCTGTCCCGTCTGAACATGTTATATCCGTTTACATTCAATAGATCTACTGGAGAGTTCTCATGCAGCCATGTCTCTGTTAAACAGAGAAAGTCCAGATTAGATTGATAAAGGAGATGCTGCAGCTGGTCGCTCTTCGGCATTGCGCTTCTGATGTTCAAATGTCCGCCCAGTAGACCGCTTGGTTTGGCTTTTGAGTCCCATAGAACACGAGCGTGATTGACAGTTCTAAATAGTTTGACACAGCGGTTTTTGAGTATGGCTGGGTTCACCTTAAAACCAGATTTAGGGCGCGAGGCAAAGTTTGTTGCTGTGCGCACTCGGCCCGGCGAGTTTGGAACAGGGAGAAGGGAGTCAGCTGTAAGGAACTCACCCAACTGTCCTTCGCCGATGCCACTACCACCACCGATTGCTCCGCATTGTTGTATCCCGTCGTCGGTATCCAGGTTGGTGTCAGAACACGGATGTAAAGACGTGCTCAAAGTGAGGACTGGCCCCGGATTGGGCTGAACGTCACCAGCCAGCAGAAGTGTCAAAATAAGGTAACCAAACAGTTGTTGCTGTTGTTGCCTATACGTATGTTTACTAGTCCCATTGTTTTTCGTGGTATGCACAACAGCTTTGCCTTTGTTAAGGACATTGTTGTATGATGCATACTGACCAGTCGGAATAGGCATTGATGACATAACCGAATTTGAGCAGGCAAAACAGGTCCCAACTTGTGCGTAAAGGGTGTTTGTGTTCGTGAGCTGCCCAGATGACTCGGCGAGGCATGCTCGAACTGAACTTAATGTAACACAGATGACATATGTTAGAATCCATCCCGTGATCTTGAATCTGCACGCTGTTAGGCTCCCTTTTTCGCTTGGCTTTCGGTACTGGAGAGGGATATTGTTGATTTTGAAAGATTTGACTGGCAGCAACGCAGCACCTGCCCAGCTGCGTGCCGCCATGTTCGTCTTTTAAATATGAAATAAAATGAGTAGAATTAATATTTTGTCCCTAAATGTATGTGGCTTAAATGCCCCACAAAAACTCTTGGTACTCTAAATTTTCTCCATAGAAAGAATATTGACATAGCCTTCATACAAGAGACCCATCTACTTGAAGTGGATGTTAAAAAAATTACTAATAAATATTAACAGGTACTTTGCGCTTCCTGTTTTGACAAGAAGAGTAAAGGAGTCCCAATTGTTACCGGGCGCAACTTACCATTTACAATTTTGGGCACAGAAAGCAGTCTTGCAGGTCGTATCACAGTGTGTAAAATAAGTATAAATGGCAATAAATGAGTGTTTATGCTCCAAACATATTCGAAAAAGATTTTTATGATACACTGAATTCAATCTTAATTGCCTCCCCTGAGTATAGTTTTGCTATTGGAGGAGATTTTAATGCTGTTAATTGTCATCATATAGATAGATCAGGGGGACAAGAAAGCAGTTCCCAAAAACTGACCTCCAATGCATTACAAAAACTAATTACTGGAAATTGTTTAATCGATACATGGCGTCTAATGAATCCTTCTGTTAAGCAATTTTCCTTTTATTCTGCTCGTCACAAAACATTCTCTAGAATTGATTATATTCTTATGGCTAAATCTTTGTTTGAAAAAATACATAATACTGATGTGATAACGTTCCCATTATCTGACCATAAAGCTGTTTTGTGCTCTATCCAACTAAAAAGAACTCTGTAGGGCCCCACGATGGCGTTTTAACACTTCTCTGTTACAAAATGATGCCTTTAAAAACAAACTTACTAATGATCTTAATAACTTCTTAAAAGATAATCAAAACTGATCCAAGGATAATGTGAGAGGCAGTAAAAGGGTGTATCAGGAACTCAACAATCTCTTTTGCATCAAATCTAAATAAAACAAAAAGCAGCAGATTTAAGGCACTTGAAATTGAAATTAATGTAGTAGAAGAACAAATTATTGATAATGCTTCCTCTGAAAACATAAAGAAACGTCAAGATCTCATAAATGAATTTAATTAACTGAGGATGGCATTGTCACTTCTGATTCAGTTTTAATCAATTATACCTTTAAATCTTTTTTTCAGAAACTTTATCAATCTGAATTTGAATACAATGAAAGAAAAACAAACTCTTTTTTAGAATCTCTGCACTTACCTAAACTTCCATCAGGGGCCACAGAATCACTGGAAAATCTAATCACAATTGAAGAACTTACAAAAGCTATACAGTCAATGAATAAAGGGAAATCCCCAGGTCTAGATGGGATTCCACCTGAACTATACTGCACTTTTTGGCCCCAACTGGGCCCTCTGCTTTTAGAAATGATAAATTTTTCAAACAAAAATGGCTACTTCATGGACAGTAATCATTTCACTTTTACTGAAAAAAGATAAACCGCCAACTGAGTGCTTCTCATATCGACCTCTTAGCCTCATAAACACAGACCTGAAGGTGTTTGCTAAAATTTTTGTTACAAGACTTGAAAAATATATGACACATTTAGTGCAATACAATCAAACTTGCTTGATCCCATCTAGGCTAGCGTCTGATAATATCCGAAGACTTCTCTATGTCATAGAAATGTCATCACAATCCACTTCTTCAAATGCAGTTTTCTCGCTTGATGCAGAGAAAGCGTTTGACCGTTTAGAATGGAACTACCTCTGGTCTGTGCTTAAATATATGGGTTTTAGTGCAACTTTTATGATACAAATTTTATATGCTAATCCTAGTGCTGTGGTCATAACGGGCAACACGTGCTCCTCGTGCTTTAAGATCTCTCGATTATCATGGCAAGGTTGCCCTTTTTCGCCGCTACTTTTTTGCCTCTCTTTAGAGCCTATCGCACAGTTTATCAGACAGTCTGAGAAGCTCTTCCCCATCATGGTAAATGATATTCCCCAACACATTTCATTGTACGCTGATGACATTTTGATTTATACAAGTAATCCTTCTGAATCAATTCCATTCCTCCTTGATACTTTTGAACAGTTTGGTACTATTTCTGGATATAAAGTAAACTGGAATAAATCTGCACTGATGCCCTTGAATATAAATTTAGATGCTTTCCCATAATTTAATATACCTTTTGTTGATCATTTCAAATACTTAAGGGTAATAGTGGTCCCCAAGATGGACAAAATGATCAATATTAATTAAAATAATACTCTACATGCAATCACAAATTTACTACCTAATTCCTTTCAAGCTCGTTTATCCATCATAAAAATTGACCATTATCTCGTATAAATTTTGTGAGCTCGATGTTACCTTTAGATCCTCCTCAAGGCTATTGGAAAAAAATGCAATTGCTTATTACTAAATATTTATGGAACGGAAAGAAGCCTAGAATCAAAGCATCCACGTTACATAGGCCTAAATCGCTAGGTGGCATTAATCTCCCAAATTTTGAATGGTACTCCTGGTGCTTCACATTGCGTACACTAACCTGGGGGTTCCAGTCTGATCAGGCAGTTTCATGGGGTCCAATAGAGAAACGGCTTGTTCAACCCTATAGTCTCTCAAACTTTATATTCTCAAATATATCTTTAAAATGGATAAGGAAACATTGTGGCCCTCTAATCACTCATTTGGTCAATATATGGAAAAAATTAATACATTTACAAATCAAAATGAAAAATTCTATTCACAGTCTCCAATCTTTAAGAATCACTTACTTCTAATAGATGATAAACCAATCTCATTCACTCCATGGGAATGCAGAGGTGTTAAAACACAACATCATGGGACAGAATGGGCTAAAACACTTCCAAGACTTAAAAAAACACCTTTAATCTACCAGGAACATCTTTTTATTTTTATTTACAATTACGAGCAGCCATGCGAGCTCAGGGGGTACCATGGGGATGTGTCTTGGAAAATAATCCTCTACATCAGGCATGTCCAAACTGCCGCCTGGGGACCAAATGTGGCCCTTGAACCATTTTCATTTGGCCCTCCTCAGACTTCTTGCTAGATTGACCCAAACCACAAAAGTGTATCATCATCTATCAAAGTTGAAATAAGAAACATTTTGATGCCTTTGAAACCTAAAATGAATGTTTCTTGGTAAAGGTGGACTGTGTAACTTGCTGTAGGTGAAAAGTTACAGCACAATTCAAGAGGGATAGAAAGATAAAACCATACTTTGGGAAATTCTCAATGGGGCTATACATGTTGGATGCCTTAATATGGAAAAACTATATATACAGCTAAAGGAGCAGCTTTTCCATGAAAATATACAAGAAGCCCTTCTGTAGGTCAAATAACACTCCATTTTGTTGGATTGCAAGCCCAAGTTTTTTTAAATAATTTTTTTTATGCAAAAAAGACATAGAAATGACAAAATTGTGCATTTGTCCAAGTCTATATTTCACTTCACAGTGGTGTATTATACGGCCCTCTGCTCCATAGAAGCTTCAAAACGTGGCCCACTGTGAAAAAAGTTTGGACACCCCTGCTCTACATAGTGTATTATGCAAAAAGGGAAACAGTGGTATTGTTTCTGAACTATTCAAATTTATAGTTTCACATTCACAGACACACCTTCCCATTGAACAAGTATGGAAAACAGAGCTGAAAGATCACTCTGATTGGGACTAGAATAAAATATGGTGCAATATATTTCTATCATCTAGAAACCCAAATCACCAAATGATTCACTATAAAATAATACATAGGTCATATCTATACCCAAGAAAATTATGCAAAATGAAACTTAAAGACAATCCATACTGCGAATTCTGTTCAGACAATACCACTGGTACGTACCTTCATATGGTATGGGAATGTCCAGAGGTTCAAAACTTATGGGAAAAAGTCACAAGCACTTTGTCTAATATTATGGGTAGAATCATACGACACACCCCGAGGTTGCTATTGTTAAACGACACCTCAAACATGAAGTTAAATATTAACGAACACCGCTTATTGCTGGCGGGTTTTACAGCCGCTAAAAAAATGATAGTCGGTCGATGGAAATCAACACAACCTCTGAGTGTGGAGGAATGGCTCTCCTCGTATAAGGACATTGTGAACTAGAACTATCAGCAGCTTGTATTCATAGAGCTAAAGCTGAAAACATATCTTGTTGGTCACAGGTTTTGGAAAGAATTGTACTTAGTTTAAGCTAAAGAGCTTGTGTGGGGTAGTTAATTCAATTTCATCACAATGTTTTTCTTACAGTTCAAACTATGTATGTGTATAATGTACAGCTTGCTGTAATTTACTCTATTATAACTTTGCAAGATGTTACATAAAAATATGTATATGGTGCCTTTCTGCTGTTGTCTTAGACCGAGGAAAATGGCTTTTCTGTGTATTTTTGTAATTGAGAATCTTCTATATGTGAAATGTGTAATAATAAGCGTGTTTCAAGCATTGCATATACAGTACATGGGACTAAATATGTACAGAGTACAAGATATAGATATATACATACACATATATTCATATGTTGGAAACAAATTTATGCCTGGACAGCAGGGGATTGATTTAGATATTATACACATATTATTTATTGGTATTATTGTCATTATTGTTGCTGTTATTATCTGTAATGGTAATGATGATGATAATATTAATAATGTTGATAAGATATATTTATTTACTTATTATTTTATTTTTCTTTATAATTTTGTAATACTTTTTTCCCTCCTTTTTTATTTTTATTTTTTGTATTATTATTATTATTATTATTATTATTATTATTATTATTATTATTATTATTATTTTGCTTTTATTTATTTATTTTATAATTAACATTTGTTTTTGTTTTTTTGTTATTGTCATTTAATAAATGTCTTTATTATTTAAACAAATGAAAATCAAAATATTTATCAAAAAACAAAAAAACAAAAAACATGGATTATAAAATAATTGCATCTGTTTTTCCCAAAAGATTAAAATCATTACTGGAGAAAATAATCACTGATAAACAGACTGTTTAAACAGACATTTCTGTTTTGTTAACTGTGGAACTTCTTTCCATCCATATTAAAAAATGTACATGAAGGTCTTTCTATTCTACTGTTCTATTTATACAAACATCAGGTTGTAAGTCCATTAGCAAATAACATAAACATTTCTGATGCCTCTGGTTTAAGATTAAATACTGCAAAATGTGAGATTATGTGTTTGTTTGATTGTGATGAAAATGTAATTCAAAATACTGACGTCTAAAAATGTGTTAAATGTCTTGGGATACATATTAGCAAAAACAGCAATGAGTGACAGCAGTTAAATTTTACCTCTAAATTGACAAAAACAAAGAATTTCTTGAACCTACAATGGACACAATGGGACACCTTAATCTTGGGAGAATTTTATTATCAAATGCCAAAGGAGTATCTTGCTTCTTATCCCCTGCCCTGTCACTGGACCTTAAAGAATTAACATGTAAAAAAAATTTGTCAAATCTTTTTGAACTTCATTTGGAAAAACTAACGTGTGAAAAGTCCTGTTTTATGCAACCGTAAAGAAGAAGGAAGACTGGAAACACTGGACTTTTCTGCTCTGAATCACACTTTTTTTTTTTTTTTTTTTTTTAACTTTTATTGCCAAACAAAAACAAGGCAAATTACATCAAACAAGTTCATCCTGAGAGTGGGCCTCAATTCCAGTACAAAGTTACAAAATTACAAAGTTTACTTTTTTTTTTTTTTTTAGAGGTAGATAACAAAAAAGAAGGTAAACAAAGCATCCTACTTAAAGAAAGCTTCAATAGGTTCCCATCGATCTTTAAAGCTTTGAGTTCTTAGCTGCAATTGAGCAGTTAATTGTTCCATTTTGTAAACATGTCTAATTTTCTGTATCCAGTGCTCAGTGTTTGGTGGATCAGGCTTCATCCAATTAACCGTAATCATTTTCCTTGCTGTCATTAACAGAATATGTAGTAGAAAACATTGATCATGAGTAAAATGGTTAGGGAATACATCTAACAGAAAATTACAGAGTTCAAAGGAATGTTTACTTTCAGTATTTTCTCCAACGTGTCTTTAACTGCTTTCCAGAAGTTTTGTATCTGAGGGCAGTCCCAAAAAATGTGAGTGTGGTCACCCACAAGTCCACAGCTCCTCCAGCAGTTTTGAGTAATACTTATTTTTGAAAGAAAAGTCTTAAGTGGTGTTTGAAAAAATCTAATTTTTACTTTCCAATCAAATTCTCTCCAAAGTTGACTCCAGATTCCCATATGACAACTAACACAGATATTTTCCCAAGAATCGTCCTCCAAAATGACATTTAGTTCCATCTCCCATTGTTGCTTAATATGTTGAGTATTATCTGACATATCCATCATTAGTTTTTTGTACATCAAAGAAACTTGTTTTTTCATTGTTCCGAGATTTTCTTGTAAATTTATAAAATGTTTTTCTATATTTGTAGGTTCCTTTTTAATAAATTCCCAGTCTACATCTTGTGATACATAGTGTCTTATCTGTAGGAATCTGTACAGGTCACTAGAAGGAAGAGTAAATTTGTTCTTTAGTTGGGAGAAAGTCTTAAGTATATTCCCTTCAAACAACTGGCTTATTGTAATCAACCCACATTCAGCCCATCTGTCAAAGGTCCTATCACACAAAGATGGTAAAAACTCAATGTTCCTAGTAATAGAAATTGCCCTCGACAGACATATAGATCCCTTTGTTTGTTTCTGTATTTGGTTCCATACTTTGACTGTATGCCTGACCCATAAATTATTTATTTTAATTTTTTTCTGAGATTGTAAGCTAAGAAATGGAAGAGTTGAAAGACTCAAACCTGGTAATGAAGACTGCTCAATTGAGACCCAGTGCGTTTCCGGATCCCTAATGATCCATGCCACTATTGCTCTTATCTGAGCCGCCCAATAATAAAGTCTTAAATTAGGCAATCCAAGGCCTCCTCTTTCTTTACCAGACATTAGTACTGTATTTTAAGTCTTATTCTTGGTCTTTTATTTTGCCATATAAATTTTGATATAAGTTTTTCTAAAAGCTTAAATGTAGCCTGTGATACAAAAACTGTGAGAGACTGAAATAGGAACAGTAATCTTGGTAAGATGTTCATTCTTACACATTCAGTCCTTCCCAGGAGTGAGAGTGGAAGCATATCCCATCTATTTAAGTCTGTTTTAATTTCTCTTATAAGTTTTTCATAGTTAGAAGAGTACAGCTGGTTTATTTTAGGTGTAAGGATTACTCCAAGATATCTAAACCCTTGTTTAGATTTTTAAAAGAGACCAGATCATCTAGCTGGGAAGGCCAATCTCCCACAATCATCATAGCCTCTGATTTGTTTGTATTAATCTTATATCCCGATACTATACTATATTCATTTAGACTATTAAGGAGAGCGGGGACCGAAGTAAGAGGATTTTTAAAAAAAACTAGTATATCGTCAGCAAATAGTGACATTTTGTGTTGGACATTTGCTTCATCACATATTCCTTGAATAAGAGGGTTAGACCTAATTAATTCAGCTAACGGTTCTATACTGAGTGCAAATAGCGAGGGTGACAAAGCATCTCCTTGTCGCATACCAAGAGCAAAAAACTCAGTGGCCATTGACCCGCACTCTAGACCTGGGGGATTTATAAAAAGTTTGAACCCATTTAAGAAAAATATCATTAAAGCCCAGCTGTCTAAGAGTATGCTGTAGGAAAGCCCAGTCGACCCGGTCGAATGCCTTCTCAGCGTTGAGGCTGAGAAGCATTGACGGAGTGTCTCCCTGCTGTGCCAGTGACTGAAGATTCAGGGCCCTCCTCACATTATCTGTTCCCTGTCTCTGTGTTATAAACCCAGTTTGATCTGGTTTCACTGGTTTTCTTATACACAATTGAATTCTATTGGCGATGATAGAGGTAAGTATTTTTAAGTCAACACAGAGGAGGCTGATCGGACGATACGACGCACACAAGGTTGGGTCCTTGCCCTCTTTATGGATGACACTAATTATGGCTTCAGACCATGATGCAGGAGGATCTCCATCTGTAAGTGCATAATTATAAACTTTAGTCAAAAGTGGGGTCAATTCATGTATATATGTTTTATAATATTCTCCAGGAAGGCCATCCACTCCTGGAGATTTATTATTCTTGAGTCTCATAATACTGTCCTTAATTTCTTCCCCTGTGATAGGTCGCGTTATCAAATCAGCCTCCTCCCCATTCAGTCTGTTAAGGTCAATTGAATCAAGAAATTGCTTAATTTTGTCAACCTTATTTAGATAATTTTCTCCCTTATATAGTTCTTGATAGTAATGATCAAATGCTTTTGCCACATCCTCAGGCTGGCTAAATAAGGCCCCAGTAGATGAACATTTTATCTTATGGACCACTCTGTTTGATTGTGATTTACGCAGTTGAAATGCTAGTAATCGGCTAGCCCTATTACCAAATTCATAGTATTTCTGATTAGTAAAACGTAGCTGGCCCTCAGCCTTATATGTTAGTAGGTTATTCAGTTTTTGTCTGTTTTCCTTCAAAATGGTCAATATTTCATCTTTTTGAGATTGTTGATACTTTTTTTCTAATTCTTTAATTTTATTTTCCAATTCTAATTGTTCTGCAAGCCTCTTTTTTTAATCTTGATGAAATTGCAATTATGTTGCCCCTCAAAACGACTTTAGCTGTCTCCCAAAGGACAGAGGGTGTTACAGTATCATTATCATTACATTTAATATAATCAGTCAAACCTTGTCATATTTCTTGTTGAATAGTTTCATTATTTAAAAGAGATACATTAGCTCGCCAATATTTGAATTGTTTATTTGACCCTATTTTTAATTTCAGAGTTACCGGGGCATGATCAGAAATAGTTATTGCTTCAATGTTACACTCAGTAGCTCTGTAGCTGTCTGTGCCTGAAATCAGAAACATGTCTATCCTAGAGTGGCTACAGTGCACTTGGGAGAAAAAAGTGAAGTCCCTGTCTTTAGGATGTAAATGGCGCCAAAACTCAATTAAGCGTAATTCCTTAATCATCGCACAAAGTGTTAGAGATTTCTTAGACATAGGGCCTGTGTGTACTGGAAGCCGATCTGCAGTTGCTCGCAAAACACAATTAAAATCTCCTGCTACCAAAATAACACCCTCTGAGTGCTGCGCTATCAGAGCAGCAATACTCTTGAAGAAGCCAGGGCAGTCTTCGTTTGGTGCATATAGATTGAATAAAGTAATTTTAGTACCCCCTATGTTCCCAATTACCATCACATATCTCCCCTCTTTATCCGAAAATGTTTTTTCATGACAAAAATAGACTGACTTATTCAAAAGGATTGCAACTCCCCTCTTTTTCCCATTTTCAAAAGAAGAACTATACTGTTGGTCTACCCACTCCCTCTTCAACTTCATATGCTCCCTATCAGAAAGATGTGTCTCTTGTATCATAGCTATTGCACAATTCAGCTTTTTTAATTGGTTGAGAACCTTTTTTCTCTTGATTGGACTACCCAGTCCTTTAACATTATAGGTTACACACACTAAATTATCCATTCTGTGTTTTTGTTCTGGTTTGATTAGTTCATGGATTAAATTTTCATTCAAGTAAAAAAAATAATATAATACTTAACAAAAAATGACCCAGTTAGTCTCAGAATAAAATGAACAAATACAATTGAACTTATAACACATGAACAAAATAAACCACACTTCCACATACCCGACTGTATTGAATATTCCAGTTCAAAAACAATTTTCAAACCAGGCTTTCAAACAGTCCCCGATGTATCCTGGGCGGAGAATGGTGACGAGTCCTCCGTGGGAAAACACACCTAGGTTCGGCGCTGCTTTCGTCCGTCTATAGAGCGATATGTTGCGGCTGCGACGTGGAAAAATACCAGCTGATCGGTCCGTCCTAGGTAAATAATGAAACTGTTCTTCCCTCCTAACGTATCATGTTTAGCACAGTGATATTGGCTCGGCATAGTAGAATTCAGTTGTCGTCTACGCTAAGAAAAGCCTTGACCTCCGCGTATGACAGCTCCTCTGGATCCTTGCTCCGTCTTCCTCCCGCGGTGCTCCAGTGGGGACGGGACATCTCTGCTTCTATTCGCTCTTTCTCGTCCACCCGTACGTGAACGCCCAGCTTCTGAAGTGCAGGTAAAGCCTCTGTAATAGTCGAATATGTCTTCTCTCCGTCATCCATCATCACCTTCAGCTGTGCCGGGTACAAGCATTTTGCTTTTATGTTTTTCTGTTTTAGCCGTTTAATCACGACCCTCACTGATGCTCTCTTCCTCTGTACCTCCGGAGAGTTGTTTGTCATACAGTACCTTCCCTTGTGTCCAGGCCTGTCTTAAGACACTTTCTTTGACAGTATAGTCCATAAACCTGACAATCAGCGAGCGTGGGGCAGCCGTCGAGTTCTTGGGCTTAGCAGTGAGGGCTCGATGTGCCCTCTCAATATTGATGTTAAGTTCAGGTGGGAGCTGGAGAGCGGCTTGGAGAAGTTCCTTTACAAATGCTTTGACGTCCCGTCCTTCGCGTCCTTCGGGCACACGATATATTCTTAAGTTGTTTCTCCTCAGTCTGTTTCGCATATCATCACACTTAGCAGTCAGTGCCATCTCTCTGCGGAGCAGGTACCGGAGCGCTCGCTAATGGCGCCTCCCAGTGTCTTCATTGGCGCTAATACGAGCCTCCGCTTCTGTGGTCCTGTTTTCTAATGTTGTTATTTTGTCTCCCAGATCTTTCATAGATGTCTCCAGTCTTGTCAGAGATAGTCTGGTTTGAGTGTGGCCCTCAAGGTTCTCCTTTCTGAGTGTTTCTTGCTCCGACATTATTTTTGATTCTGAGTCACGCGAGCTAGCATCTGCAGCTACACTCGCACTCGATGTCGTTTGCATCAGAGTTACAGTAGCTGCTTCAAATTTTCGCCCTTGTCTTTAGTTTGGTCCTGTTTGCTTGAGCCCTTACTTCTAATAGGCAATGCCATGTTGTTTAAATCAAAATTTGCCGAGTTTTGTAGTTGTTTAGTTAGGATATTATATTGAGTAGACGGAGCCTAGCCTCTATGCTGCTGCCTCCAACATGACGTCACCGGAAGTCTGAATCACACAATTAAGGTTAAATAGATCAAACAGTGCATCTCCAACCCGGACTCACTCTTCTACTTCATTTCAAACAACATATTTAAAAAAGTTGGGGGTTACAGTTTTTACTCAAATGTAGTTATAGCATTACAAAGTTGCCCTTAAATCTCAGCACAAAGCAAGCATTTCCTGCCTGGAAAATCTGTTACAAGCACAACTTTTCTTCACACAAATCTGGAACAATGAAAATATGTCCAAAAGCAACAAATGGCTCTTTCTTTCCAAATGGTTTGGCAGAAATATAATCTTTTTACAACAGTTGTTTGACAATAAAGGCCAAATCCTCTCCTATAGTACATTCAATTTCCAATCACCCCTCAAGAATTCAGCTCCGTAATTAGATCAGTCCCAAATGGAATAAAACAGTTAATCAAAAACATAAATGGGCCATGCAACAGCTATAATTACAGATCCCATTCTTATAGATTGCCTAGATCTCGTGGACAAGAAATGCTCTAACAAACACATTTGTAACACTATTCAAAATAAAAACAATATCACACCGTCCTGTAAGCACACTCTGGCAAGCAGAAGAAGCCTGGTTAATCACTTCAAAATTCTGTATAAGCAAGGAAATAAATGGAATTAATTGAAAAAAATTTCACAGAATATACCCCATCAATCTCTACATTGCCAAAATTATAAACAAACAAACAAAGAAAAAAATTGTGTCTTCTGCAACTATCCAGAAGAAACAATAGCTCATATGTTTTTGAATGTCCCTTTGTATAAAAAAAAAAATGGTCCAAACTCAAACAATTTATCCTACAAATATACATTTTCAATTAATATAGATTACAAACATATCATAACACATTTCGGTAGCACTTTACATTATGTCTCTTAATAATATGCTAATAGCGAGGTAATAGCATTATAATAACAAAATTATTACCATGTAATTAATTTGCTGTTACATTGCTGTTACAAGGCAATATACAAATTTTTCATTGTAATAGTTTGAAATTTCCATATGTCTGCGTCATCATCTAAGCAACAAGGAAGCATTTCTGTTTATTACCTTACAAATCCTTTGTAATTACCTGTAAATAGTGTTGAAAGCATGAGTCTTATTTCAAGGTAATGAACAAAAATGCTTCATTGAAAACACACGCTAAAAAAAATCTTTCAGGGCCTAAATTGCTGAGTCTTTTCACAAACACACTCAAACTTCAAATCTTGCTTGTCTGCCCACTTCTCAGGTCAGAACTAACAAAGAAAAGCCATTTTAGCAGTGATAACACAAGTTTCAAGTTAACATTTTTGAGTTTATATGTATTTATTTCAATTAAAATTGACATTGTGGAAAAACTAAACATCCTAGGAGGTTCATTTTTGCTGTGGTATTAGAAGATGTAAACCTGTAAAACATACTGTGGAATCAGCTGTCTAGCTTGTTTTGTTCTAGAGATATGAGCATTTTCAGTTTTAATTGCTTAAATCGCGTTTTCAGAGGCTAAACAGCTTATTTAGGGTACTTTCACAAATTCACTCAAACTTCACAAAACTCACTCAAACTTCAAATCTTGCTTGTCTGACCACTTCTCAGGTCAGAACTAACAAAGAAAAGCCATTTTAGCAGTGATAACACAAGTTTCAAGTTAACATTTTTGAGATTTATATGTCATTTTTTCAATTTAAAATTGACATTGTGGAAAAACTAAACATCCTAGGAGGTTCATTTTTGCTGTGGTATTAGAAGATGTAAACCTGTAAAACATACTGTGGAATCAGCTGTCTAGCTTGTTTTGTTCTCGAGATATGAGCATTTTCAGTTTTTATTGCTTAAATCGCGTTTTCAGAGGCTAAACAGCTTATTTAGGGTACTTTCACAAATTCACTCAAACTTCACAAAACTCACTCAAACTTCAAATCTTGCTTGTCTGACCACTTCTCAGGTCAGAACTAACAAAGAAAAGCCATTTTAGCAGTGATAACACAAGTTTCAAGTTAACATTTTTGAGATTTATATGTCATTTTTTTCAATTTAAAATTGACATTGTGGAAAAACTAAACATCCTAGGAGGTTCATTTTTGCTGTGGTATTAGAAGATGTAAACCTGTAAACATACTGTGGAATCAGCTGTCTAGCTTGTTTTGTTCTCGAGATATGAGCATTTCAGTTTTTATTGCTTAAATCGCGTTTTCAGAGGCTAAACAGCTTATTTAGGGTACTTTCACATAATTCACTCAAACTTCACAAAACTCACTCAAACTTCAAATCTTGCTTGTCTGACCACTTCTCAGGTCAGAACTAACAAAGAAAAGCCATTTTAGCAGTGATAACACAAGTTTCAAGTTAACATTTTTGAGATTTATATGTCATTTTTTTCAATTTAAAATTGACATTGTGGAAAAACTAAACATCCTAGGAGGTTCATTTTTGCTGTGGTATTAGAAGATGTAAACCTGTAAAACATACTGTGGAATCAGCTGTCTAGCTTGTTTTGTTCTCGAGATATGAGCATTTCAGTTTTTATTGCTTAAATCGCGTTTTCAGAGGCTAAACAGCTTATTTAGGGTACTTTCACATAATTCACTCAAACTTCACAAAACTCACTCAAACTTCAAATCTTGCTTGTCTGACCACTTCTCAGGTCAGAACTAACAAAGAAAAGCCATTTTAGCAGTGATAACACAAGTTTCAAGTTAACATTTTTGAGATTTATATGTCATTTTTTTCAATTTAAAATTGACATTGTGGAAAAACTAAACATCCTAGGAGGTTCATTTTTGCTGTGGTATTAGAAGATGTAAACCTGTAAAACATACTGTGGAATCAGCTGTCTAGCTTGTTTTGTTCTCGAGATATGAGCATTTCAGTTTTTATTGCTTAAATCGCGTTTTCAGAGGCTAAACAGCTTATTTAGGGTACTTTCACAAATTCACTCAAACTTCACAAAACTCACTCAAACTTCAAATCTTGCTTGTCTGACCACTTCTCAGGTCAGAACTAACAAAGAAAAGCCATTTTAGCAGTGATAACACAAGTTTCAAGTTAACATTTTTGAGATTTATATGTCATTTTTTTCAATTTAAAATTGACATTGTGGAAAAACTAAACATCCTAGGAGGTTCATTTTTGCTGTGGTATTAGAAGATGTAAACCTGTAAAACATACTGTGGAATCAGCTGTCTAGCTTGTTTTGTTCTCGAGATATGAGCATTTCAGTTTTTATTGCTTAAATCGCGTTTTCAGAGGCTAAACAGCTTATTTAGGGTACTTTCACAAATTCACTCAAACTTCACAAAACTCACTCAAACTTCAAATCTTGCTTGTCTGACCACTTCTCAGGTCAGAACTAACAAAGAAAAGCCATTTTAGCAGTGATAACACAAGTTTCAAGTTAACATTTTTGAGATTTATATGTCATTTTTTTCAATTTAAAATTGACATTGTGGAAAAACTAAACATCCTAGGAGGTTCATTTTTGCTGTGGTATTAGAAGATGTAAACCTGTAAAACATACTGTGGAATCAGCTGTCTAGCTTGTTTTGTTCTCGAGATATGAGCATTTCAGTTTTTATTGCTTAAATCGCGTTTTCAGAGGCTAAATAGCTTATTTAGGGTACTTTCACAAATTCACTCAAACTTCACAAAACTCACTCAAACTTCAAATCTTGCTTGTCTGACCACTTCTCAGGTCAGAACTAACAAAGAAAAGCCATTTTAGCAGTGATAACACAAGTTTCAAGTTAACATTTTTGAGATTTATATGTCATTTTTTTCAATTTAAAATTGACATTGTGGAAAAAACTAAACATCCTAGGAGGTTCATTTTTGCTGTGGTATTAGAAGATGTAAACCTGTAAACATACTGTGGAATCAGCTGTCTAGCTTGTTTTGTTCTCGAGATATGAGCATTTCAGTTTTTATTGCTTAAATCGCGTTTTCAGAGGCTAAACAGCTTATTTAGGGTACTTTCACAAATTCACTCAAACTTCACAAAACTCACTCAAACTTCAAATCTTGCTTG
>CM076396.1:23368176-23467198 GCA_038363315.1 Mugilogobius chulae | reverse complement strand
TTAGTTAGCAAATGACCAAATTGTCTTTTGTTCTTCGGAGGCTCAGTAAAATCCAACATATATGAAAATTGCGTACCATGTTTCGAGACAAGTATTTATTCATATCAAACAGTATCGTCCCATCAATAGTCTCCACATATCAGTGACGTTGGGGTTTGAAGTTGGGCAACAGCTGAAGAGCTTTTGGTGCATTTCTCAACTTCGAAAAACGTTTTCCTGAGTTCTCGAAGACCACATAAATGCAGCATTGTAAAACATGGTTGCTTATTTTCTAACAGCCGTTAAATGCATCTGAGTGCTTTTACTTGGACAAAACTGCCTGCATTTGACAAATGTTATCTTATCCAGTCGCATTTATCCCAAGATCCAATTCAACAACTTTCTATCTCGTGAACACAATTGCCTTACACCTTGAAATTCCGCTGTGTCCATATATTTTTTCATTACACAAATACATCCTCTTTAACAAAGCCTCTTCCTTCAGCCAATTTGTCTAAGCGTAATCTGCGGAATTCAGCCCGGAATGCTGTGCGTAAAACGTGACACGGCTGGAAGTGACTAATCCGCGCTTCACTGGAGCTTGTTATGGGGTTTGGTCTAGATTTTCCGCTTTCTAAAATGGCGTACTGCCTGCTGCTGCTGCTGGTTTAGGCCCAGAGCTTTTAATAATAATGAGATTGTCTTGTGTGTGTCGGTGTGTGTGCGCGTGTGAAGCATGCAGGTGCACACAGAAAGCAACCTTTGGGAATAGATGAGTAACAGCCAGCGTGCGCACGATTGGAAAGCAAAGACAAATTAAAAGAAGCGAAAAGGTGCCGTAGAGTTAATGGAGACTGTGCCGGTGGAGCTTCGGGGATTTCTGTTCTACTGGACTTAAAGGTGCACTGTGGAGCTTTCTGGAGGTGAAATTCACTACACCAGTAGAAAAGGAAAGTTAGATGCACTGTATCATTACTGAGTTTCTATATTGGCGCAGATCCATGAAATTCTGCTGGATCAGGTATTGACCTCATGCTATCGACTCAATATCATCGTTGCCTTTGAAAGATGTAATAAGAATATTTACTGGCTTATTTGACCAGAAAGTCTCATCTGTTCAGTGTAGAAACATAATACATTATAGAATATTATAGCTAATATTGTGTAGTATTATAGCTAAAGGAACAAGATCTGTATAGAAACAACCAAGAGGAGGCTGCTCTAGGACACAATCAACCTTTCAATCAATCAACCTTTATTTATATAGCCCTTTACAACACAAAAAGTGACCAAAGTGCTTCCCATTAAAACATAATAAAATACGAAATAGTCAACTTTTGAGAGATGCATGTCTGTTTGAAGGAAAAAAAACACATTTTTATGATGTTGTTAGTCGAATCAAAACATACAAGTAATAAACAACACAACCTCTGGAGGAAACATCTACAACACATTGTCAAAAATGTACATGAGCACATTTTCACGTTTATGTTACTAAAAGTCAAAATGTGAAATAACCACAAATTCTGGTTGAAGCCATGTGCAACATTTTCTTTGGGTTTAACGGTACGTTTAGGCTTCATGTTACTAAAATGGGTAAGTTTAGGGCTGGGGCTTAGGGCAGGTTAAGAATTACCCATTAAAACCAAAGAAAACGTCACCATGTGGTTTCAACTAAAATATGTTATTTTACGTTTACATAATTACATAAAAAGGTGTGAAAACATGCTTATTGTACATTTCAAACACTTCGTAATATATCTGTATTTTGTCTGGAACTGGACTGGTAAGTTTTTTGTTGTAAAGTTAGACAGTGTACATTTAAGTTACAATAAATATCACTAAATGTATTGCACTTTAAGATACACTTCCTATATTCTACCTGTCATAACTTAGTATGACCCATCTAACAAGCTAACTCGCTAATTGTCATTATCAGGTATTGACCGATGTTTAAAGCCAATTCATGAAAATCGGTATCAGAACTGAGAAAGCTGATTTGGTATATCCCTAGAGATAAAAAAAACATACCTTGGACATCGCTAATAATGATTATTGTGTGTTGTTAGTGTAATAAAACGTCACAGTTACAAAAATACTTATTGTTGGTCAAAAGTTACATAGTGCACCTTTAAGACAAAGGTAGTTTATTCAGCACAATCCTATGCAAAGTTATTCACATTTAAAATTGGACTTTGTTAAAATCTGCCTATTCAACCCAGACTTTGTATTATAAACGCCGCAATTCAAGCCTGATTCATTATTTTACGTTTTGGCACTGTATCGTTTGCACACACAAAAAAAAAGTAGTAACAAAAAAGTAACAAAATATGCCTGCTTCATCCACAACTGGCTACTTTCCCTAAATGACCCGCTGCGTAACCATGCGTCGTGCCTGTATTTAGCCCACTGAACGCACTGACCAATCGATACGAGCGGAATTATTAAAGTTAAACATTACGCGCTCGTGTTCGGTGTGAAAGCGTTAAAGCGCGGAAAGCGGCGTACAACTGCACGCCTGGTTATCTGTAAAAACGCGCTGAATCGATGGTTTGCTGGAGCGGCGCGCGGGTTCACGCAGGGACAGTGTTGGTGCTTCTGACCGATGAGTTCCACCGCCTCTGACCCGGGCCTCCCTTGACCTCCTCCTCCTCCCCAGACTCTTCGGGACATTCCCAGACTCCGGAACAAGCCCCGGCCACTCAGTCCAAACAGGGCCGAGTTCAGGGCACTGTAACCCCGGGGCATGGCGCTGATGGCCGGTGTGGGAGAGGACAGCAGACAGGCAGGAGTGGAGCACCTTTGAGGCTGAGAGGGGCCCGGGTCACGCACAGGACAGAGCGGTGTCAGGGGATGTGTGCTGGCTGCTGGACAGGAGTAAAAATAGTGTTGGGAAGAGGTCTAAATGTGGTCTGGAATTGAAAGAGACTTGCAGAATTTTAAAATTAGAAGGGTTGAATCTTTAGAAATGTATGTACAGTACTTTATTTACACTTTTGCATTTAACGTATCATGGCACGTTTTAGAATCAAATTACGAATGATTTCTTCAGACGAAATCGTAGCCTACTTTTTACATTTTCAAAGCTTTGTGCAATGCAGTGCAAGTAGTGTAAATGAAAGACGTATCTATTTACGTTAATGTAAAATGTAGCCCTTTTACGTCTCAAAAATGATTAAGGCATTGTTAAACGTAAATAAGGTACATTTTTACACAGATGTTCTCATTCTAGTTTTATTTCAGCTTGCAAAGAATTACTTTGAGTGTAAAATAAAATAGCTACATATTGTCTTGCGCTAAATGGTTGTCGTACTTTTTTAATGTCTCATAAGTAGGTTTTCTTCTGATGTAGTCATTGCACGTTATTTGATTCAACATGCGTGCAATGGAAAATGCTATTGCAATAAAAGTAAATAGAGCTCATGTATGTTTTGAGACTGGGTTGCTATTTATCGTGACAGCCGTTCAAACAGTCCGGCCAGTCCACACCAATAAAAATCTCTTATTTTTTACAATAATATTATTTTCATTGACTTTTCTTTGCCCTGCTTTTTGGGTAGTGTAATACATTTTTGGTTGGTATAACGGTGGATTCACACTAAGTGCAACTTGGATGCGAGTCATGACTCGCGCGAGTCACGCAGAACTTAGAAAGTGCTTAAAACCAATGCGTTGATTTACACCGTGCTCCGACATGTCCGACTGCGAGTGCGAGAGTCGCGCGACTCTGCGGAAAGAATCCGCATGAAGTCTATTTTTCCCAGAGACCGCAGCGGTCTGGTGCGGCTTTCAATTCATTATACGAGCGTTCTCGCGGGAATCTACGTGACTCCACGTGGCTTTGGACGAAACCGGACCGCAGTTGACAGCATCTGGTGTAACAGGCACTTAGCAAGAAACCCGCACGTGTCCTGACCCGCACCCGCCTCGCAGTCTGTGTAAATCCAGCGTAATACTGATCCTGATCATTTCAACCTATTGTCCTAAAATTGACGAAAATCATCTAAAAACTTGTGTTTGTAACAGTGGATTTACACTAAGTGCAACTTGGATGCGAGTCGTGACTCGCAGAACTTAGAAAGTGCTTAAAACCAATGCGTTGATTTACATCGTGCTCCGACATGAACGACTGCGAGTGCGAGAGTCGCGCGACTCTGCGGAAAGAATCCGCATGAAGTCTATTTTTCCCGGAGACCGCAGCGGTCTGGTGCGGCTTTCAATTCATTATACGAGCGTTCTCGCGGGAATCTACGTGACTCCACGTGGCTTTGGACGAAACCGGACCGCAGTTGACAGCATCTGGTGTAACAGGCACTTAGCAAGAAACCCGCACGTGTCCCGACCCGCACTCGCCTCGCAGTCTATTCAGCGTAAGCTTAGAGACAAACTGAGTCTGATTCGTGAACGGCTGATTGAGGTGCCAATTTTCTTTTTAGGAGTCTTAAAGTTTGTCTTAGGGACGTCCTGCACCAAATCAATTCTGGCATCGGGTATCTGCGCCAATCTAGTAAATTTAGCTTTCTTGTGTATTGGCCTCTATGACTTCTACCAATATACAAGTTTTGCCTTTAATTTGATGTAATGAGACATGAAAGAAAGATGCTGATCCTGAACACCTCAAACAAGCCTGTTTAGTACAATCTTTAAATTAGGTTCACTAAAAAAGTATTTAATGTAGTTATTTAGGTGTATTTAGGAGTGGTACATAAAACTGCAGGGAAAAAAAAAAGGTTGCGATCATTTGGGCCAATTCAGCAGAAGGCCAGAGGACAGTCAAATTTGGTCTACTAACCACATTTACCTGTATTTTTGATGTAATTGTTCTAGGTTTTTTTTTTACTTGGTGACCTTTACGTCTTGGACACATGCAATGCTTGTGTGGCTGCTTCTCGTCAATACTGGTTATTTATTTTCTACTTCCATCAGTCATTTACTTTAGAATGTAGCAGAGTGTAAACTGTAATCAGGTCCAAAACGGTTTGTGCTTTCGTTTCCAAGTAAAAAGGCTTTGCATAGATAGCATGCTGTATTTGGACTATAAACTTTGAACTCTAAGAAAAGATTGAAAGACTTTCTATTTTTTTGTTTGTTTGTTTGTTTGTTTTCTAGTTCAGTGGTCTCTAATCTTTTTTCATCTAAGAACCAGTACAGTAACAATTTTCTTTTTCAGGGACCGGTCGAGATTGGGCAGCACCAACAACAACATAAAAGGCATGCAGTTGTTTTATAGATAGTTTAGCTCTCTTATTGCTTGAATGTGTTTATTGGATTATGTGGAAGTAGTGATTGGCTGTGAAATCAAAACAAAATACATTTTAAAAGATCTAATGGGGCAGACGATGGTTCACAGCCCCGTCTTTGACCATGGACTGGTGGTTGGGGACCCTGGTCTCGTTGGTTTGATGTTGTGTTGAACGCTTGTATTTGTTACTTATAATCCAAACTGCAAGCAATTTACTTTGTTAATTTGGATAGGTTTAGGCTAAATTAAATGACTTATTTTAGGAGCTAGAGTGAGCTAGAGTTAGCAACAAAAATGCAATAAATGCAATTCCCTAACTAACTAATTTTGGGCGACACAGTGGCGCAGCGGTTAGTGCTCTGGCCTCATAGCCAGAAGGTCCCCAGTCGACCCGGGGCCTTTCTATGTGGAGTTTGCATGTTCTTCCCTATCTGCGTAGGTTTCCTCCTAGTACTCCGGTTTCCTCCTACACCTAAAAACATGTCCATTAATGCGTCCCCTGATCCTTCCCCAGGGCTCCTCTGCTCTGATTCTGAATCTCAGTGGGACTTCCCTGGTTAAATAAAGGTCAATTAATTAAATACTTTTAAGTAAGGCCATTTTGTATTAAATTTATTGGTCTGTTGAATTTTATCAATCTATACCTCTTCTTTCTTCCGAACGCAACACTGTCTCCAAAGAAAACGTAGATATACAACAAAATGTCAAAAACACAAGATGGGAATGTTTTCTTACTTTTTCTTTATGTAAATGTGCTAACTTTGAAGTCACATGACATTTTCTTTAACTGTTAAACCCAAAGAAAATGTCGCCATGTGACTTCAGCCAAAATATGTGGTTTATTTACGTTTTGACTTTTTTGTAACAGATTTCCATTTTTATTTAATAGCGCAAAAACATCCTCATCATACGTTTTTTGACATTTTTCTTTGGAAACTGGGCTGTCTGAACCATTTCACCCAATAGAATTTCCCATGTTAATCATCAAAGTAAGTATTCGAGCACGTCCAACAGCTTTTGCACTTGCCCAAACAGCTCCATTCTATATTTATCTCCTCTTGTCTTGTCTTTTTTTTTTGCAGTGCATGTGAACCGTTCGTACGTGTGTGGCCGCAGACAGGCTCGGCCGCTGTATTTGGATAGAGCGATCTCAGTGTAAACATATATAGGGCCTCTCCTGATCGTCGCGTTGAAAAGTGTCTCCGCCCCAGCTCAGCTCGGCGGTGGATCTGTGGGTAAAAATAGACTCCGGTTTAGACAGTTCACAAACACGCCGGTTTTAACTTGCCCTGTGAAGTGACAGTGTTGTGGTTTGGAAGATATGCAGTTGAAGAGTCGGAAAGAAAAAAGAAGTGAAGTCTGTTGAAGAAGTGCTAGTGAGAGATTGATGATTTTGTCTGTTGTCGTGTTTCTTTGTTGCTCGTGTTGAGTTTTAGAGTGTTCTAAATGAAACTACATAATGAATTTAACTTGTCTTCGGTGTTTTTGAAGATTGGATAAGCTTTTCAGATTGGATAAGAGAGAGGGCAGATTTTGTCTCAAATCCTAATTATTAAAGCATTGATGTAAACACAGAATACTAGTGTTTCACCAAACCTCAGACTTGATCTTGTAATAGAGCATCATGATTCCACTGTTGCTCAACTCATCTACTTACAGGGGTTCCCAAACTTTTCTGACAATTTCAAGTTGTTAAACCAAATAAAATGACTTATTTTGGTAGTTTGATGTGCTTTATGAACAACTGTAATGCTGCTGCTTTCAATGAAAGCATAATCAATACATACTTATAATTCGGGATGGGACAATTCATTTAAGTCACAATTTGATTCAGTTTTTGATTTTGTTCGATTTTGTTAGTTTATCTTAACTTTTTTTTTTACCTTAAGACACAAAAAAAAACCACAAACAAAACCACAGTTGTTGGTGCTCAGAACTTCAACATATCAACATTTGAACAGTCATATTTGGTGTCGATATTTAGAGGTCCCCATCAGTTTTTTAACACAACCTTGCACAACCTTGCACAAGTTCACACTTTGTTTCTTCAAACATTGTGTCTTTTATTGTATTATTGTGTGTATTATACAACTACAGAAGGTGTGTTGAAGTCAGTGGCTGCTTGAGCAAAACTGATGAATTCTGGCTTTTCAATTCGATTGCTGCATACTTTGAACGATTTTCAAAATTTTCAAATGATTTTCTATCCAGTAATTGTCAAAACTATAATGCTGCCATGTTGGCAATAGTTGTTGGCACTCTCTTTGTCGATTTCTGATGTTTCTAGTTTTTGACTCAAAATCAATAGATTACACACAAAAGAATTATAATGGGCTTGATAGTAGGCTTGTAAATGTTTTTATGTTATGTTTGAGTGACATCAGGTACTTGCAGACTTTTTAAAGGCGCAGTGTGCAACTTTACAGGCATAGGGTCTCTCATGTTTTTTCTGGTTTGTTTTGTTTTGTTTTTTTAAGTTTATCATGTTCTATTGTTGATCATGTTCTATTGTTGTGCCATGCCAGTTTGCCAAAGGATGAGACTTGGGTACTTGGATGAGAGACCATTGGGACCTCAAAAGCGACATTGAGAAAAACTGAAATTACTCTGTATTCTTAGGCAAGACACTTCACCCCCATTCTATCTAGTCTGGATCTGGTGTGAGTGGGAATGGTTGTTAGTGGTCAGAGGAGCAGATGGCACAAAATGGCAGCCTTGTTTCTATCAGTCTATCCCAGGGCAGCTGTGGCTAAAACAGCAGCTTACAACTGCCAAATGTGGAATGAATGAACAATGCACAAGATGAAGTATCTTTGGGTGTCACGAATAAATCCAATTGGTATTGTTACTGATGTACACTACCTGCTGATCATATGTGGCGGATGCTTTTGGCCCATGGCTTTGCTCACTGCCAGTCACTGTCCTATTGCCATGTAGATTTAGCCATTAGCTATGTTTTCTACAAGTTATCGAACATGTGCAGGAACGAAATTTTTAGGCCTCTTTGCAACACTCAACTCAAAGAAAACGTAGATCTACAACAAAATGATGAGCAAGTTTTCACATTGTTCTCTCGTAAATATATTATGAAATGTTATGAAAGCCTCTGGAGAAAACGTATATGATAAGCACGTTTTTACGCCTTTTTTACATTAATATGTTATGAAAAGTCAAAACGTAAAATAACCACGCCATGTCGTTGAATCCACATGACATTTTCTTTGGGTTTAACGGTTAAGTTTGGACTTCAAGTGACTAAATTGGGTAAGTTTTGGGCTGGGAGGTTAAGATTTACCTCTTAAACCCAAAGAAAAACATTCGAAATTCAATTTTCAAAATGTGTGGTTATTTTGCACGTGCTCATCATTGTTTTTTACATTTCATTGTATAGGCTATGTACGTTTTCTTCAAAGACTGGGCTTCCACTGTAACATACATGACCATTCTGACCAATCAGAGCAGAAGCTGCTTTATACAAATCATAATTTTCGATACGCTTTATCCCATCTTTTCTTTCTTTTCCTCTTAAACCATACAGTCCTCCTGGTCACTGCATGGGTAACTTGACCTGACTTGTGGGGGTTGCGGAGGGAGTGTCTGGGTGAGGAGATGGGTGAGTATCTGGGTGAGTGAGTGAGGGAGGGAGTGAGCTAAACCTAACCTGATTAATCACAGTTTGGACAGTGCAGCGGGAGCACACACGGCTGTTGATTAGGAGAGCTAACATCTGTCTTTTTCCTCTTCCTCTTCTTTCCCATTATCCCAGATCAGATATGCACGGGACCACGCTCATTTATATGCATATGCAAACACAAGAGGAATTACAGGCCTCCGGAATGTGCTGGGAATGTACCTGCGTGAGTGAAAACGTGTGGAGAAAGTTTGATTCTTTACATTATTTTTTGAGTAACGAAGCATGAACAAAGACAATCCAAAAGAAAAATATTTATTATTTTTGCAACTCTAAATCTATCACAAGCTAAGACATGTAGGTATGCTAACAGAGACTAACACTACCTTGAGACATGTAGTTGCTTGAATTTGTGGAACAAAATGTAGCTCTTAATTAGGGCTGGGCGGTATTATACCGTTCACGGTAATACCGGTGCAATTTTTAGGGACAATATAAATTTCAGATATCGCGATAACAGAAGGAGCTCACACGCATGCGCAGTGTCGTTGTTTTCTTCCGATTTCAACACACGTGTAGCGGGAGCATGGCGGCGACAGAGGAGGAGGAGGGAGAGAGCAGCAGGTCGACTGACACAGACGAACCAGAATTTGTTCCAAAAAAGGGAGCCACATCTGTAATCTGGAGTTGGTTTGGATTTCGTCCGTCAGATTTGGAACAGAACATCGTATTTTGCAAAACATGTCGGCGGACTGTCGTGGCGAAGGGAGGAAACACGTCAAATCTGTTTCACCACCTGAAGCAAAAACACAACTCGGAGTACAGCAAAGCGGTAAAGGCACGGGACGAGGCATCTGCTGATGTGGTGGTAAAGCCTAAAAAACTCGCTCAAAAGACCATTGACGCTGCTTTAACTAGTGGCACACCGTATGAGAAAGGCTCCAGGCGCTGGAGGGACCTAACCAGCGCGGTGACGCGCTGTTTGGCTCGGGACATGATGCCAATTCAGAGTGTTGAAAGAGACGGCTTCACAAAAATGCTTACCACGTTTGATTCCCGCTACAAGCTGCCCCCCAAAAAGTACTTTTCTAAGGTTGCCTTGCCCGCATTATATGAAGAGGTCCGCTCTGAGGTGTCGAAAGCCCTGTCTTCAGTTGAGTTTTTGCGTCTACGACGGATATGTGGTCAAGCCGAACGTCTGACCCATACATGAGTCTGACGGTACACTACGTAGACAAAGACTGGAAACTACAGAATAAGTGTCTGGAAACAAGTTTTTTTCCCGAGGACCACACTGGACAAAATATAGCCAAGGGTTTTAAAGAGTTCCTCACTTCATGGGACCTGCAAGAGGAAAAACAAGTGTGTGTGACGACTGACAGCGGGGCAAATGTTGTGAAAGCCATCGCGCTGAACAACTGGACCAGGATTTCATGTTTTGGACATCGCTTGCACATTGCAATAGGTAAGATAATTATAACGTCAAATGTAGCTTAACATTTCTGACACTGTTTAATGTTAACCACTTGTGTTTGCATATGGCACTTTCATTAAAGTTTTTTTCTATTTGTTTACATAAACCTAGGTATTTAAAGTCCTGATTCACTCTTTTTGTAGTCTAATATCGTCCCTAGGTTACATTTTGGCTTATTGTTTTAGCACAATTTTGCATTGTAAATATTTGCTACAACTAAGTATAATTTTATAATATATTATATTTTAATATAAAATAACATATTATACATTATAAAATCTTCCAAAACTACTAAATTATTTAATAATGATTTTTATTCTGTGTGTGTCTGTTAGAAAGAAGTGTGAAGGACCCAAGGATCGAGAGGGCAGTTGGGGTGGGCAAGAAGATCGTTGCAGCTTTTGGCCACAGCTGGAAGCGTCAACGTGCTCTTCATGCTGCTCAAAAAGAACTTGGCCTACCAGAACACAAACTCATAACTGAATGCTGCACTCGTTGGGGTTCGAGGCAAAGAATGATCCAGAGGCTGCTTGAACAAGAGAAGGCTATAGCACAGGTTTTAGCTGCAGATAAAACCACAAGGCATCTCATGTTGACATGGCAAGACATAGAGGTGCTTGATTCAGTTAACACTGCATTGAGTCCACTTTTAGAGTTCACAGATGCATTTTCTGCTGAAGAATATGTGACCATTCCATGTGTTAAGCCTGTTCTTCAGATTTTCAACAATGACCTGTTAAAAGTAAATGAGAATGACACTCAGCTTACAAAAGACATCAAAACAGCAATACTTGACTACATGAACAAAAGCTATAAAGACACAGTCACAGAGAGAGTTGTAAACATGGCTTCTCTCCTTGATCCACGTTTTCGAGCAGAATATCTGAGTGAGAGTGAGTGTGAAGCCATCAAGGTCCAAGCTCTTAATGAAATGGAGCATCTTCAAGTTTTGTCAGGGCAGACTAGCTCAGAGCAGGGTAGCACACCTGCAGGTGCTTTAGAAACCCCTCCTTCATCCTCAGCAGAGCAGTTGTGTCAGGTAGCAGCTAAAAAGCCAAAAAAGAGCCTTGGGAGCTTTTTGAAGGGAGCAGTTGGTGAAAAGACAGAAGTAACTGCAGAAAGGTTATTGTCTGAACTGAGCAGCTACATGAATAGTCCACCAGTAGACAGTGAGAGCGATCCACTTTTGTGGTGGAAAATCCACACAGTAAACTTTCCCCACATCAGCAGATTAGCCAGAAAATACCTGTGTATTCCAGCTACTAGCTCTGCATCTGAAAGGTTGTTCAGCACAGGTGGAAATGTAGTAACTTGCCAAAGATCCTCTCTTAAGCCCACAACCGTGAACATGTTAGTGTTTTTGACAAAGAATCTCAAAACTTGAACAAATGTAGATACGCCTACTTTCATGTTCAATAGACTTGTTCATCCACATTTTATTTGTTTATGTTTACTCAAAGTTTGTGCACTTTTTATTTTTTGATTAATTTATTTTGCACATTGCAGTTTTAAGTTTCAAAGCAACTTTACTTTTTGGAAAGTATTGCACATGTTTATGCTCAGGATTTGTTCACCTATTTATTTTTATAAATTAACCCAGAGTAAGCATTTTGCTACTTATGCACTAAAGATTTTTGTACAAACATATAGCAGAAGGTTAATCTAACAACACTGTTGTTAAAGTGAAAGTGAAAAGAAATGGTTCATTTTTTGAATTTGCACTAATAAAAGTGTGCTGTTTTTGAAGAAGTTTGACTAGCATCATTTATATCGTCATCTATACCGTTACCGCGAATTTTCTGATTTATACCGTGATATGAATTTTTGGCCATATCGCCCAGCCCTACTCTTAATAATTAGCTGGCACTTCACAGTACTTCTTGCAGTAATTTCAGTGGTACTGTACTTGTAGTGCATATTTGTGAGACCAAAATACCGATTCAAGTCACAATAAAAGGACAGGTTCAGTTTCGGCACATACTAAGGAATATTCACCATAGCTTTTGGCCGGCAGAGAAGAGATTTACTGATTTTGGGAATTTAAGTTTGTGTCGATTTCACACTTGTAATATTAATTTCCAATACTGAACTATGTTCAATACTAATTTTGTAACACAGCAAATATTACAACAAAAAGAGCTAGGTTTAGAGAGGGGCAGCCCTTTTCAAAGGCCTTACTTATTCAGTACACCCTATATTGGTTCTGATAAAGCTTAAAGGAGACCTATTGTCATTTTTTCTATATATTTGAAAACAAACAAGGTCATATGCAGATCAATAATTTACATTTCTTTTGTTGTAAAACACTAAGATTATCTAAAACAGCTTATAAATAGAAATGGGTCCATTGACTTCCTTTTCAAAATGGTAGAACTCAAGCTTTGCCGCTTCAATGTAAATTTTAACTTTAGTAAGCCACACAATTTGAATTGCTTTTAATGGTTGTTGGAAAGTGGTTGTAAGACCATTTTGAACCCTACATGTTTTGCTTGTAATTTGAACTATAGAGTAATCACATGTAAATACAGTCAAATGGGTGGGGATATGAGGTAGGTGAAGACAGGGATCTTCTGAGCATCAGCTGCAGGACAATACAAGATTATTCAAACATGCAGAAATCAAAATAAATACAGCTTTGGGTATGCTAATGATGAGAGAACACAGTTATTAGTTAAAAACCCAGAAAAGTGAATTGTACATAATAAGTACCCTTTAAAGTGCACTGTCTAACTTTTTGGAGGTGAAAAGTCAAGAGCAAAATTCAATAGAAAAAAAAACATATTGTAAGACACTCTAAATAGGGTGAAGTATTTTTAAGCCATGAATTATATAGCTAAAACATCCACTTTTCCAAATAACATCTCATTTTGTGGCCTGCAAATCTGCTCAATGCAAAGACACATATTTTTATTATTTATTCATTCTAACAAAGAGATCTGAAAGTCAAAAATATTTTAGTCATGTCTATGTTTGGTCACAAAATTACCAGGTCTGTCTCCGGAGAAAAATCTCAAAGTAAAGAAAACACAATTATTATTAAAGTAGTGCAACAAAGAAATCTAAATTGCAAAGACATGCTTTAAGTCAAGCCTTTTTTTTTTTTTTTTTTGCTTCAAAAGTTATCTTTTTTTGCTCAAAAAGTGCTCTACTCAAATTTGGCCTCCTTTGAAAAAAAACTTTTAAACTTCATACGTCAGTTTTGCTCATTTACCTAATGCATTTTGAACCTTTGATGCATTTTGAACCAGCACAATGTGTTTTTAGCTTTTTTTTAGTAGCAAGCCAGAAAAATAGATACACTTTATGAAGTTTGGTGAACAAGTGGGACGATATTTGGCATCATCAGAACAAAGCAGACTCAATAACCAAGATATCTGAGGAACCTGTATTTAGATTATTTTATTATAAAAAAATTAGGTTTAGCGCCTTTGACATCAATGTAAAACATATCAGGGTTTTAATGACCTGTAATGTGATTTTATTCACTACTTTCTAAAAGTTATCTTCCATAGTATTAAATACTATCTGATTTCAGATACTTTTGACAATCCTACCACACAGTCTCTGAAGAAAATGTAGATATAGAGGTTATGCAGGTGACGTCATTTTATTCCAAAAATGCTTAGCAACTTTAGAAAGAGTGGCATTATTTCTTTGTTGTCGTGACAACGGCTTGTCTGCTAAAACAGTTGATGATTTAGGACATTTTAATGGCAACAAACAGACTTAAAAACATATTTTTAAAGAAGAAAAAGGTAATAACTTTAACTGTGTGTGATTTCTGTGGCTGATAAATGTGAAAGAAGCTAAAGTCTTGTTATTTATCTTCTTTGCTACAACTGTTGACTTGATTTTCTCTTTTTACATGACAGTTACAAAAGCCAGTGCTCAGTAGACTTGTTGTGGGTTGAATTTGTTATCAAACTGTTGTTTATTTTTCCTGTTTTAGCTGTTTTTTGAACTCTTACAAAAGAAAATGTCCTTTCTCTCCATTGACTCTCATGCAACCTTGCCACTCAGCATGAACATTTAGAATGCTCTGATGGAACCTGCATAACCTCTATACAACAAATTTCGAAAATGTACAATAAGCACGTTTTCTTTTTTATCGTCACTACTGTATGTTACGAAAAGAGAAAATATAAAATGACCACGAATTTTGGGTGAAGCCACGTGGCGACATTTTCTCTGGGTTTAACAGATATGTTTAGGCTTCAAGCTACTAAAATGGGTAAGTTTAGGACTGGATCTTGGGGTAGATTAAGATTTACTTTTTGTACCAAGCCATTTATTTCTATGCAAAGCTGGATAGTAAAAATGTACAAAAAATACCTTCCATAACTTCTTTGTGTGTACTTGTGCAGTAGCAGTCGCAGTAGCAGTGGTCATAGTACGATAGTGATTTGTCCCTCATTGACTGATCAGCTCCACATTGTTGGCTCATTTGTATGGAGAGGCCTATTGAAGCGCGGGAGATCAATAGCATCATTTACAAAGAACCCGATAGGGCCGGGGTCAGAGGTCGCGGCACCTTTTACATTACTCACCATGATGAACGCTCGGGTGGATCCCACAGGAGGACGCACACATCTCAGAGTACTACCTGATTACTCCGGCACACAAAGAGAAGAGTGGAATTATGGCTTTAACATGATACAGTTAAAGCTTAATATGTTTCAGTGTTTCTCATTATAGAAGAGGCTATGATGGCCCCTCTTATATGTATGTACTTATAGTAAATAAACTGTAGGGAATGTTGTTGATCAGTGGAAGCAAACAGGGATTTTTCTATTCCAGAGATTGTGCATTTCACATGATAAAATGCAATAGAGTCCAACATGGGCAACTCATACAACTACTACTACTACTACTACTCATTGTCTCTGCATTTTCCTTTCATTTATTTAAAAACAATGCATTGCAAGTTATTTTTTCAATAAAAAACAAGGCGTTGTAGTACAACATTTCCAAAAGGGTGTTTATATATTTGTGTTTTCCCACATTAAAGTACCAAGAACTAAGTCTCTACATTCCTTCCTTTAGTGAGAGGAACTATCCTGGCCCTATATTTGCGTTCACACGGAAACAGTTTTTAAAATGGGGCTAAATAGTTTTAACATTCGCATTTGTATAATCTGGAACATTTAAGTATGTCATTAAGTGGTCTTAGAGTTTTTTGTTTTTTTTTTCCTTCTACCTAAGTTATGATGTACAAAAGCTAGAACATTACTGAAATCAATAATAACATATATTTTCTTTTTATAAATCATACTGTTAGTATTTACAAATTTTAACATTTATTTTGGGAGCTACAGCTTTCATTTCTTTTCTTTTTTTTTTTTTTTTAAGGATAAGAAAAGTGTATCTAAATGTGAGAACGAGTGTTCATGTTTCTATACAAAGTTAACAATGTAAATGTGCTTGCTTCACCTAAAAGGTTCCTGGTGTGATTGGAAAGGACCTGCACCAGAGCAAGAGATGAAAAAGTCCCCAAAGTGTGGCAACGGTTCATAGTTACTGTTCTGTCTGAATGTGCCTAAAATGGGAACTGGAACTAAAGTACTAGGAACTGAAAAAATTTCATACACTGGGAAAATGCCTGATGAATGAATGTGTTTTGACATGTCTTCTTGCAGATGTATTAGATACAAACTTGAACTGAGTAAAGATTACATTTCAGTGCATTTTCAGAAATGAAAGTTTAAAAAAATCCAGACTAGAAGTAGATATTGTGAAATCCTTTTGCAAAAAAATAAAAACATAACAAAAAACCGTGTGTGTGAAGCTACTTTAGAGGCTCAATTTGTCGACTCTGTGTTTAAAAATGTATTTTGAGAAATTGGACGTTAAATTACAATGTTCTATTTTAACCTGTAGATGAAAATTAAATAACAAAGCCTCTTTATGATCCGATTGGAGTTTCCTATACACGGTTGTCACTGAGACAATAAACAAAAACAAAATAATATACTGTATATACAGATGTTTGTAAGTGCATTCACCACTCCACAGACCTTACCAATAACTGAACCTGGTGGTGTTTCCTCTTTGTTCCCATAGAAAAAAAACATATTGCGGAACATTTCAGGCAAATGATTACATCTGTTCAATGGCAGGAGACAGATTCTCCATCAGAAACACACTGTGCAGTGTTTTAAGGTATATAAACTATTAAAAAATAATATAATAAAAAGTAACAATACAATACATACATGTAGTGAGTAAGTCTAAAGTTACTGGTCACGACTGAAACCTTGCAAGATACTCAACTAAATATATAAAGTATGACTTTAACAAACACTACAACAAAAGGGTCAGACGTGGTCAGTAGCTGGATGGGAGGCTGTTGGGAACACCAGGGGCCACAGTGGGGCAGCAGTGGCTCTAGAGCAGGGGCCCCAAACTTTACACTGGAGCTCATTCAGTGACTTCTGTTAAATGTCATTTTTGTCATAGAGCTGCAGTCTCTTCCTGCCATGCCTTGGTGTCTTTTGTAGAGAAATGAAATACAAAAAACATTTGGATACTAAACTGAAAGTAGAACAGAGCAGAACAAGATATTAAGACTAACACAAAATCAAACCAGTTAAAAGGAATTTTCAAAAGTTTGGAAAGTGCTAGATTTAAATGGTCGGAGGGCCGTATGTTGAACAAATCATCAAACTAAACATTAGAGCGTTACTCTCCAGCATGTTTTTGCTTAAACATGCTTATTTTATTTACAGGGCTTACATTATGCAAAATGTACTGTTCTGAATGTCCCACAAAATCATCCAGACACACTCTGAGCATTTCAACCTGAAAAAGCGTATATATGCCACAACAGAACAGCACATGTCAATAAGATTAACACAATGTTTGAGTAAATATGACACAAGTTGCAGCCTCAGTTCATTTCTATGGTGGTTGTAAAGATGTGCTTTTATTTATGATTATTAACAAAATCCTTTTTTCTAATCTTAACCTGCCCCAAACCCCAGCTCAACTTACCCATTTTAGTTGAAGCCTAAACTTACCCAATGGCAACAATATATTGTGCAATATATAGGGCATATCATATATTTGCAAAAAAACTCAAGAAATTATGCTCATAATACACTATTTATGTGTTGTCGTCTACACATATGGTTACTTGTGATACTGTTTTGAACATTTCTACAATTGTACCACATCAGCCACAAAATTGCTTTGATTCTTTCCTCTGTCTTTTGAAGCTAGTAAATGGAGCTCTATTGCAGGGCTGATCAAAATGTGTCCCGGGGGCCAGATCAGGCCCCTTAACCAATTAAATCCGGCCCCAAAACAATACTCAAAGTTTTAGAAAATATATTTTTTTCTATTTGCTGGTAGTGAAGTAGTCAAGACCACACTACTCGAGACAAGACCTTTCCAAGACCTGAGTTCTAAGACTGAGACAAGACCACTGTGGGTCGAGGTCGAGACAAGACCGAGACTTTTATAGGTTAAGAACAAGACCGCTGTTCATCGAGACCAAATCAAGACCACCATTGTAATTTACACAATTATCAGTGTCGACATGGTGTTATTGTGCAATTGTTATTACAAATTGTGCCTGGAACAGGTCCCTGTGCTCCTGGTGTAAGTTTAGCAGAGTGTGGTGATAATGAAATGTGATTTCGGTGTCTAAGACAAGATCAAGTCTAAGACCAAGCCCAAGCTAAGATCGAGTCTAAGCACCCTCAAGACCAAGACAAGACTGAGTTCAAATGTGCCCGAGTCCGAGACAAGACCTTAAAAAAGCAGTCTCCAGTCCAGTTTTTAGCACTTCTACACTGTTTGCTGGCAATAGTTCAAGTTTGAACTGGTTTAGAACTGGTTTGTGTCTTGCCTTTATGTTCAGCATTCAAATGTAACACTCGTATAGACTTTTGTATTTTGTTTTTCCACACAAACCTAATCTAGCACTAGTTATTTTGCAATGCTAAAACTAGTTTATTGTTGGTGATATTTTGTGTGACTCCCAATAGTGTTTAGAACGTTGTGTCATGCACCTCCAACCCAAAAGCCACGGCCCGAGTGAAAATTCTGGTCTTTTGGAAAATAAAGTTGAATAGCTCTGCTCTTACTTAATTCCCTAAAATAGGAGTTTATTGCATTTTTTTTTTTTTTAATTCAAACACAAACCAGACTAATGTAAAGGTTCAGAAACATGTTTAAATAGAGAAGCAAAGCAACACATGATGTCTTTTGAAACAGAAACAAATCATATCCAAGCTTTACATTTTATAGAATTAGCTCCAAACTACTCCATCTCCACACACATCTCTCCTCCGGTGTCCATCATGTGACCTCCTGCCTGCCTGTTCAATCTAATCTAGTCTGTAATCCTCTCCTGCCCATTGGCTTTGGCACAGACGCACTTGTGTGTAAACTTTGAATGGGCCCGATCGCATTAGCGCCCAGAGCCAAAGCGCTTCATTAAGACCTGCTGTTTAAATGAAGCCTCCTGCTGCTCCAGAACACCCACCGAGCTCGCTGCAGGCCCGCAAACAGGATCTCTGCGTGGGGAAGCGAGCTGGAGGTGGAGGAGAGGGAGAACGGGCGAGTGGATGGGAATTTTGATGAAATGTAGATGGAAAATGCGAGAGGTTGTTAGTTAAATATGGGTTTGTTACTGTACACATGTATCTAGCATGTGAATTCTGATTGCTTACACTGTCAAATCAGGTTGATGTTGATGAAGGACAGCTTGACCTTAAAGGACTTTGTAACCATGTTATTATAAAAGTGTTCTCTCGTCATTTCTTTACCTAGAATTTAGAATAGTCTTGTATTGTCCTACAGCTGATGTACAAGTGCACATACCATCCTTACCCCAAACACTTGTTCTTGCAGTTACTCAAAAAACATTGTCATACCAAGTGCAGCATATTGGTTTAATCTGGTCATGTGGCCATGTTTCCCAAAAATAATAAAATTGCTGCTTGTTATAATTAAGTTTGGCAATGATTATGCAAGTTGTATCAATTTTGCAGTTTTGAACAGGAAGTCAATGAACCTGTTTATATTTCTAACCATTTTAGAACAATGTTTTGTTTTACAAAAAAAACAAAAAAAAATAAACAATACTGTTCTAGTTTATCCTAAATCCACTGAAAAAAGGCACATGCATCTTTTCAAGTACATTTTATCTCTTTTTAAAGGTGCACTGTGTAACTTTTTTTACCAATAAATAAACTTGAATAAAAACATGATTTTCTAGTTTAGATGTCTTTGTGACACAAAATAAATGATACAATTGTGTAACTTTACTCTGAGTGTGTTTGTGTGGCCCAAAATGAACCATTATTTGACCAAGAGGAGGGCCTCCTCCAGTGTATTTCTGGAAAGCAGCGCATTTAGCTATATTTTCTCACATTATGACATAAAAACTTATTTAATCCCAATAAGAATGTTCTAAAACTGATTTTATATTCAAATTTGTATTGAATTGTGATGTTGACTTTCACTTCCAGAAATGTACACAGTGCACATTAAGCAATATTTTTTATGATTTTGTGTTTGGATGACAATGAGTCAGTGATTCTATTGCTCATTTTATGTTTGCTTGTTTTAATCTTTAGCACCAGGAATAATTTAATGATTCCACTTAAACTTAAAGGTGGGGTAGCCAATTTTTTTTAGTTGTAAATTAGTAAACTTTGTGCTTTCTACTAAAAAGTATGTACTTAAATACAGCACTTTGTGAAAAAATTAGACCACTGAGTACTGTCTGAACTGAATAATAAAGAATTTTAGTTCTAATCAGGAGATTAATGCTGCTCTCTGATTGGCTGAGCTTGGAGTGGTCACTACAGTTTCACTGTGTTGTTTGTAAAAATAATTTTCTAAGCCATAAATGCAACAAAAATGAATAGATGTCGATATTAATCATGTGTCGAAGGATTTAGAAGAGTAAGTTGTAAGATTTAAAACCTAAATTGTGTTTGCAGTGTAAAAATTTGCTTCCCCAGCTTTAAGGAATGATTCATTTTTGAGACTTAAGCTGTATGTATGCATGTATGTCGTATGTAACTTTAATAAAGTTACAAAAATAAAACACAGAGACTATTGCAGTGCATCATAGTAAAGCTATATACAGTCTTTCACCACCTTAATGACTATTAGCAACCATGTTGGTAATATGATATGTTGTCAAAATGAGTTGATATCACCTGCATGATACTGCTCTGTCTGCTTTACTTATAGTAACAAAAAGTATGTTCGTGAGGTTTTTAGGTATTAGGAGTCATTGTTTCACATTTAGTGGTGTGGACACGCACTAAAGGGGAACTTGAAAAAAAATTGAATGAAAATTGGACATTTAACAATATCTTTTTATCAAAATCAGTCATGATAGAAAAGCTCTTGTGTCAGTCATTACTGTTATATTCTCTCTCTCTCTCTCTCTCTCTCTCTCTCTCTCTCTCTCTCTCTCTCTCTATGCGTGTACTTCAAAAAAGAAAAAGCATTTGGCCTGGAATGTTTTTATTGGACTTTAAACATTACATCTCCATAAAATTGATTTGTTCTTGTCATACTCCTCTTTGCATTTTATTTTCCTCAATAAAATTATGTAATGTGACCCAGTTAGCATACCTTTCTCAAATCTGTAAACTTAACCAAATTAATATAACCCCATTCTAAATTTAACCCTAATCCAAACCCTAACCTTAAAGTAAATATCTAAAAATATAAACTTTGCCAGTATAGCCACGAGGGTGGAGACAAAAAAATAAAAACAAAAATAAAAATCAGGCCACTTGCTTGTTTTCATGGAATCTATGTTTTTAGCAGCCTGCTATTCCACAGTTTATTATAATTGAGACTTTTGACGATAAAATATCAGAATATTTTAGGTACAAACAGAAAACATTGGTCCAGGCCCAAAGCATGAACAAGACAAAAAAACTAGCCCCAAATCGACAAGTAAACCCTGTACAGTCTATGAACATGTATCTCTCCGCAGCCGCTCTCCTTTTTGACAGATGACGTCGGAGTTTCACCCTTAGGCGCTCTGTATCACGCGAAGTAAACAACCCTTCTCCTCCGCGCGCGCTTTTGGCCCGGGGAGTCTCGCGGTGCTTTCGCTAATTGCCAGACAAATCGGCCCTCCTCGCTTCCTCCCCCGCTCTCCCCCCCTTCCTCGCTCTTACCCGAAAATTTATGATTCTGAGCCGGGGAGGTCACGGTGCAAGCGCGCGGACTGCAGGAGGAGGTCGTCACCGGAGATATATAGCCGCCGGGCTCTGGGAGAATACGTGTGTGTGTGTGCGTAAAAAGAGTGTGCGTGAGCGTGCGTGCGGGCCAGCTAAAAGTAGACACGTATTAAGTATTAAAAAGAGAGAGCCAAAAAAAAAGCGTGCCAAGTTGGAGTTTGTCTGGCGGTGTGGTCATTACGCACGGGCCCGGGTTGGACGCGCTCTGGGGAAGTGTGCGCGTGCTTGAAGCTGTCCAACGCCGCGAGGGCATGAATAAGATATGGAAAAAAAAAAAAAAAGAAGAGAGGATGGAGAGGAGATGTTGGAAATGCAAATGAAGCGAGCGTTGGAGACAATAAACCTACTGAAATTGCATTTGGGCAGTGAAATGTACTTATTAAGTTATTTGACTTATTGTAATCTGTGCTAATCAATAGGCTTACTAATACTAATATTGGAGTTAGATAAAAGTATTTAGACTAAGCATTCAAACTGCAACTTGCGGGCAAAATGTGGAAAATTCTGAGTACAAAGGCTTATTGAAGTTCAAATGATTGGTCACTGTCAAGTCAAAACACATACAAAGTTCAAATACCCCAAAGGTTTAGATTTTGGTCTACTTTTTTGACGCATCTGAGTAAACAATGCTCAAATTAATAAACTGAGTTAGAGTGTTGGGGTTTACAGTGTATGGAAGGTCTTACAAGGGACTATAAAAAAAAAGTTTTAGCATAATCTGAATCTAGAAAATGTTATTAGTGGTGCATTTTGAATAATTTGGGAAGGTTAGGGCCTTACATCTGTTACATTAAGAAAATGCAATGATAATGAATGACAATATACCACCAAAATGCAGTCCAGTCTTCAAAGAAAACCTAGATATACAATGAAATGTCAAAGATGTATGATAAACAAAAAATAAATAAATACATAAATGGAAAAAAAATTGGTTGAAGCCATGTATCAAACAGATAAATGTTAACCTGCCCCAAACCCCAGACCTAAACTTACCCATTTTAGTAACTTACTCGTTTAACCCACGCTACGTTCTGACTTTTTGTTACAGTCATTCATTCATTTATTTTTTACTGTCAGAGGTCGCGGGTTACTGGAGCCTATCCCAGTAACTTTGGGCCTTGGGCGGGAGAACACCCTGGACAGTGGCCATTTGTAGACAGACAATAATTCACTCTCTCATTTGCTTACAATGTACAGGGATGCCCAATGAACCTTTACATGAATGTGTTTGGAGGTGGAAGGAAACCGGAGAGAACCCACAGTGACACAGTGAGAACATGCAAACTCCACCCAGAGAGATTATGAGATATGGTCTGAGCCGGGAGTCGAACCCACGATCTCCTTATTGGAAAGCCAGAGCTCTGAAAAAAAAATGAAAAATAAAAATAAAAAAGTTTCAGACGTTTCGTTACATCTACCTTTTTTTTAGACTCACGGCCCTTTTTCTTATGAGATCACATTTCAGGGTCTTGATTAAGACAGTTTGTATATGGGTCATTCTCTGAAAGTGGGACCATTTTGCCCATTGGTTATTTGACAGGTTTTCATTAAGTAAATAATAATAATTTTGTTTTAATTTTTTATTTTTTATTTTTCTACTAATGTGCCTAAAAAATTGCAGCCCAAGATCAGATGGAACTTTTTTTTTTACAACCTGTTTTTCAAAAAAATAGCTTAAATAATGGACCAAAAGTGTGACATTTTATCCAGCAATAAACATGATGTAATTTCCTCATGTAAACTCGATAAAATACTGCATTGAAACACAAAAAAATGAAAAAGTAATGTTGGGAAATATGTTTGCATTTCGTTTTTCTACTTTTTGTATTCAGTGTTGTGAAAATGACAGTTGAATTCCTGGGTATCTGAATGTAACTGTTGGCGTCCATAAAAGTTACACACGGACCTGATCAGTTTTATCAGCAAGTGAAGACTTTTCAACGCTCAGGAACCTTGCAGCGGATAAACGCCACTAATGTGTGTATTCAGAGAGAATATCTCAAAATCAACATTTTATTTAGTTTATAGCAACTCTCTCAGCTAAAAAATGTGGTCCAGTTGGCGTCCATGTTACATGCGGAATTATGCTGGATTGAGAGCAATTAAAATTGAAATTGAATTGGCGATATTGGAAGAAATAGTTGTGCATCTTTCTTGACCATTATAGATCCTGTCAGTACACTTCTCAAAGATGGAAATTAACTTAAAAATAAAACAATTGCTGCAGTTTGAATTTTCAGCCTGGATGTCACACTTTATAGTGCCACTTTCAGAGAATGACCCAAATGCATTTTGTTCCATTAGGTTCAGCTTTTACTAAAAACAATATTTTGCTGTATTAATAATTTGTCTCCATTCTGTTGACTGCATGAGTCATAAACATTATTGAAAAATAAAAGTAGGCTATTGAATGCACTTCCTAAAACCATATTCACTATAACACAATGTTACAGTTTATGTGAATCAAAACAATAATATGCAAATGTGCTTGTAATAATGATATTTAGACATTTTAAGTTTAACATTAGCATTTCTAACTCCAAAGTTCTCAAATTAAACTATTCAAATGTTTTCCTTCATGAATCTGTCCATGTCTTAGTTAAACATTGGCCCTCGATGGGACCACGGAAGGGCATCTGACACACAGCCCATAGAACAGAATGTATTTAACAGTGCGGCGGAGAGCCAAAGAGTTAATGTGACGCTGTTAACACTACAGGACCCCATCCCGAGTTGATTGATTTGATATTTAGTGTACCACAGGCTGCTTTCCAGTGCACTGCATTGTGGGAACTCTTTACTTCAATGTTTGTGTGGGATAAAAACAACACGGAGCCTCGTAACGTGTCAGAGTGTTACAAATTAGCTTGACGTTTATTGTTTTCTCCCATTTAACCTGCTTCATAGCTAACTTTGTCTTTGGGCTTCTCATGCTTAAGAACTAAAACATGGTCTAATAACTAACATTAGCGTCAATAGCATATGAGGTCATTACAAAGAGGAGAGACTGTAAGCAGAACTAGCTGGTTAAGGAAAGTCTAAACACAAAAATGATCCACTAATGATGTCACAAAAGTGCAAAATTCAGAAGAACTTGAAAGGGAACTGGAATGAAGATATAAAAAAAAAGATCCATATGGTTATAAGTGTTAGCTTAGCTTCTGAAGTTTCATGGTTCGTGGTTGATATATAATATGGATTAGCTGAGTATTCATTCTACTGTGCTATGCTATATACTGTGCTATGCAATATAATGTGCTATGCTATACACTAGGCCTGGGTATAGCCAAAAGTCTCATTATAAGATAGATATATATATTGTTGAATTGTACCAATTTAGGAGAAAAAGACAGACAACTCTATGATATGGGATTATTGTGATCTTCTAACGTGGCTCTTCTATTGTTATTAGCACACTCATTGTGACAATTGCATAATTAATCATACAAATGTAGTGTACGGCTTGTGTGAGATCACATATGATCACTAAAGCAGGGACAGGGAACAAAAACTCACAATAACAAGCAATACTTGTTTGTGTGCGACTCTTGGGCGACAGAGTTGTGCAGCGGTTAGAGCTCTGGTATCAGCAATGAGGCCTTTCTATGTGGAGTTTATGTTTTCCCCATGTCTGCACAGGTTTCCTCCGGGTACTCCGGTTTCCTCCTACAACCAAAAACATGTCCAATGTGTCCAATAAACATTACCTTACCCTTAAACCCCTAAGAAATTCACAAATGTGATACATTTTCCCTTCTTGGAAAATATCATCTTGGCAGTCCAAGCTTTTTAAGAAAATAGACTTTCTTTGTAAAAGGAATGATTATTCACTGTATATATTTTTACTGAACTAAACGTGCGGCTCTTTCTGACTTTAAGTTTCTTTGCATTGGGACATTCTGGGTCCTTAGATGTCAAAGGTCCCTGCACTAGACCTTACAATACTATGTTATGCTATGCAATACTACTATTACTACTACTACTACTACTACTACTACTACTACTACTACTACTACCTTACCACAATGAGTATATATTTATTAATATCTCTTAATTATGCTAAAACAAATTTATTTAGGTTTGCATGATGGCTTTGTCATCACTCAAATCTTATAATGAATTTAAACCTATAACATTTCCATTAAAAGTAATGCAAGCCCGTTCCCTGTTTATCTGCATAACTATAATCTTAATGCACGTAGCCTCGTTGTAATATCTTAATTATGCTAAACAAATACTTATGTTTGCCTACACGATTGTCCGGGTGAGCACATTATGACCATAAAGTCTGCATGCTACAATTACGCACATCACTATGGAGCTAATGCGCAATATTCCAGTGCAAACGAGCTGTGAGCGCATTACTGTAAAACATATCGTGTAATGGAGGCTTGGCGCGGCTGATAATGAGCCAATGGTATGTGCTTTTATACAGATTTATGCTTGTTTTAGGCATTAACGCAAAGTGGAATAGGCTAAATATGACCATAATGACCATATAGAAGGAACAGCTGTGATGTAAGCGCTTGCTTCTTTGTGGCTGTTGAATTAGGTTTATATCTATATGGAAACAAGCAGGTAACACAGACAGGTCATTACAGGTCAGGTCTATGGAGAGGCAAGCCTGTTCAAAGTAAGAATTGTTTTGTTTCAATGTTTTTGTTTTTGTTTGTTTTTTTCTTTTGTTTTTTTTTTTTTTGTATTTCTACTCTATCTTGTGATTACGAACTAATAATAGTCCTGACTCTGGTCCACGTTTAGTCCTGACTCTGGTCCACGTTTAGTCCTGACTCTGGTCCACGTTTAGTCCTGACTCTGGTCCATGTTTAGTTCTGACTCTGTCCATGTTTAGTCCTGACTCTGGTCCATGTTTAGTCTGACTCTGGTCCATGTTTAGTCCTGACTCTGGTCCACGTTTAGTCCTGACTCTGGTCCACATTTAGTCCTGACTCTAGTCAATGTTTAGTCCTGACTCTGGTCCATGTTTAGTTCTGACTCTGGTCCATTTTTAGTTCTGTCTCTGGTTCACGTTTAGTCCTGACTCTGGTCCACGTTTAGTCCTGACTCTGGTCCATTTTTAGTTCTGACTCTGGTTCATGTTTAGTCATGACTCTGGTTTATGTTTAGTCCTGACTCTGGTCCATGTTTAGTCCTGACTCTGGTCCACGTTTAGTCCTAACTCTGGTCTATGTTTAGTCCTGACTCTGGTCCATGTTTAGTTATGAACATGGACCAGAGTCATGACTCTGGTCCATGTTTAGTCCTGACTCTGGTCCATGTTTAGTCCTGACTCTGGTTCATGTTTAGTTCTGACTCTGGTTCATGTTTAGTCCTGACTCTGGTCCATGTTTAGTCCTGACTCTGGTCCATGTTTAGTCCTGACTCTGGTTCATGTTTAGTTCTGACTCTGTCCACGTTTAGTCCTGACTCTGGTCCATGTTTAGTTCTGACTCTGGTCCATGTTTAGTCCTGACTCTGGTCCATGTTTAGTCCTGACTCTGGTCCACGTTTAGTCCTGACTCTGGTCCACATTTAGTCCTGACTCTAGTCAATGTTTAGTCCTGACTCTGGTCCATGATTAGTTCTGTCTCTGGTTCACGTTTAGTCCTGACTCTGGTCCACGTTTAGTCCTGACTCTGGTCCATTTTTAGTTCTGACTCTGGTCCATGTTTAGTCCTGACTCTGGTTCATGTTTAGTCCTGACTCTGGTCTATGTTTAGTCCTGACTCTGGTCCATGTTTAGTCATGACTCTGGTTTATGTTTAGTCCTGACTCTGGTCCACGTTTAGTCCTGACTCTGGTCCACGTTTAGTCCTGACTCTGGTCCATTTTTAGTTCTGACTCTGGGCCATGTTTAGTCCTGACTCTGGTTCATGTTTAGTCATGACTCTGGTTTATGTTTAGTCCTGACTCTGGTCCACGTTTAGTCCTGACTCTGGTCCACGTTTTGTCCTGACTCTGGTCTATGTTTAGTCCTGACTCTGGTCCATGTTTAGTCCTGACTCTGGTTCATGTTTAGTTCTGACTCTGGTTCATGTTTAGTCCTGACTCTGGTCCATGTTTAGTCATGACTCTGGTTTATGTTTAGTCCTGACTCTGGTCCATGTTTAGTCCTGACTCTGGTCCATGTTTAGTCCTGACTCTGGTCCATGTTTAGTCATGACTCTGGTTTATGTTTAGTCCTGACTCTTTCTCGTAGAGTGAGATGGTTCTAAATGGCATTAAAATGTCAGAGGTATACTTTGGTGCCAGGCCATGGAGCAGCACAATCTTTGAAGAAAACTTAGATATACAACAAAACGTCAAAAACTTATAATGAGCACATTTTCATGCCTTGTTTCTGTGTGTAGATAGGGAGCGAAAAGTCAAAACGTGACATAACCAGTAATTTTGGGTGAAACAAGTTGGCGACATTTACTTTGGGTTTAGCAGGTAAGTGTAGGCTTTGCGTTACTAAGATGGGGTTGGGGCTTGGGGTAGGTTCGGATTTTTTTTTTTAGTGGCTTCAACAAAAATCTTAGGTCCTTTTGGCTTGTTTATACAATAAACATGCTTTTTCGACATTTCCTTGTTATCTGGCACTGGGCTGCGTGGAGAGACTTGAACAGAAGCAACGCGGTTAAGTCAATTCTCTGAACCACTGTAAGCAAAGACCTGAGAACATGGTCGTACTTCCTGATTATAGTCAGAAAACAAGCAGCTTCTTTTACTGTAAGCTATGCTATATTTGGCAAAGCTATAATGTATAATATAAACACTATGCTTCACAACACTACGCTATACTAGTGAGTATGAAAAATTAGAACAGAGAGAAGAGTGGACTTGGCTAGCAAAAAAAAAAAAAAAAAAAATGCTTCAACCTACGATTTCTTTGACTCAAATCAAAAACAAGGTCTAACTTTAAAACATCATCAACAATGTTTGTCTTTGCTTATGTCTTTTAGTAAATACCTAATCCAGTTCTTCATGATTATACTCAAAACATTATTAATAACTGTTTATATTTGGGCAACACAGCGGTTAGCACTCTGACCTCTTCAAGTGCTCCGGTTTCCTGTACCACTAAAAACATGTCCAGTTGAACCTCTCCTCTGCTCTCATCACAACTAGGGATTGAAATGAGCCTCAAAGCTAGAATCTGGAACAATCATCTCTGCCATTGTGCTTCATGTAATTGTGCAACATCCCAATAAACGTAACCTTACCTTTAACAAAATTATAGGTCAACTCAGTGAAAGCTCGGATGTCATGTTATACAGTATGTTTACCAATTCTTAACACTCGAACCATACTAGCATATACATAATTGAACTTAAACTTAAGGCTTGAATAGTAGTTTTTCCTTGTCTGATCAATATTTTTAGTCTTTTTATGCATGTTAAACTTCATCAAAAATCGCTAAAACCAAAAAGAAACAACTCCTGCTGTGGTCTGATCATATTTTTACATTGTTGAAACTTGACTATGACTATTTAGTCAAGTCGAATTTGCTTGTAAAAGTAAATGTCTTAGCTATTTGATCCATTTTTTTTTTATTCTTATTTTACAAAGTCTGACCATTTATCTTTTTTTATATATATCTTGGCCAACATCTTAGTCCCACCTCAACCTTTTACTTCCTAATGTTTTCATGTAAATATATGGATTATTTTTACCTTTTACTGCTTGATTTATAATATTTCTTCAGCAACACTAGCATCCGTTTACGACACTGTCATCTGATCAATAATCATCCATCATATTTCTCCTTCTGTTCCGCTTCAAACTACACCTCCTCGCGCGTTACGATAACAAAAACACCAGCACAATTCTTCCATCCAAAACAAACGACTCCTCCGGCGCGCGCGGGCTCGTACAGTAGGCTAGAGCGTGCGCGCGCGGTGGCACAGTTTCACAGCACTGACGTAACCGGGGGAAGACCTCACGTCGCGCGCGCAGGAATATATTTCAAAAACGCGCGTGCGGCTGCCGTCAGAACAAGACAGATTTACGAGCCGTGCGTAAAAGGCGAGATGTCCCGGTGCGTAAAATCAATCTTTGTGCTCCGCGCTGCCTCACACGGCTCTATTTTGTTCACCTACAACGTCAGTGATAGGAACAGCAGTAAGAATACGTAATAAAAATACAAAATTGTGGTCTTAATATGGGAATTTTGGATAATTTGGTTTGGTTAATTTTGTATTGTTATTGCTTCAACTAAAAAAATATGTAATTATTTATTATTTTTTTTTTATATTATTTTTTTTTTTTTATCAGGACTGCTTACACTTGCCAAAGATATTCTAAGAATATCTTTGGCAAATATTTTGGGCTGGAAATAGGAAATTAGAAAGCCAGAATCTTGGTCCATCAATGAAAGGACAAACATTTAGATCAGTATAACGATATTAAGACATTTTAGTTCATCTAAAAAGACATTTGAACTCATCCAAAAATAAAGTTTTTGAAGTGCATTTGAATAGTAGGTTGACCTTTCTTAATAAAAGTATAGGTTTGACTCACCTCACAACATCAGTAACAGTAATGCAACTAAGAATAAGGACAAAAAAACTTAGCAAATTGTCATCGTAATTGCAGAAGTTGGGATATTTTGGTCTATCGTTTGAAGAGAACTTGACATTTCTGTGTAAACTTACACATTTTTTGTCAAAACTGATTGTATGAGTGAGACTAGGTTGTAACACGAAAAGATAAGAAATGGATCAAGTTGTCATATCGGTTTATTCTCGAACATCATTAGCGAATCCTGTCTTCATAATGATGTTATTATTGTGTTGACTTTTAGCTTGTCTTTATTGCACTTATGTAATCAGCGTTTTTATCATATAAAATACATTAAAATAGATGTATTTTACTTAAGAACATGTAGATATACCACAAAACGTCAGAAACATACGATAAGCAATTTTTTTTTTTTTTTTGCTTTTTCACGTCAATATGTTACGAAAAGCCAAAGGTAAAAAAAACACGATATATTTTTTTGTTTTTTTCAACCCACTTTGCAACATTTTCTTTGGGTTTAATAGGAAAGTTTAGTCTTCAAGTTACTAAACGGGTAAGTTTAGGACTTTGGCTTGATATGGGTAAAGATTTACTCAAATTTGTGGTTGTTTTTTTGGCTTTTCGACATATGTTGACGTAAAAAAAAGACTAAACTTGCTTATCATACGTTTTTGACGTTTCTACAATTTCTGGGCTGATTTTTACTGAGTTGGGTCCCATTTCCGCTAGATCTGACCTGTCTTCTGTCTCCATGGATAAGCACATTTCTTTTATCAACATAAAAGGCAACCCAATGTGATAAGTTTAATTATAACTTCACTAAAACGCTGTAAGTTTTCCAAGCTTTTTTCCAAATGTATCTTGGTGTAGCCACGTTTAGGAATAAGGCTGTACTTCCTGATTACAAGTGATGACGTCACACTGGGAAATAAACAGTCTATAAACTGGACTAAAACTCTAAAGTAACAGATTTTTAAAACGTTATCTTGGTTTGAGTCAATGTCACTTGTCAAGTAAACATACAGTATCTACTAAAATAAGACAATACAACAACTGGTATCTTGTAGTGGTTAAATCAATAAAAAATGCGGATTTCTATGACGTTCCAGGCGTAACAATACCATATTCATTAGACTGAGACCCTATCAGAAAAGTTACACATTGCCTCTTTAACCTCGTGCTTTCTAATATTGTCAATAAGTATACGTTTGCTCTCGTGCGGTGCGTAATTGCGTGTCCATTCTCTCCATTGAACACAAGCACGCAGCCTTTTGCCTTCTGCGTCGACGTAAGTGACTGAGCTCTTTTTGATTTAAAGCCGAGTAAATCTTTAACGAGGAGAAGTCTCTACCTGCCCCAATCCATCACCGAGCGCGCGCAGCCTCTCCGGACCTCTTTTTGTCCCATCCATTTTAACCTCGCACTAACACTGCCTCCAAACGTCTTTACGCACTGTCCAATTACGCACATGTACAGGTTTGAAAATGTACGCCTATAACACAAACGAATTAATAGTTTGTTTGTTTGTTTGTTTGTTTGTTTTTTTGTTAAATGTGTTGTGCTATGTGTTATTTTTGTTTGCTGGCACGCGGGTTCTATTTATGCACTGCAAAAAAAGTAATGTTTGGATAAGCTATAACTTCTTGTTTAATGAACAAACTATGACTTGTATTTTTTCTAGTAGAAATGCGTATCTATACTACGACTTGTAAATATCTACCTCTTTTTTCACGATTAAAAAACTGTTCATTTTAGCGCTTATGTTAAAGGCCTATTGCCATTTTGTCATGTTAAACTGAGATTCTTCATCATAAACATGGCTGGATTTTAGTTTTTAACACTCAACCTTAGGCTGCATTATTTTGTTAATCTGGAAACACTTCACTTCACCTTGTGATGTCACTTAAAGGCTAAACAGAAGTGTTTCACTATGTTTATAAAATCTCTGCACTTTAACTTTCATTTTTGAATGGTTCAACTTTTGCATGGTCAGATTTTGAAGCTGCAGCTATTGTTTTAGCCTCATTTAAATGTAATCACTGCCAACAGAAAACAGTTTACTTTTTTATTTCAATCTCAGGGTAACAAAAGGTCAAATAAAGCTGTTGTCCAAACGAATTCAGCTACAAGTTATGCTGTAATGCTTTCTAGAGAAAATGTGTTTATTTGAAGTTAAAAATTGCTGTTTTTTGGTTATTCTAACGCTACTTGGTGACATCACAATGTGGAGCAGAGCGTTTTCAGATTTGGAAATGTAGACAGTCTAAAACTCAGGATTACTCAAACATTTGTGAATGAAACAAAACACAATTCTGGGCATGTTTTTGACGATCAAACATGAGTAAAGGCTTAAATTGCAAACCATTTAATGAACTGAAAATGTTATGATGTCACGTGAACGTAACCTGTTGTTAGACAAACGTGTTGGTCTAATTAATAACAGAAGTGCATAAATATTATGTTTATGCATTATATAATGGACGTCCCCACAACATAGGCTATATTTTTGACATTTAATTGGCTTTTTGTGTCATTGTTTTCTATTAAGCGATATGCTCCACGTTTGTTTTTATTGATATTTTGAAATGTTGGAGCCTGATATACAGTATTACCTTGCTGTTACGTTCCTAATCATTTCTTGATCTACGTTACGTCTTTTTTTACGCAACGTGCCAGAATTGGATGAGCCTCTTCAAATACTGCCTTCAAGTCTATTCTACTAAGCCTTTGCACTGTCCAATTACGATTTCAAATTACGCGTAAAAACCTAAGACATTCATAGTTTCTCTTTTTTTTTTATTCTGGCATTTTGTTATGTTTTTAAGTGTTTGTTTGCGCGCGGTTTCGCCACTGTGCCAAAACATTTCTTGTCTTAAATCCATCACGACGTCGCGTATGTTTCCCATCCAAACACTTTGTACGTAGCGTCTTTTTTTTTTTTTTTTTACGCTTCGTGCCAGATTTGGGGGAGCCTCTTCAAACGCTGCTGTCAAGCCTATTCTCCCACTTATCTTCTTCCCACTGCTGCTGCTGCTTCTTCTGCTGCTTCTGCTTCTAGCTCCGTCTCCGTGTGATTGCAATAATTTATGGCCGTCATTACAGACACCATCATCACCACCGCAAATGTTTGATTTCAATCTTGTTGCGGTGGGTTAAGTCTCGGGGAGCAGGCAGAGTATAAGAAGCTAAACAGCAACTTTACCACACTCACACACACACACAAAATCCCTTTGACTTTTTTTGCATTATTAAGTAGTAGCCGAGCAAATAAATAACGCGCCACGCAGCTGTTACGCACATAATAGGGTTAGACCTTTTTGGAGTTCGTCTTCTTTTGGATAATTGGAAGCAGGGTTTTGACATCAGAGCACAGCAGAATCACATAGTCACACGTAGTATTTTAACTGAAATGTTGGTTTATTCGTGTTAATTTACACGTTTAAAATGATCGTGTAAGGTTGTTGTGTCAATGTTAAACACAAAGTATATTTGAAGAAGAGGAAATGATTTTGTTCTAGTAACAGCTTTTTAGTATATCAAATCTTGGTGTAATGTTTGACAAATTTCAGCTTTTTATGAATTTTTTTTGTCGTACTGGCCATTTTGACATTTTACAATTAAAAACTGAACATTTGGATAAATCTTTAGGAAGGAAAAATCAGAGGCTTTGTCTGGCCAGTAAGTGTTTAGTCTTAATGAACGTGGATATTCTCACCATTTAGCATTGGTTTGGTTGTAATAAAGGGACAAAATCGTATTTATGCATAAATTAAGTCTTGATAGATTTGTAAAACACAAGTATTGCAAAAATTCTAACATACAAGACAATGTTAAAGGTTGAATAAGTTGCTTGTTTTGATCTACAATGACACATAAGCGTTTGGGAAGCTAATCCATTTTATGTTTTTTTTTTTTTGTTTGTTTGTTTTTTTTACAAACGTTTGAATCACTGGCTAAATCACGCCTTTTTAAGATCTAGAAATGAAATATCTGTGTTTATGTTCTATTTTAGCATTGTTTTGTTTGTGATTAGAAATCAAAAGTCTTGTATAGGTGAAGTTTTTATGTTTATGAACCGTTTAGAAACTTACCACTGTACTAACGTTTGACGAATTTTGGCAAAGACACCCTTGTTTTTTTTCAGAAATATCTAGACATATCGAGCATTTAAACTCCAGCAAATACAATCCTAACACTTGGATAAGTCTGTTCTTGCATTGGTTGGCTTCTGATAATGGAGGAAAATCGTATGTATGCGTAATTTCTACTGGATGAAGTCGTGTAACGCATATGTATCGCCGATTTGACTTTGAAATTACAATAACAACGCTTAAGGTCATTGTTTTGGCTTGCAATGACTTTTTAGTGTGGAGAAGCGTTTGGGAATTTTTACCAATTGTATTTTGTTAACATGTATTTGACTTACTGGCTAAATCACATCATTATTGAAACGTATCTTTATTTCGCCCATTTTAGCGTTGTTTTGTTGCTGCTTGGATAACAAAAGCTGCAGTTTCCACGTGGTTGGTCAAATCCTGGAGGAGAAAAAAAAAACATGCGTCTTGGGGCTGCTTCGTCTCATTGTTTGACCTTGAAGCGATTCTCTGAGCTTTCCTTTCCAGCCAATCTGTTTCTTCCTCTGCTTCTGCTTTTTCTTCTCCGGGCACAGATTAGAATAGCCATTGTTCACCTCCTCAAAGATGTGTCTGCTGCTGTGGTTGGTGTTGGTGTTTGTTCGGTTGGTTGGTTGGAGGCAGCACCGGGGTAACCAAAATGGATTCTGTAGCCCCCGTTCTATTGTCGCTGCCCCTCGGCCTCGCCTCACCGCAGGAGTCGTGTCCCTCGTCATGTTGACGGCTCTTGACTTGGACTCGTTAACTAGTAAAGCAATGTTTGAGTTTAGCTTTCAAGGGAGGAAAAAAAGGCACGTGTTAATGTTTAATTTCGTTAGGAGTGGATTATAATAGGCTTAGAGGGAGTGTTTCTGTTTTATATCGTGCGTAATGTGATCATTTGTCACACTTTACTACATCTTAGGTTATGTTAGTGTAGTAAGTCGCTATTAAATCAATAATAAATGCGTTTATAAACATAGCATTAGGTTAAATAATAGGAAAAAATCATAAGCTATTGCAATACCAACAATAAATCTAGCCAAAACAAATAAAAGTAAAACATATTTGTTAAAAAGAGAATAAAGGGTAATATAGATGAAAAAATAGGCTATAAAAAATAATAAAACAATAATATTAAAATACTTAAAACTGTAAAATTATTAACAAGAAAATATTAAGCTAGCAAAAAAAAGACATTCATTTATTTAAAAAAAATCAACAACAAACAAACAAAAACATTCCCTGGAGCAAAGAAAATCTAATATAAAGAAATCTATATATTTCTATATTCATTGTTAGACCACGTTTTTATTTAAACAGCATTAAAACAGAAGATGATTTATACCTGCTGATCTCCAAACCCGTGTCTCTCACTAAATGTTTGAAAACTACCGCCTCCAATAAAACGCATAAAGCCTATTGCAGTGTCTTTTACGCGCGCCTGTCATCACCATTTTACGGCCTAATATGATCCAGCGCGTGGGATGATAATGCGCAATATGGATGTAGTGAAATATGATGGGAGACAATGTTAGGAATTAGCCCTGTTCTGCGACTAACTGCGCGCCGAGCAGGAGCTGACAGTGAGGGATAACAAAGAACAAAAGTGAGAAGCGAGCTCATATTTTTACGCGGCGGACATGCACGCTGACAGTCTGTTTGGAATACGGGAGGAATTCTTGCTTTTGGGAGTTTTTTTACGCACGGCTTGGGGGGATTTTGGAACTGACCTGACCTCTAAATGACCAAAACCAAAATCCAAGATTTTTTTTTCTCTCCCTCTCTCCTTCACTCTTCTTCTAACCACGTGGCTCGTGCCATGTTTTGGCAACATTTTACGCACGATTTGATTTGAGAACTGGAACAACTCCAAATCCTCACCAAATACTGTCTTTTTGTCACGTGACTGATAAAATGCAAACGTATTTATATCTATAGGTTGAAAGAAAATACCGGTTTAGGAGAAAGTTTAGTTTTGGAAACAATTTACGCACGCTTAAATGTAATTTTAAAACGGATCCAGATTTTAATTTACAACTACAACAAATTCAAAGTTATTAGTTATTTTCGTTTTGTATTTTCACTCACTGATTCGGACTGGTTGCATGAACATAACGCTTCAAGAGAAGTCTGCTTTTGGAAACATTACGCACGTCTTAGACGTGATTTTAGAATTGCTCTAGTCTCCAAATGTCCAACCACATCAGAAGCCAACCTTTCAGATATTTTCTCATCATCTTATGATGTGATTAATTTACTTTTACCCACTGATACGGATAAGTTCCAGGAATATAAAGCTGCAAGAGGAATTCTGCTTTCAGCTGCATTTACGCACAGCTTGGGGGTGATTTTAGAACTGTCCTGGCCTCTAAATGACCAACCACACCAAACATAACCCTCCAATATATTCTAACCGGCTTACCACGTGACTCCTTTCATATTTAATCCGCATTGTATTGGTTGCTCAATATAACGGGATGCGATCTTGACGTGGGGGGAAAAAAGTCAACTGTCCTTCCCAAGGCAAAGAGCCCCCCCTGTAGCGGCGGAGAGGGGGGCGAGAGAGCACGAGACAAGAGGAGGAGGAAGAGGGGTGCACTACAGAAGAAGACACACGTACAAGAGAGGGAGAGAGAGAGAGGGAGAGAAGAGAGGAGAAAAGAGAGACGGAGCTGCAATAAAACAAATTTGGACATTTGGCGTGCGTCTTGCGGGTCGCTGTGGACACCGTGAGTATTGCGGAAGAAAGGAAGGAAGTAAGGAAGGAAGGGAGGAGGAAGCAAGAACGGGGGCACCGCGTGGGGGAAAGCTTCCTCTCGCCGTCCGCCGCTACCGCATCTGCCGCCCTGTCATTTGAACCGCGCGGTAAATATCTTCTGCAGCCATGTTTCCAAAAGCGTTCCCATCTTCACCGCTTACTCACCGCTCGCTCGCTGCTGCTGTCGTTTTGTTTACACACATCACCCCCACCACCCATCATCATCACCATCATCATCAGACATTGTTTATGGCGAAGCGGGAGCAGGGCAAAAACCTAGCGAGAGGGGAATGCCCGCGCGTAAAAATTGGCGTTTCTCTTTTTTTACGCAGCTTCTTTATTCCCTCCACCTTTTTGCCATCACATCATCTGATACTCGCTCCTGGCCTGCCTGCCTACATCTCTCTCCCCATGTATCTCTGATTTATGGAGAGGCAGGCGGTGTCAGCGTGGGTGCCATTGTGCGCTTTGGCGATGTTGTTTACGCTTCTGTCTTCGATAAATCAACCTTGCTTTTTTTTTGCGTGAGGAAAAATGACACAGGCACCGGAACATATCTCTGGTCCGCTCGTATCTAGTGCTAGTTCCGGCTCGGCCCCCCTCTTCTATCCACACATACACACACACCCCTCACTGCTACCTCTAGTGCTTGTTTGGACTGTGGAATTACTGCGGCGACCAATTAACGAGAGATTTGTTTGAATTTGGCACGCCTAGGCCGGCTTCAAATCTCATAAAAGAGCCAGCGGGCAAAAAGGAAAGGCCAGGGAAGCACATTATAGCTCAGTGCGGTCATTTATTTAGCTCTGGCGCGAATGGACTCGTCGCTAGGTGATGGTTTGCGTCCAATTCGAGCGAGTTCTGTCCGCGTAAAGGTCTGCGTATTGTCCGAGTGGAGTTGCCCGGAGCTGGTTGTGTGTTTGAGAGCTGCCTGTTTCATCGTTGTTTGCCTTGGATGTTCTCCGGAGCCGAGCGAGTCGCCATTATTCATGTCAGCACCGGGTGTCTCTGCCTTGTCTCAAAGCATTCTCAAGGAACACTTTTTTTTTTCATGTTCAAATATACGACTTTTTTGTACGTCTTGGTTTCAGTTTCAGATTCAGACTTGTGCATAGGCTATACTGTATGTTGGCTCTGCGAGGTTGTGCCAAAAAAAAGGCTAAACCCCCATTTCATCATCTCATAAGTCATAAAGATGGCGCTGGAGTATGATTTATTATTATTTATTTGGTGCGTAAAAAGCGCGTGTTTGTGCCAAAGAGGTCATTACTGCAAAGAAGTAGAGACAGAGCAGAACACTTCTGAGACAGTTTATTTAAAAAAAAAAATTACTATTAACAATCAACACGTGATCAAAATGTGTTTATTTCAATGTAATGACAAACAGCCTGGATAACAATACAAACAAATCTTACATAACAACAATTTCCAAAGCATTTCAAGCTTGTCATATGCATGGGTTTACCAATGATGAGAAATTAGAATGGTTGCTATAGCGACCAGCAATTCTTTCATTGTTAGAATTAGAAAAAGTTCCTAAAATATTACGTTAAACAAGAAACTGTAACATGTTTCTCTCTTAAGTCATAGTATTTAGGTTAATATTGACAGTCGCTATGGCAACGATTGTATTTTTCATCATTCTGAACTTATGTATTCAAATGTCAGTAATGAGGTTTTTCGAAGTGTCGCCATAGCGATGAACTTAGCAAAAAACAAATGCTGTGTATGATAAGATAAACCCATTAATTGGATTTAGATTTGCATAATAATAATAATAATAATAATAGTAAAATAATAAGCAAGTTAAAACAATGTTTTTTTTTCTACTTTTTTTTAGCTATACTGAAATGATTATGTTTTCATTGATTGTCTTATCAATAATAGCATCATTTTTGTGCGTAAATTTGAAAAACTTTTCACTAATCCCATTGTAAACAAATTTCTCTGAAATGGCTCAAATTTACAATCAGTATTATGATTCATTGTTGTTTTATTGTATCATTATTGTTCACAAATGTCATTAAGTTGGATCATTCTCAATCAGGATAATGTTTTCTCTAAAATATTTGAAGTTGTGGTGTTAAGAGACTGTGTTGTAGAATTTGCAATCAATAGTATGACTTGTCTGTGTAAATGGGCATTGATGATGTTATAAACTAAACAGTACATTTCAGTTATGCAAAATATTTTTTTTTTTCTCCAAAATATTTGAAATGATGACTTTTTGGACCAATTTACCATCAATATTACGCATGATTTCTGCTGAACTGTGCACATGCAAACCCAAAAGCATACAGAATATGCAGTGCGGCGTGCGTAATCCTGCTCCATTCATCTGTATGCTGGCTCGGTGCGCATCCTCAGTGAGCTCACGTCTCCAAAACGGCAGCGTAACCAAATTAGCTCGTGCACGCGCGCATCTTCTTCCCCCACCATCACGCACGAGAGGACGTACACGGAGCTCTCCGAAGCCAGCAGCCTGTGCCTCCGCCGCCCGTGTCACAAACAATCTCCCGCCTCATTTCTGCGGATGGACCTGGACCGTTGGAAAAGCTGCTGGTTGCTTTTTCTTTTTTTTTTTTTTTCTTTTTTTTCTCCATACACATATATATCTACACGTTTCTGTCTGGAGATGTGATTTGGATGACAGCGACGAGTCTAAATCGTATTGCAGAAACGCCAGTCAGGACAAACACGAGGCTGGTTCAAAAGAAGGGGAATTGAGACGGATTTGAAAGGGCAGTTGAGAAGAAATACAAAGCAAATGTTACGAAAATGCACAATAGGAATAAAATCTATCAGAATAGGCTGCAAATACGTACAACAAAAGTAATGATAATAAACAATGAATCCAAAACGACAACAAATAAAAAATTAAAACAGTCAATAAATAATAGGAAATATGAGGGAAGCAGAAAGGAAAAAAAACAAAAACTAAAAAATTAATTAAAAAAAATAAAAATACAAGGCATAATAGAGAAAAAAAATACAAAAAATAAAATAATAATAATTTAGGTTATCATTGAGATGTAATTATATACCATTTTCTGAAGATAAAACTTATGCAAAACATGTTTAATCCAAACATTTTTACACGTTTAGAACTGCCAATCCCCAAATATAGCCTATTTAAAAAAGGTTCAATAAAACGTCTGCCAAAAATATTATATTATTCTAATGGTAGAAAACATGGACATACAACAATCACTCAATATGTGATTTGGAGTTTTTTTTTTTCTCTTACTTACCTTTGCAATGTGCATATTATGTCTGCAACATGGCGAAACTAAACAGAAATATTCCAATTTTAAACCAAACTCCCTAAATCATAATAAACCCACAATAAACCAAAATCAACATCCAGATTTAGTGGCATAATAATCTCCAAAAATACTTGTTCTCATCTCACCACGCGTCCACTCTCCATCCAAACTCGAAAATTGAATCCTCTCCTTTGCCTCAACCCTTCCAAAACCCAGAATTTAACTCGAAAAACCCGCTGACTTAGATGTTTTCCTCTCCTTTTTTTGTTTTACGCACGTTAAAAAATACCCCAACGATGACAAAACGCCGCGTTAATGTGTTACGGGCCGAGAAGAATCGAATCCATTGTCAAGCTGGGGGCCAGTTAAGGCTGAGATGAATGTTTAGCTGCAGAAAATCGCTGGAGGACAAAGCGTTTTTGGAGAGGAACTGGTCACCGAGGAGGAGAGGGGGGAAAGCGAGACTATTTTTACACCCAGAAGAGCCAAATCTAGCTTTTACGAACACTATTTTCAGGACAATACATAAACAGAGAGATTAAACCTGCACATTATTACGTTAGACTATTTACAGCGCTCGTCTACCTCATTTGCCGAAAATTTGAATATCAACACTCAAAACTCGCCATTTTGCTTTGCCCGCTTTTTTTTGGAACAAATCTGGTCAAATCCAAGTTCCGTGTAAGCTGAAACCCACGCGTCTGTCACACGCGAAAGCTCCAGAAATGCCAGCGAGCACACTTGGACAAGGACTCTCCATCCCACTCAATCGCTGCAGCGTCTGGTCGCCATATTGTCTTTCTCCCACGCAAAAAAAGATCCACATTGTAGCGACTTGAGTGTGCCTTTTGTGTGCAGACGGACACTAGTGGTATTTAGAAGGCTCTCGTAATGAATAAAGTGTGCGTGATGATGAATTTTTAGTTGTAAAGACGGTAAACATAAAGATTTTTTGTTTAGATGTTTACGCACACAAAAAATCGCTACCTATTCAATAAATGGTACACTTCTGAGTCAAAAATAATTATACTATTCTCTGTTTAGTGGCAGTATATAACAACAAAATAATCCATGACAGTCTAAAGCTTTCTATAGCTCCAATTTTGTTTACGTGTTGCTTAATAGACGTTTTACGCACGGCTTTATCTTCGTTTTTACGCACAGACTTTGTTCATATTTGGATCGTATTATGGAACTGTCTTTTTGTATTTGGAGGGGTCAGAAATCTTCACAAAAACGAAACATGAGCGTTTGGATGGGAAAGGTAGAGAGCAACTGTGGGGACATAAATCCAAAGTCGGCATCATAAATCTGCCAGTGCTAAAGAGGTGCGTAAAACCGAGACCAATGTTAAGGCAATAAGGTAAATCAAAGGCAACAGGTACTTAAAACGGACACCTAAGCACGAGTTAGGCTTATTTTTATTTTAATTACGATTATTAGGGTAATTATTATTATTTAGGTCTTATCTGGGAAGGAAAATCCAGCGCTATCCAAAGGTATTTCCCCGTAAATCTTCTCATTACGCGCGTGTGGAGTATTATTAGCCGCTGGAAATAAATCAATAAGCAACCTTGTGCTAATTTATAATCTGCTACACGAGGCCAGTGATTCAAGCCGAGTGAAAAACGATGGTCTGGTGCTGTATAAAAAAAATGGAGCTGAGAGTGTCGAAGCAGCAGTAGCAGCGACGATAAAAAAACAGACGCGACGTGGAGAAATACGTCCAAATCTGGCGTTTTCTTTTGTTTTATCAAAATGAACTTCTCACTCGCGGTTTATCTACTCTCTCTCCTGCGCGTGTACGTGTGCCGTGTAAAAAGGCGTGGGCAGAAGATAACATAGGCCAATATTCAAACACGAAAAGGAGATACGGGTACTAGGCGACGTAACGTGGCACGCGTTTTGTGTTTACACCGTGTGCGTAAAACCAAACTGGACTCTAATGAGAAATTGCATTATTGAGAATGTTTATGATGAAAAAATGTTGTTTGGATTATGCTAAAACGTCTTTGCAATCCAAAACACGCGTGCGTAAAAGTGTTTTTTTACGCACCGTGGCCCGGATTTGCAAATGAAAAGACCTTAAATGTATAAAGCTGCATATAGTTTTGGTTTGAGGTGATTTTTAGGGCATCGTCATATCCTGCAAATAAAATGGACACAATTTTAGAAATGCGCAAATTGGGTTTAGAATGTCGTACGTTTCTGTAGCACTTATACTGTATGTGGCCAGAAAAAGGCAAATTGAATTCCGTCCATATTTAGAATTTAATTGTGGTCTGAATCACTCCGCCAGCCTTCTAGACGAATCTGTGCACTGCGAAAATACGTCTAGACTGACTTTTAGGTCATTTTTGCAGCTTCAGATGTACTTACTTTAGATTATTTGACTTGTTTGAACGCGTTTGGGCATTTTCCAAAACATGTGCTCGTATTTCATACCAGTATATTAATAAGACTTACCTTGATAACATTTTGCCAAGCTACATGGTCTCACAAACAGTCAAAATATGTCTTAAAATGTGAAATATGATGCATCCCTTGAGCAGTCTTTTGCTACAAAAACAAAAGATAAACACAATGAATTTCAGTTCTAATAATAATATTTGAATAGTTCTAATGCAAAAACAGTATTTAAAAAAGTTATTGATTGCTTGCTGCTTTTGTCAATGTTTCAAATTCCAAATATAGTTTCCCTCAAATAGAACATTATTCTAAAATCCATGCAACAGTTTGGCGTTGAAAATATTGATATATATCTGTTTTTGCAATTGAACTTTTCATTTATGGATGTGTTTGGTTTGATCTCCCGTACAGAGCTCGTTTCCTGCCGCGGCCGGACTCACGCACGCACGCACGGGACACACACACGGGCGCGTTCGGGGTCATCTCCCAGCGGTACGTCTGCTCTTCCTCCGCTCTGATCCGCGCTCAGCTTGACGCCATGTCATAACCAAACATCTGGCCCCGCGCAGGTCTCGCATGCAGACGCTGCTCTTGCACCGCTCCACTCTGCGCCTATTGGACAGAACCACCGGGACCCCCTCGATACCTCTCTCCTCTCCCTCCCTCCCACCACCACCACCGCCACCCCACCTCTGCCTGCTTTCACCTCCACACGGGGCCCTGCCGGAGCTGTCAGTCCGCAGCCCTAGTTCAGCCACAGTTCACCGTGTCAATCTTGCGGGATCTGAGCAGGCGGGGAGCAGCGAAGAAGGGATCGGAAAGAAGACACATGTGCTTTTAGTCTGGGTTTGGGTTATCTCGGGTTAGCCACGGAGATGGAGTAACGTTCGGCGCGTAAACTCGACAAAAGCTCCCAAATCGCTACGCAAATCGGAGATCTGCTAAGGTAAGGATGTTCCGGAGAGATTGTTGTGGTGCTGCTGCTGCTGGAGTAAAAGTCCCAGTCAGGCTGCGCAAGAGGCGGGCTGTGTGGATGTTGAAGATTTATGGTGATGGCGCGTGAGATTTATGTCCAGCAGTAGTTCACGCACGGGCTCCACGTTTTGGTTTGAGCGCGCGGCAAGGCGGCGTCTCTATAGATGTAGGAGAAGAGAGTGAAAAATGTGCTCCATGATGGATTTAGTCAATGGGTCTCCAACATTTGGCGATTAGGAGAAAAATAGTTTGGAAAAAATGGACTAAACGCAGCGCGCAATTACGCACGGGCTAATCCGTGTAATCCAAGGTTTTAATGGGATATATTGAAGTGGGGTCGTCAAATGCGAGTAGAGCGGGGTAAACACAGCCGTGCAGCAGGTAGGTGTCCTCCGCTGGTCGCTGGTTCGACTCCCGTAGTGTGCCCTATGCGCAAGAGTGTGTGTTCCCGAGGCTGCCATTAATTATCAGTGATACGTGGTTGGGATTCCGCTCTTCAGAGACACACAGGCAGAGGCATCCGCGGGGTGTGCGGATACTTGTGTGTGTAACCCAGCTCGTGCGCGTGCGTGAGTGCGCGTGGGGTGAGACCAGAATAGGTAGCAACGACAAGTTTGTCCCGGTCAAGTTGGCATGTGTGGTTGGCGTGCGACATTTGAGTTTAACGTGTTTATCTGGGTTGAAGAAGTTTTTTTTAAATGTGTTTTGTGAAGTGTGTTCGTAATAGGCGCCATTTTGTGGAATTTTGGGGTAAAATCTGCTTTACAACGTTGCTCAGCTAATATATAATTACTTCTGACACGTGTTTTATCTAATTTAATAACTTGCATTTTTACAGTTATTTTATCTTTAATAAAGTGCCCTTTTCCTGCCCATACTTGATAACAGACACTATTAGCTCCAATGCACCAAGCAATCTTGGATTGAAAAGGGTTTTGCCAAAGGATGTTCAGGAATAAAAAAATCAAAGTTTCCAAATTTAGACATGAGAATGCAAAATTCTTCGTACATTCTTTTGTAAAATACACACATGGGGCAACAATGTAAACCTAGCTCTATCATTTTGTTCCCATTTGTATAGCCTTAAAATGCTAAATTTAGTCATGTTTAACTTTTGAAATGGCTCGTTTTTATATGAAAACGTATATATTTAAAATGTGTTTTAGACCTATATACTTTTTATACACAGCATTTACATTGGAAAAGAAAAACACGTTTTAAACCCACATATATGCATTTGCTTTTCTTGGTAATTATTTATTTAACTATATTTTTTTAAATGTATTAAATCTAGCCCTTTAGTGGTTTCAAAAATGTCAAACAGCCAAATTCTTATTTCAATTGCTTTGTACGAAAAAAAAAACGCTCTAATTGAAAGGTCTATTTTGTTACCAATCAAAACGATCATTTCGCGCACTATTTTGTCTGGTGTGTGCAAAACAAAAGGTAGCTATAACAGCCGGGCACGTCTGGGTGAAATGGTCACTTCTTCTAGGTGAGCAGGTGCGCGTGCGTGCGTAAGTGCGTGCGTCCGCGTGACACCGGCCGGGCAGAATGAGTCGTATAGTGAATAGAGCTGACGGCGAGCTGTAACGGGAGAAGATGCATGTGGCCCGGCCCGTGATTTATGAGCGCGACAACAGATTGCTTACTCAAGACGCTACCAGCCCCACTACCACCCAGCCCCTCCCCTTTTTTCTCCATCCGCGCGCATTGTCAAGGCCTCCGTCTGCAAACAGAAAAGCAAACAAAACCAAAACCGAAGAGCACTGGGTTTTATTTAGGTGTGAGGAGGAGGAGGTGAAGTCAAACAGGGAGACCTTCGTAAAATGTTGAGTGTAGGTAGATTTTTTAGATAAGATCATTCACAAAGCACATGTTTTGTTTTTGTTTGTTTTTGGTGTTGACGATTTGGTAAAAACAATTTTCTGACCAGTAGCTTTTGCAACATAGATTATTTGCGATTATATTTTATTATATCATTTAGATTGAGTGTTTGCGTTTTAATCGCCTTTGAAAAAAATCAATATAATATACCATAAGCTTATTATAAAACTTTATATATTTCTCTCTAAAGTGTGAGGCTCGCTAATTACGTCCATTGACCTTACATTGTAGTCCAAGCAACAAAAAGGGTGTGTTACTTCTCACAGTCAAATGACAACAAAAAATAAACAACAATGTTAATTCACATAATAATATCAGACGATAAACGCAGAGGGACTTTGAAAAGTATATCATTCAATGGAGAAAAGGAGATTAGTGCTGGCCCACCACCAAAAATCTTATACAGTGTATGTTTTATTAAATCCTTGATAAAAGCTATTCTTTATCATATTATACAGTATAAGAAGTAACGATATATATTAGATATATATTAGAAGGTAACACAACATTACACAGATAAAATAGTCTGCCAAACTGACCTAATAATAGGTACAAAATGTAGGAGTTACTTTTTCCATATTGTCCAGTTTTAGTGTAAAGGCAATTCCTTTTTGGGACACTATAAGCACCTGGCCAGTATTTGCATTCCACTACCTTGTTTCTGGCAGACAGCTTTTCTTTAGTTGGACCAATAACATGTAGTTTTTGACTGTTTAATTTAATGTCTTGTTAACACACACATTAAGTGAACAAACATTAAATGAGTACAATGAGATTACACAAATTGAACGAACATTATGTTAGGATTAAGACAAAAGAAAAAAAAAAAGTTGGCATTTCGCTCCGTAATGTTTGTCAAAGAATATGGACCATTGGTTTCTGAGTTGGAAACATTCGTGGCATCAGTCTTAACAAAATAAATACATAAATATTTTTTTTTTTTACAAAGGCATGTTATTTTATTGTTTGGAGACTATAATATACAAATTGCATCAATGTATTGAAAATAATTACATTAATTGATAGAATGAGTGTGGCACTGTGACAGGTGAAAGCTAATACGTTGGACCTTTTACTGTTTCTCCAAAGTTGATTTGAACTTGGAATGTAATTTAAAAATGAACTGTAACCATTTAGAGAACACAATTTTTGCAACTGTGCTAAACCTTCATAAGAATTATCCAAAACAAAAGAAAAAAACAAAAATAAAACCATACTAATATCACCGTACTATAAGGTCACAAAATATGTTTATATCTGTGTGTTTGAGTAATTTGAGGTCATAGAAAGCTACACTCTATCAAAATAATCACAATTTATCCGAATTTAAATGATTTTGTAACTTAAAACTATTACAAAAGTAATAGTTTTTCCCGTGGGGGTGGCGAGTTGGTTATTTTGAGGGTCCCAGGCTGAAAAGTTTGGAACCTCTGCTATAAGCCACTTCTTTTTCACATCTTTGACTTTGCAGATTATACAATGATGTAGCTACAAGATAGATTATAATTTACTTACTATAAGGCTTATACAGTATGTACCTTTCTGTTTTTTAAATCAAATTATTGCTGATATTCAGTGTTCTCATCCTGCAAACGTTACGGTAACAAAAATATCTGAAAACTCCCATTCCGATCTCTTTAGAAAGGACGTCTTGTATTCCTCGTACCTGTCCTAATAGTAAATGTGTAATGTTAGCTTAACCATTAGGCCCTATCAGCGCCAGGATCAGCTCTGTGAACAGATCTCTCACTGCAGGAGCCCAGCCTCTGAACGCTGTGTCAACAATGTCTGCAGCTTCTGAAATACTCGGCTTCCAACGCGCTACAACTCCGACAACATGTGAGAACAGAGGGGAAGGTTTGAGGCTCTTTCAGATAATCGGACCACCCCAAAACACAAACTGCAAATCAAATATAGAGAATTATTGGTGTTAGGTATGAAAAGGAAAACTGTACTCTTGACAGAACTAGATACATTTGTGGACAGCTGGAAGATTGAGAAACAAAACTGGAGCACTGGATTACTGATACTCCTTCAATTTTTTTAACAAATTTACAAATGTGTCCAAACCAAATGCAAAAATGCAGTTGTTTTTTTGTTTTGTTTGTTTGATTTGTTTTTCTCTTCTCTTTTTTTGTTAAATACACATCATGGAACCATTGGTCAAAGAATCACTGTTTGTGTGTGTGTGTGTGGTTACCAACCAATATCTAATAATCTAATAATTGGCCTTATTAAAATATTTCAGTTGGCTAAAAAAGGATAACCTAATTATCTAAAGCTTGGATGATGGCTTGATTTTATGATTTCATTAGTTTCAAAACTAGAATGATCATTTAAAATAGACTGCAAGTCTGAGTTACATCCTGGTTATGATGAGAGGATAAGAACATTATTATGCAGTCGGTCAATTCATTTATCTTTTTTTTTTTTTTTTTACCCAAGTATGAATCAGAAAGCATTCTGTTTTCTTGTTCTGGCTTTTCTTTTCTCTCAATTTCTCAATGACTAAGGAAATTAACTTGATGGGTTCAAAGTGAGACAAGGACGGCCTTGCTTTCTCAGTGGGCACTGAAGCAGGCCCTCACTTCTGTTCCCTCTTTAAGCTCAATGACTGGACAAGAGAAAACACAGACTCAGGTGAAAACCAAATGGAAAGAGTAAATAGAAACACAAAATATTTACCAAACGCCGATCCTGTGACAAACACCAATTTTCAGTGATGAAAATTATTGCTTCAATAGACTTAGCAAATCCAAGCTAGTGTAGGTAAGTTTTTTCCGTTTGTGAGGCAAGAATCTAAAAATTGTAAATCGTGTGCATAATATGTCCAACATAATGCAACCTCAATACATTGAATAAATGGCTTTAAAAAAAGCTAAATAAAGTTGATGATAAACTAGTAATAAATAGTGGATAGTTTCTTGTTTCCATCAGCCTGATCCTTGTGTCACAGACACAAACATGGATTTATTACACATCTTTTTGTGAATCACTCTACTGGACACCAGGAAGAAAAAGCATAATGCAGGTACAATTTAGATTTTATTTATGAAGAAAGCATGTGTCAGTGTGAGTGACGTCATCTGCTTAATGTAGCAGACCCTTGAAGCAGGACCTGCAGTAGAAATGCTCACCAACTTTAACATAACTGCTCCAAAGTGAACCAGTCTGATATTCCCAGGCTAATGCATTTGTGATAAGAAAAAGCTTAGCTTCTAAAGTCTTGAATTGTTTAAGTCTAGATTTGTTTCCTATAAGGCCTTAAAGTTATCAAAGAGCAAGTCATTTCATCCTTTAGCATTTTCAGGGCTCAAACTTAAGCAGCAAAACCAAGTCTTCATGAAAAATCCTACTTGTTTTTTCTAGCTATAACGTTAGCATGGAGTGTCCATTTCCATCCTCCAGCCTTTTCAGGGTTAGCTTAGGTTAGCTTTTGTAACACAATACATAAGAATGAGCTCAAGTGCAGCTAGCTACAATGACAAAGTAAAGTGATCAAAGCTATGTTAACTGTAGCCAAAGGGAAAGCAGATATTTTATAAAAGAAAGCAGCACTTGTCACAGAATTATCAGATTCAAAAGACTGCTATTGCTAATGTCGTTGTTTTAATATGCTACTGCAATGCTAGCCTAATTGCTGCATCAAAAGTTGTTCAAACCAGTCATTTTCCACTCAAAGACATTTCAAAAGCTTAATTACCCAAACCCCAGCTAGAAATCCATGCATCATAATATCCCGTCTATCAAAGCTAATTCCAAATCAATAACCCTGTCATTGATTTGAGTGATTGTTTGATTTGCGCATGCTAGCAGACATTAGCCTCCTAAATAGCTTTGCGGTTTGGCAGTGTGGCAAAAAAACAGTTGTAATTACACGCTTTCTTTTTTACCAGCCGATACCCCAGACTGTTGCGCTGTTGCACTGGCCCGGGCTTGTCCTGCTTTGCTAACAACTACTTTTGACACAGACATCACCGAAGGGCCAAAAGAATGAAGCTAGCGTCGTAACCTTAGCCGCGGACTTGGCACCGAAGCTTATTGGAGCGAGCTTTGTAAACTGTCAGACTATTTTACTCCTGTCCCCGCTTTTGCCCACACTGTCAGTGATGTATGACAAAATCAATGCGGTGTTTGGCGTCAAGGAGGAGTTGCGGGTACGATTCCGGAAGTGTGAGTAAACCGCCGGGGTCAGAGCAGTTGTGGATTTGATCATTTATCTGATTGTGTTGTCAATAAGGTTTGGTATTTTGTTAGTGTCATATCACATGTTATAGCATGAATTTTAGCAAAAGATAATGAAACCAACTTTGATTTGCTAAGGTCAAATGTGATTGAACTATCCATCCCATGATCCCTTGCTTTGTTCAGTAACCAATTTGAAGCTATTTTAACACTCCGTCCTAAAGTTAGGCAAATGGTGTAAAGCAGGACAATGTAACATAGGTCCTAGACCCTCCAACTGATCAAATCTGACCCGCAACTCATCTTCCAAATTTTAGAAATTTGTTTCATTAGTAAAACAGGAAACCATTTTTATTTTACTTTATTTTTTGTTAAATTGTTTTTATATAAACTTTAATACAGCTGTCAATATTTTATCGTTTTTGAACCCCAAATGTATCAAAAGTTGGGTGAGTTGTGCTTCTGTGGCCCTTAAAACATGGCCCCCAAAAATTGGATCCTCTAAAATAAAAGCTGAATATCCCTGCATTGACATAAGATTTACATTTATAGAAGTTGGACACGTATGCTGAGTTTTACATGCAATGCAGAGTCATTGTGAGTCACTATAGGACTCTGTGGGTAGGTTCTAGGGCTGCTTTACTTTACTGCCTGAAAAGGTGTTCTAATTCATGTAAAAGTAGTGATGTGAGAGCAAGTTATAGGGTTGAATACACATTTTTTTTACTGATTTAGATATTGTAATGTATTTATGACTAATAGAACTTAATGACGAGGTGTGTTTCATGTACAAAACTACTTCTTACAACACAAATCCTTCAGCATGTGATTAATGCATTCATTTTTGTCTGCAGTTAAAAAATATATTATAAAGTAGCTCCTACACACACTAACTTTACAGCCTTGGGCCGAAAAAAAATGTGATGGTGCTTGAAAAGAAATTCTAATATCTAATTCTAAGCTTAATTTAGGCAATTTTTTTGTCAAATGTTGTTCATTCAAAACAAATAAGATATCCAAACTTGCCTCTTGTAATATGTCAGTAAAATTATCAGTACTTTTACCAGGCTCAATTAATTGTTTAATTTCATTGTTTCATTTTAATGACTCTTAATATGCCATTTTGCAAATTTTATATGTAGAAAAACTTTAGTTTAAACAATAACAAAACATGATTAAAAACGTATGATTAAGATTTTTCTGTCCCACTGGTGAGTTTCTGAGTACCATGTGGCCTGTGGTAATTAAGATACTGTGGAACTTTTCAGACCGAGACCCCCAAAATAACCATGTAAACAGCTTGTGACCCCCACAGTAAATTAAAACAGATGTCCAAATTATTTTATAATAAGTTGGAAAACCATTGGAATTTGGCTTAAATGTAGTTAATTTAGTACTTTATTGCTTTAAATGACTACATTTCAGCCAGATTAATTGTAAAACTACATCTTGAAATCACTTTGCGATGCCCAGATTTCACTTTCCCCTCTTTGAGAAGCACTATTATAGTATACTGATTCTGCTTTTATTCTGTGCTCAATCAGAACAAGAGTTTAATACTGTTATAACTACATATTTCGTTCGAGTATTTATTTATTTATTTTTTACATTGTTATATTGTTTTATTGCATGTTTCTGTTTTCTAGCCGATTACTGTTGCAACACTGGATTTTCCCATTGTGGACAATTAAGATATCTTAACATCTGCTGTTTCAATAATATTTTTGTGTGTAGTTGCAAATATGCATTTTGTTGCATTAATGTGGTTTTACTAAATCTGTTTTTTTTTTTTTCTAAGTCATAAAAATAACATACCCAAAATGTTCCTTTGATATTTTGTTCAATAAAAACCCACTGCCCTCAACTTTATATTGATCCCTTCATTTAGAACCGTACATCATGTTGTTTATCTCACATGTAGCCACATTTAGCAGTAGCCTTGCACCATGTTTTCCTCCTCCCCACAGCACCACCCCTCACTCCCCCCTCATTTTGGCTCTGCTTCCTTTTGGCTCGCCGTTCTATCACTAGCTCGCCACACACCCTCGCCTGGCTAGCTCGCCACGTTTCCCCGGCCCATGCGCCCGCGGTGACACATGCTCTCTCCTCTCAAACCACATCCATCCTCGTTGGGCCGGCTCTGACAGACTTGGTGAGCTTGGCACTTTTCACGGGCCCCGAGCAAGACAAAAAAAAAAGTCCCGATTTCACCAACCTCCAACCCCCCTCCAGGCCCCAAAGCGTACCCCGTCCCTCCCCGCCGATGCAACCTTAGGCCCCCGCGGCTCTTAGGCTGTCGTGGCTTCCTTTGAGTCGCAGGTTAAACATTAGCATGGCTGATAAAGATTAACTGAGTGTCAATGGAAGGAGCTGATGGTGAGGTTTTTTGCCGAACAACTGGCCACTTAGCGGGACAGGGGCAAAGGAGTCTGGGTAACATCTTGTAAGCACGGGACATGATGTAATACTACTGGCCAAAGTTGAAATTTCCCAGTGGATGGAAATAAATAGAGAATAGGATCGCTTTTGTTCAAGGGTGACTTTTGAGAAATCCTGAAGGTTAAAATGCTTTTGGTGTTGTCTGAAGATGGCAAGATGAGGTTGTTAATAATGGATTTTTCAGGTTAAGGAAGTATCAGTCACTTTTGAAAGAATATTTTCTTTCTGACAACTTTTCTGTTAGTTGAGTGATATCTGAGTGAGTACATATCAATTGGCAAAAGATTTAAAAAGCTATAATTTCATGATCTAAATCTTGATTTCAGACTTTTTTTTCTCATTTTAGTTCAGTAGCCTATAAAGACCGTTTTAAAAGTGATTTTAATTACATTTTTATAAAACTCACAAAAAGAAATAAACAACAAGGATTAAAAAATATATATATTTCAGGATTTCTTAGATGAATATTTGTAAAAATCTGTTTTCAGCAAATTTGTTATTGTGACAGCAAAACTACAACTTCAAATTCAGTGTTAGGACTGTTGAAAAGGTGCGCTATTAAAGAAAAGAAACTATTTTAGGATGAGATGAGGTGGTTTCAGCTTTTTGTGTAATTATTACAATGCTGTTCTACATTCAACACAGTCTCCAAGAAAATGTAGATGTACAACGAAATGTCAAAAACGTACAATAATGACATTTTCACGCCTTTTTAACGTCAATATGTTACGAAAAGCCAAATGTAAAATATCCACACATTTTGGTTGAAGCCATGTGGCGACATTTTCACTGGGTTTAACACATTTTTTTGGTTATTTTCCTTTTATTGACGTAAAAAACAAGCTTATTGTACGTTTTTGACATTTCGTTGTATATCTACGTTTTCTTCGGAGACTGTTTTGCTTGACACCTTTGGGTTTTCTGATACAAGTCTATCATTGTCAAATCCATCATTGTCTTTGCATAGCAGAACAAAACACTGGTATATCTTCTGAATGATTATTCTATAAGAGTTCGGCACAAGTCCATGTTTGACCTATATGTGATTGTTTCCAGTATAGACGTTAAAATATGTTTTGAGTTTCAATAATAGAGAAGTTTTAGCATTGAATTTATATTTGGCTATTGCACAAAAAAAGATGGGTTTGTTTTTAGTAATGTTTTTCATTTATGTTTTATTGTGGCCAGACTATATATTTTTGTAATTTTTAAGTTACGTTCTATGATGGACTAGGGAACATTCAAGGCAAAGCAATAACGTGACAGTGTTGGACCAGGGGCAGAGTGTCTACTAGAAATGTTCCACAGTGAACCTTTGAGTTCTGGTGGACATTGATGGATTAGTCCTATTTGAAGTGATTATACCTGGTTCAGACCTGGTTTAGTTTAGTGAACATTAAGTAAACAAGGGCTAAAGTGGGACATATGCTTTAGTCCAGATCGTGTAGTTCAGGTTTTGCACTTTTTTTCCCACCACACTGTGTCCTAGTTCCAGAACGTTCCTGGTATCATGGGCCCAACAACAAATGAAGTCTCTTTTTTTGTGCTGGGTTGACTCAAGATTGGTTGTTGTTTTATTCTTACAAGGTTTAGCCATGTTATTTTTAATTTTGTCTTTTTGATAGAACATGATTTTGAATTCTTGTGTCTGGTTTGGTCTGATAGAAAAGCTGATTCCTGAAAAGAAAACACATTTACTCTTTTCCCAAAAAGCATATTAGAAAAAGCCCTTTTTGTAATAAAACCAGATTGCTGTGGTCTGTCTAAATCAAATATATTGTATTCTCTAATAGATAGAGAGCACTCTGATTGGCTGTGCTTTGGTGGTCCACGCAAGTTTCACTCTGCTGTCTTTTAATGTGCATAATTGTTATATAATTACACCAACAGATTATTGTATGAATATATTAACTCTATGTGCTGAAGGTTTCACAAAAACTAGGAATTAATTGAAAAGATAATGGTAATATTCCATCTTCTACTTTTTTTTGTTTGTTTCGGATTCTAGTTTTACCCAAGCCTTAGTTCTAAACTTACCCATTTTAGTAACTTAAAGCCTAAACTTACCTTTAAACCCCCCAAAAAAGTCACCAGGTGGCTCTAACCAAAATTTGGCCATACCTGCTTGTCAAAGCCTGATCCGTCAGATCTCAGAAGCTAAGCAAGACAGGACCTGGTTAGTACTTGTATGGGAGACCGCTGTAACACCAGGTGCCACAGGGGGACGACAAAAAAAAAGTGGATTGTCGTTGTGTCCTTAGGCAAAACACTTAACCCACATTGCCTCAGTGTCTGTGTAAACTGGGAGAGTGGATCCCTGACTGTAAAAGCACTTTGAGTGCCTTGTAAGATGGAAAAGTGCTATATAAATAGAGATAATTTACCTTTTGTGGGCATTTTAATTTTTGGTTTGTTGGAGCATATTGGGGAAGAAAAAAAAAAAAACATTCTTATTGTAAGTTTTTGACATTTCATTCTATATCTATGTTTTCTTCGGTGACTGGGCTGACAATGTGTCATACTGTTGGTTTGCAATGCACAGTCTTGGAGGCAATACATTGTGGAAAAATATGATTGTCCCAGCACTAAACTTCTGTCTTTTATACAGTATGTCCCTGATTAAATTTTGCTTTATTTGTAGCAGATAATTGGAGTTCTTTGCTATGCTCAGAGTGTTTGCACAGTTCCCATACAGTTCCCATAGTTCCCAGCAGGTCTGGGTCCAACAGTAGGACAGTCTGGACTTGTGTGTGTTCTCGCAGCAGTGCACGGTGTTGGGTTTCGGATTGCTCAGGGTGGGACAGGACAGGAAACGCCCAGGAACTTATGTCATGAGCTCTGGAGATGGAAATATGAGGGAAAATGTTTGGATCTAAGACAAGACTCACTCGCTACGATGAAAGTGAACTTGGCAATGTGAGTTATGAAGTTTATATTGAGAAACCTTTAGTGGAAGAATTCATACTTCTGTTCATCTTGTCCTCACTCCTATCTACATGAAACAAAAAACGGCACATAGTTTCAATATCTTCTAGGCGCAAACTAGCTAACAACAAAAACAAGTGTGACGTCACAGCTGTTGTCAGTCCTTAAACACCACATCTCGATGAAAAGCTTAGAGCAGAGCAGTGTGAGGCTGGGGCCAGTTCAAGACCATTTCACCTGAAGGAGAAGAGGGCCCTGACCGAGGTGCTGACAGGAGCAGACACAGGAGATCCAACATGGCCGACACGTAAAAGGTTATGAGGAGAGCTCAGGGGCCCGAGGGTCAGAGGTCACGCAGATACACAGAAATGTTAGCATGTGATCGGGTCGGAGTCGGACAACACTGGATAGTTAAAGTCAGCGTTGGACAAATTATCCAAAGTTTTTAGAAATGTGCATTGATTTGATAAAAGATGGGCAATGGACTGACAAATTTTTAGGAGTGTAGGAAAAAATGTATGTTATAGACTTTATGCAAAAGGAATTCTAAATGTTAGGACTAAGTGGCAAGAATATATGAGAGGCAATGGAGAGAAAGGACATTTTCTACTGTAGGAGCTCAAAATACAGCTAAAACACAACAAAGACTCTACAGTCTTTGAACAATTCAACTCGCAACAACTCTGCTGATACTGGGTTTGCGTCTGACACGTTAAAAGAGAAAATCATGTAACAGTGGCAGAAAAGCAGATTTTAGCTTCTTTCATATTTATTACAAACGTTTGGATCACACACAGTTGAAAATACTGCAATAGATTTTCTTCTTAAAAATATGTTTTTGAGCTTTTAAATTCCTAAGTTGGTCCTAAATCACCAACTCTTATTAGCAAACAAGCTTGTGAAAAGTTGCATTGTTGCCCTGACAAAAGGAAAAATAAAATGTCATGTTACCACATAAAGTTAATTTGTGTATAACAAAAATTTCAGGCATTAAGACTGAGTCATAAACAGCAAAGAATACTTTCATTTTTGCCACTCAGCCAGAATGTTAAGAAGTTCTTTTTTTTTTTTCAGAGTCCAAGTAAACCTCTGTTCTATAGGTTACTATATTGATGACATAAGCATTTTAGCGGTTAGTCTTGTAAGAGGGTACTGGGTTGGAATCCTGTTAAGCACAGAACATTAAATGTAGAGTTTGCATCTTCTCCCTGTTTCGACATAGTTTTATTTCCAGATGGTCTAGATTTCTGTTAAAACTTGTACATTTGTCTCCTCCATAAGAAGCATAAATGATGAGAAAGATGTCAAACTTTTCTGAAATTGTAATATTGATTTGCTTTTAGAATGCTACACAGTTTATCTTTATATGAGCATGTGACGCTATCAGGCTAAGCTAAAAGTCAGTTCTGTGGAGAGGTGCCTGCTCACTGTAACAAAGAGCAGGCTATTCAGTCAATTTTCTACTGTTTAATGTTATACCGGGTAAATATAGACGAAACAATGACATCACCGTAATGTCAGGCAGTGGGCAGTTATGTTTGCTAAAGTAAATTGACATTTGACATTGGCATTATGCAATTTTAGCACCACAAATGGGCAAACCATTGAGCATAGTACACCAGTTCTATGCTTTCTCTCTCTCTCCCTCTCTTTCTCTTTCTCTTGTATCTATAGAAACAGTAAACAGTAGCAGTGACTGTAGTTTGAGCGTATCTCTGTGATAACATGTTAAGCCTTTCCTTTCAGCACAAACTAAACACTCCACGTAACAACTAAACCTGGGACAGCCCCTCCCAATCATGACATGCTTCTTCTTCTTTTTTTTAATCCCCTTCAAAATTACGATTGTTTTAACTAAGATATTTATACTTACTGTCACTACAATCAGATTACAATTTTGTGGTGCGCAACCCTTTATCATGAAAACATTTTAATTAACTCACAGTTACTAACAACATTTTCAGTTTTCTACATTCGCAAAGATGATATATACTATCAGATAAAACAGTTCAGAGACAAAGTTCAGCAGCTGTAATAGAACCAATGATTATATTGTTGAGTTTATTTCATCAGTGAAACTCATTTGTTCTTTTTCTCTGTTTAAATCCCTAAAATAAAAACTTAAAATCTTAAGTAAAGTAATCCCAAAATAATGTAGTGTAAAGTTCTTCTCTTGAGCCTGTAGCTAAGTAGTGCTAGCAATGACATGTTCGACAAGTAAAAATACTGTAAAACTGGTTACTTTTCGAATACGTTCCCCCACACTGTATAAAATATTTACCACTGTATGTTATAAAGTCACACATTGCATTGAAAAGCTCATGACCAGATACCTTTTGGTCAGCGGGCACACACACTTACTCAATACAAGACTGTTTCCCCTCTACATTCAGTTTGTTTTTATATGACATAACTGGTCGCGGCTCGCTAGGGATTCTTTCTATTATTTTCTTATCAAAACATTACGTCACACACGCCGCCGTCTTTCCATGTTTTGCACTCGCGATATTGTTGTGCAATGTTTGTTTGTTCGGCTTCATACGCTGCTAGGACACTCTAAACACTCCTTTGTGGACTTAGATAAAGCCTATAGTGTTTCCACCACGCTCCGATTCAGATGGAAACATTTAAGCCCCGTATTCAAATCTCCCTTTTTCATTCGGCGTCTTCTGTTGATTCTGTGGCTGGAGATGAACCGAATTTACCGTTATGTGCCGTGCCGGGCAGTGACAGCACCAAAACCAGATTCGACAGATCGTAATGCGGACCAGACCAGGGAGAAAATGTGATAAGAAGTGACCCAGCTGATAAACTTTGGGACAGGAACGGTTATCTGAGCGTGGTCGTTGTGTGAAGTGCTGGTGAAATCAAAGAACACAGCCAAGTCTATATATTATAATTTTTATTACAAAACATATTGAATGTCGATTTAACATATAGAATTAGCACACTTATTGGTGGCAAATAAGATTACAAAAAGTTTGTACAGGATAGTGTGAGCTGGTTGACATGGTAATGAGTGTTTATTTTGTTGTTGATAATTTGGCCTAAAATGTTATATTTTGTATCTTAACCTTAACCCAAACCCTTTTCTTTAATCTTGACCATTACCCTAACCTTTTTTCCATACTCGACAGTAGCATTAACCAACACAAAACAACGTGGAATGGTTGCTACCCTTTGGGTCAATAGCAGTAGTACGATTAGTCGTAATAGTAGTAGTAGTTTAAACTTTCTGACACCAGGACCATGGATTAAATCACAGACTGTATGGAGTAGTAGAACTAAGAGAAGTAGAAGAATAAGTAGTAGGATCAGGAGGAGTAAGAGACAAAAAGAAATAGAACAAGGCGGAATAGTAAGAGGAAAATGAAAAGTACTGGGAGCGTGAAAAGATAAATAGAAGTTAGAAGAGTAGGAGAATAAGGAATAGTCAGATTAGTGAAGGTATGATAATAATTTATGGTAGGGTTGAAAAGAGAAGGAGAAAGAGAAATAAGATTAGGTGTAGGTAGTAGGATTAGGAGGAGTTGGTGAATAATTATGAGTAGAAGGCTTGGTAGAAAAAGGGTAGTAGTATTGGAAGGAGTAGGAGAATGATGAGTTGTAGGTTTAGGAGTAGTAGGAGTATAAGTAGCAGGCATAGTAGTGTTCCAATCAACGTTATTCATTTAAAGTTAATGTGGACATTGCTACAGTAGTAATAAGAGGTGAATAAAGAGTGGAATTAAGAGTAGAAAAGAAAAGTAGTAGGATTAAGAAGTGTAGTCAGATTAGAAAGTGTAGTGTAAAATATAGAATTAATTAAAAGGAGTAGGGGAATGAGGAGTAGTAGGATTAGGAGAAATAGTAGGATTAGAAGAAGGAGAATGAGTAGTAGAATTAGGAGTAGGTGAATGAGTTGTCGCAGTATTGAGAGAGATTGGAGAATGAGTAGTAGTAGAATTAGGAGGAGGAGGAAAAGTTGGATTAAGAAGAGTAAGAGAATGAGGAATAGTAGAAAATGTGGAAGAAAAAAACTGGTTTCAAGAGAATGTTTAAGAGTAGGACTACTAGGAGAATAATGACTTGGACAATGAGAGGAAGTAGGGGTATGGAAATAGAAGAAGTAAGAGAACAAGAAGTCTGTTAGGCCCTAACAGTTAGGGAGTAATTAGGGTATCAGAAATTGTAGGAATAGGGGATATTGAAGGGTACTAGGATTGGAAGCAGTACAAGAGAATGAGGAGTGGTGGGATTTGAAGACATAGGGGAATAGAGTATCAAAACAAATAGAGGGGATGATTAGGAGTGTTAGTAGTGGTAAAATGTGTACTACTTGGATTAGAAGGAGGACTGTAAGAGAGAAAGAGTAGGAGAAGCAGAAGTAGTACTAGGAGTTGCAGGAGTATTAAGAGTAGTAGGAATAGAAAACATAGTTAGGATATGACTAGTAGTAGTAAGATATTAGTAGTAGGAATACATGTATTTGTAAAAGTAGTAAGATTTGACGGTAGAGGCAGGAGTAGTTGGAATGGTTTGAGTAGGAGCTTGCTAAGAATAGAAGAGAAGTAGAGTGTAAGAATAGTATTAATAGTAGTAGCTGGAAAAGGTAGATGTACTTGTAGTATGAGTTAATGGTTTTGGGAGCAAGTATTGTACAAGTAGTACATGTGTAACAGTAAAACTCTTTCAGTAAGCAGCAGCTCTTGCAGAAGTAGGAGAAGGAGTAACAGTAGCGGTAATTATCAGTGGGAGTGTTTCTGTCTCTGAGTCTGCATTTAACCAATCGTGGGTAGAACTGGAGGTTCCATTACCACTGCGTTGCCATGGGTGTTGTCACGGAGGAGTGCGAAATGAGAAATAAAGTTCTTTTGGATGATGGTTATGATTGCTATGACTCATGAAATATCAAACCAAAAAAATGCATCTTAACTCTTTTGGCGCCAGGATTAATTTGAAATGTGATACAATAAACATAGAGACATAAAACGTAGCTGGAATTTAAAGCCACTGGTATAAAGTTTAGTCTGGAAAACAGAAACACATAACTTCGAGTCCGGAAACTGAAAGCTACTTTGACGCTTAAGGGGTTAACTTTGAATATTTGCCATGGTTTGGGGTTCTTTTTTGTGTTGTGGACGCATAACATGAAAGCATAACTATTGTTTTGCTTGAGCGTGCCAAACTACATTTTTCTGCAATACTTCAAGCACAAATTGCAACATCTTTGATTATAACAATGCATTTTTATCAACTTTACCCAACTCAAATTTGCACACAATCAAGTATTTAAGCTGAACACAATCAACTTTGACATAACTAAAAACGCATGTGTTCTGGATCAGTCCATAAACAAACCATAATTTCGCTTTGATGCGTAATTACGCTTCCCCAATCGCTTCGTTACGTAATAACGAGTTGCCCATCTTTTAACCCAATCGCTGATAACATCCTGAAAGCGCGTGGGAACCCGATTTGAATCCAAAAAGTGCCCCTCTGTCACTTTGCAGGCCCACTCCTTCCAAAATGTGGTTCATCAGCTGTTTGCCTGGCGTCTGGAGGCGGCCTCTTTCTCCCCTTTTGTCTCGGCCTCGGGGCTAAAGCGGGCTAAAAGCTATAGTCAGGCCAACGGAGCTCCATCGCAACTTTTTTTTTTGGAAGACCCGAGTCAAATGGGGGAAAACAGCGGAGGTGCGTTTTGGATTTGGACGCAGTGGATTTGGGTGTCTCGTTCGGAATAGAGTGCAGAGAGCTCGGAGGTTTGTGATTTATGTGTTTGCAGAAGCTGTCAGCGGGAAAAACCAGGCGCTAATAGCAACAACAGTTACGCAGTTACGCATTACGCAACAAAATCTGGGTCCGGGGCTACGTCTTCGTCCGCGCGTGCCTCGTGGACTTATTTATGGCCGCTTTGGAAACTACACTACTTCTCCGCGTTTTTTCCAGGACTATCTGCGTGATTTATGGTTATGGTGATTTAAGAGTAGACATGGGGGTCAGTACGCACGCCGGGTTACGTAGCTGGTGTCATGTTTTACGCTTTATTTATGCTCGTTTATGGAGTCGTAATGTTGGAATAATGTGATTTTAAGTTGAAGTTGAATTTATTTACCATCTGTATTAAAAAAAAATAGACATAGGGAAATTATATGTGCCACAGTTAAGAGTGCACAACATTAAGTAAAAATAGGAAAACAACATTAAGATTACCGTATTTTTGGATACCTTTCCTAGCCACTTGTGTATGATTTGATGCATTGAATCTACAACGACAAAATGACTAAAATTCTTGCTCTAAAAGCGGTGTAAAAGTGGTAAAAATTGTGTAATTCTTAAGGAAACGTAATGTTATTGTAAAATTGATAATCATGTTAATTAAATCTCATAATTGATCCTTACAAAATCAGACATTAACTCCTTGAATGAGTATATTAATCTGCACGTTCAGTCGCCAAATATTAAAATAAAAATAATATTTTAATTTTCTCTTACTGAAGAATTTTTTTTTTTTTTTTTTTTTTTTTTAAACTTATGCTTTTGGTAAAATCAAAAGCCAGTGTAACTTGATTAATTTTATAGACACTCAATATAATTTAACATTTGCCCAGTTGTTTCTCTTGTACCACAAATGCCCACGTTTTTATATTATAGTTTACGTTTGTTTTACTTACTGTGGACAATAATATAGACTTTGTACGATGCCTAATGTGTTTGTAATCTGCATCACTTTTACCACGCACTGCCTTTTGTTTCTGCACATAACTTCTGCTTTTACACTATTACATTATCTTCTCTCTGCATCTCTTAAAAAAAAAATCTTCTCACGTCCCCGAATGATCCCGTTATTCGAAAGTAAAACCACTCCATTTGATCGTCCCGTAATACGATCAGCGAAATCAATACGCGCGCAAAGGAAGAAAGGGCCCATTCCCGGCGCTTTCCTTCTTCTCCTTCTCCAGCTCCATCTCCTCCCCGCGTGATTGTGGGTAATTTCTTCTCAGCGTGGAGAGGAGGCCTAGTCTGGGGCGTAGGATTACAAGCACATGCACGGATTTTTGGGATTTTGGAAGCAAATCTCTAACATGTCGTTTTCTTGTGTTTGGTTTTGGTTCGCAGTTTTTCCGGGATTCCTGGTTGTGCTTTTCTACTTCTGAAGGACAAAGCAAGCTATCGGTGAGTAGTGTATTTTGTAAGACGTTTTTGGGGGAGTTATTGTGTATTTGGAAAGGCATGGTTGTTTGTGATGCGTTTGTGTTTTTGTGATGCTTTGCATTTTTAGTTTTCATAGCTATGTGTTCAAGTTCTTTTTTGTGTATTCTTTGGGAAATGGAGTGCATTATTTTATCTTTTGCAGAGTAGTGATTAATGATGACGTCTTTGGAGCCATCTTAAGAAAGTGTTTTTTTTTTTTTTTTTTTTTTTTTTTTTTTTTTAGGAAGCCAAAATATATATTTTTTATTATAATTATTTATGTTTTGTTTGTATTTCTTTAGTCAAATTTTTCTCTTTTATTATAGTTTGTGTTTGTTTTTTGTTTTTTTAGCAACTCAGCTGTTGTTGTTTTTATATATATTTTTTCTTATTATTAAATGCACTTTTGTATTTTATTTTATACATAGTATATTATTTTATTTTATTAGTTTTTTATTTATTTTATTTTATTATTTTTAGGTATTTATTTTTTGAGTATTTGTATTTTTATCAATTTTATTATTGTGAAATTCGGTCAAAAACCTTTTTTTTTTATCTAATATTTCATTGTGAGTGGTGATTTTGATTACGTTTTTTGTACTAACGTAAATTTTTGGTGGATATTTGTTAGAAATATGCATTTTAAATAAATTAGGCTATATATACTTTTTTAAATATATTGCTGCTACATTCCCTTATACTTTTGACTAAACTCATTCTAAAACACTCGTCTTAACTAATATGATTCACATTTTCATTTCCATCCGTTCTAACCTTCGCCTTTGTGTCCTGTTACCCTCCTAAAAACTGCTTTTACGCACGATTTCCACGCATCAATCAATATCAATCAATCATTAATAAGCTACTATATCTCCTGCATGCATGACGTAACGTAAAGTCAAGTATGACCACCACGTGCTTTGGCGTAATGCAATCGAATCCTTGTCGGGTCAGTCCATCTAGACAGTTATTAAAACGTCGCTTTACGTCAAATGTAAAAAAAAAACGCGATGCTTAATGGTCGTAATAACAATAAAAAACGCGCAATGAAATGTTGAAGAATCCAAAAGAGAAAGAGAGAGTGTAAGATTTGATTCCAGAGTCAGAGGAAATTCCTTAGTGCCATCCTCACTGGCCTAGTTTTGTCTCTCTTTTTTTCCCTTCAAATCCCAGGGGCGAAATGGAAAGAAAAAAAAAACGCATTTCCATCCATGAGAGCGAGGGGAGTTGTGAAACCCAATCCGCGTGACCCAGCAGCGTCTGTCAACCAAACCAAATCAAGAATAACTGCTTGTCTTGTCTTTCCTTTTTGTTTTACAAGTACCGGCGTGTTTTTTTTTGCGTGGAATCCTTGACAAAAACGGGTAAAAAAAAAAACACCTCAGCAAAACGTATTTTGACTTCCCCAAAACAGAACAAAAAGACAATTGATTGAAAAGAAGTTGCAAACGGAGACATTTTGGTGTTCTTGTTTTGCTTCCTACGCTGAGACGTCTTGGGGTTTAAACGGGAGAAGAAGCACCGGAAGAATGTGGTGTTTTGTTTTGTTTTTTTACGTCGTTTTACGCACACACACAGAAGCAGCACGGTCGCACGCGCTGCCGCTGCGAAAGTCATAAATCTTACGTAGCCATAAACGACAGCGAGGCGTCCTGAATAATAAAAATAGGGGAGGAAAGGAGAGGAGAGGAGAGAGAGAGAGAGAGAGGATTGGAGATGGCACAGGTGATACCGTGCGTAAATGCGCGTCCGTGTCCGCGTGTTTTTCATTCGCGGGGACGGTTTTCTGGGACTCTACGTTGGGTTCCGCGTGTTTGGATAGAGTTTCGGGGCCTTCCTTCACAGCTTCACCCGCGTCATGGCTGTTTTCATAACGCACTGGAACAAGAGGACGGTATGTTTTGGCGTCCCGAGAAAGCAGGAAGCGTTGGAACAAGTTTGCGAAGCTGTGAGAAAAGAATAGCCGATGATTAGTTTTAAAAAAAAGTGTCGTGGGAAGAATTTGAGTAGTGCTGTTGACCTCATGCTATGGCAATGTGAAGTATTTGGCGGTGTTTTTTTGGGTTCCATTAGTTGAGCTGCGAGTTGAATGTAAATGCATGTGTATCTGGGAAGAGTTGGAGTAACTTTCAGTACTGCAAAAGAGGAAAATCTAACTTTAATAAATATAAATCTTAAAAGACTAAGGCTAAATGTTTTTTTTGTTTGTTTGTTTGTTTTTTTGCAGTGAAAGCTATATTGTTAAGATATTACTTTAGGATTCTCAATTAATAACTGTTTAGCCTGTTTGCTAGCTGGGAAATATTTAGGAAAAAGTGATGACTTGTGGGAAGAAAAAATATATATTTTAGATGTATTTGATTGTTTTTTTTTTTTTTTTTCTTTTATTATTATTACGTTTCATTTCACTGTTTGAAAATTAAGATTGCTTTTATATTTGCAGTTTATATTTATTTATTTTTTGTTTTGTTGTTAATGTAACTATGAAGTGGTTTTGCCTATTTGATTCATTATTGCTTATTCACTTGTAAAAATCAGCCTAAAAAAAGTTTATGATAATGTATTGTTGCCACTGTTTTCAATGTTATTGAATAATCGCTCCCACGTTTTATGATTTGTTCTGTTTTGCTTGCTCCACTTATTAATATTTGCGTTTTATCTGCCGGACACATTATCATTTATAATTGTCTTTGTGGGTTTCGTCGTACTTGCCTTTGCTAAAAAGCTGCATGTTCAATTGCTTAGTGTTTCATAGTCGTGGCATGAGTTGGTTTGAGTATCCTGTATTTCAAAAGACATATATCAGTGTCTGCTTTTAACATTTAATGCTACATAGCTTGTTGCAATGATGTCAAAAGGTGCTCTTTAGTTTTGAATTAGCTAATAGCAAAGGTGTTATTATCCTGTTGTCTTGTCACGTGAATGAAACTTGATAGCAACAACTTAATAATTGATCCCCTATTGTTGGTTAAGTGGATGCCGAGCTTTGGCCAGGCTAAATAAACAATATGAATTATGAATTACCAAGTGTTTGTTTATGCTTTACAAAGGCTAACAGTTTCCGTTCCAACAGTATTTAATACAGACCTTTGGCAACTGAAATGAATTCTACTTTTGTTGTAACACACAAAGGGCCAGACTTATTTGTGCTTGACAAATTTGCTTGTGTGCAAAATAAGTTAGGAAGAAAAAAAACTTGACATAGAAGAACATTCTCTCTCACACAGACAGTAAAGATGCACAATTTTGAGATTCTTTGGTGTCATTTTAACAATCTTTTCAACACAAAATTGAACAAAAGAAAATAGTCTAAACAAGCATCAGCATGAGTCAAAATGGGCCATATTCACTTCCAAGCTTTGCCCACTGATAAAGTACTATTGGTAAAGTACTATTAGTCCATGTAGTCCACCAACATCTTTGAACCAAGTCTTCTGATTGGCCGAAGTCCTTGCATTGCTACTTTTGGACTCATATCCCATATAAACACTGAAAGGGGTTCCATAGCTAAAACACGACCCAGAGTCATCCCACAGAAACTTCTGGAATGTTGCGAGATAAGAACGAATTCCATCTAAAAATGCTCGGGAACTACATTTTCTTCAACATTTTCTCAATTTCGTACCAACCACAAACCCATTCCGCACAGAATCCAACACCAAATGTCTAAATAATGCAAAATACATCGTTATATTCCCTTGTGAATTTGCTTAAGTGAGTGAAATTCTTGCGTAGCATGAAGGCTGTGCACCTCTCATGTTCAGGCTGTGTACTTGTTATGAGCGTGTTAATTGGCCAATAAAGGCTGGTGTTATGAATTTATGGCATATGCTTCCTGTTATGGGGAGTTAGCACATGGCCTACAGCTATACGTCCACCTCGTGACCGTGTAACTTCATCTGCACAGTCCATGGAGCAGATAGTTTGGCCTGCGCAATGCAAAGATGAAAAATAGAAAGTTTGGGTGTGTTTGAATGAGAGACAGAGTTATGAATGAATATGGTTGGATAAAATGATGTAAATAGAAGTCATACTTTTATACAATCAAGCAGCAGTTTGGAAAGAAACACATGCACATGAAAATGAAGTATTTTATGACATCACTATGATCACAATGCAAATTATACGCAATCAACACATTTACGGATGTTTTAAATCAACGAAAAATGACTTACTTGTATCTTCATTTGTAACAATAATTCCAAGTCATGAAAGGTGCTTGGACACGCTTTAAAATGGTTGCTAGGTAACAGTTATAGAACTCCCTAGTGTGATGTACAATCAGAAAGTCCAACTTTAAAAATTGTGAATCTGAGGTGAGATAACCTTTATTTAACATATCAAGCAGTATTATGGAAAGAAATGTAGAAAAAACATGTTAAACATTAAGAATTTTACTTGTTTATGACATCACTAGATTAGAGAAGAAATTATCAGATTTGCATAAGTGTTGAGTCACCAAAAGATTACTTCTGAATACTTCAGTAGCAATAATGTTCCAGTCATAAATGGGACTGATCTAGGCTCTAGCATGGTTGCTAGGTAACAGTAATGAAATTCCTTGGTGTGACGTCATGACGTACAATCAGGAAGTCCAAGTATAGACTTAAATATGACCAATCTGGGATATGAAATGCTAACAATATGTAGCAAAATCTTAAAGTGAATCATAGGGACTGTTTTAGTAAAAGACTTTAATGTACTTGTTTTTAGCAAGTTTAAGGGGCGCATTTAAAAAGTTTTAATGTTAACTTTATTGGGAAGATTAATACCTGTTGTAAATGTAAATGACAGTTTGCACAAATCAGAAACAAGCAAAGAAAGAAAAGCTAATTTACAATTTGACTAAAGCAGGAAGTAGAGCAGAGTTCTAAACTGGTGACATCACACTAGAGATGAGCATATTTAAATTTCTTGGGAGAAACAATCGAGTCTGTAGACTTGTAACAAAATAAGTATGGTGTACTTTTATGTTAAAGTGTCTTGGCGATGGGTTTTCCCAAATCTCATTACATCTCATTAACTTAACCTAAGTTAAGTTAATGAGATGTTAACTTAACCTAAGTGTTTCTACCATACTCTTTAAAAAAATCTGAAGTAAATATTAAATATAAACTCTTAATAGCATAGCCACCAATGCAAATGGATGGCAGTGTTGAGAACTGGGTTAAGAATAAAAATTGGGCATCTTTTGACCAAGAGCACAACACGGCTGCTAGGTGACTTCTTACTGTGATTCATTAGGAAACAGCTAAATTAGCATGACATTTGTATAATCTGTGTTCTAGTGAAATATGTTGTCCAACCAAAATTTAAAAAATCAGTTCAGTAAATAATTCTAATACAAGTTGAATAATGAAAACTCTTTTAATAGATAGATAGGCTTCCACTGGTCTTAAAGATTAAATTCACAAAATAAACTTTGTCATGTCTTTTTAATAATTCCCAAATTATTAAAGGACCTTGCTTAGACACGCTCTAACATGGTTGCTAGGTAACAGTTGGAATTCCCTAGAGTGATGTCAGGATGCACAATCAGGAGATAAACCCAACAAAATTGCTGATCTGAAATTTGAAATACATTTTTTTAAAACCAAAGTTTCAAATTATGTTTTTGTGTGTTTTCGTAAAATATAGTTTAACTTGTCGTATATAGGCTACTTTAATGATGCTGTTCTTTTGCGGTCTTCAGGGCCCAGTTCATATTCTCAATCAATAGGCTAATTTTAGCACGATTTGAATATTCGATACCATTTCAATAGATAGCTCTATGCTTCCGTTTGATTTATATGACTCCAAATTGGCCCTTTCACGCCCTTTAAATCTTCAACCTTCCAAATCACTCCTCCGGTGTCAGTGTGAAGAGCCTGAGTGACGTTGAGCGCTTTGACGAGTCTTCCGTGCGTCAGTTAAAGCCCTCCGCGGTGTAAACAAGCGACCGTGGAATACTAACCGACTCCCGCTGCTTCCCCGTGCCAAACCTGGAGAGAGCACATGCCCGGATGATCACAACAAAACGGCACTAGCAGCAGCAGGGACGAATGGCGAACCTCCGCCAAAGAAAGAGACGCGTTTGAGGGGCCTATTGTTATAAGCAAGCCGGGAATAGAGCGAGCAAGGACGGCTGGAGGGAGGCTGAGCGGAGCGGTGTTTGTGCTGGCGGAGGGTGGAGGAGAGGAGAGAGGTGGGGGCAGTCAGAATCAGGCAAGCAGGCAGCTCTGGTTCCAAAAAAACAAAAAGATCTCCTTCTGCTCGTGCGCTAAAGCTAACAACTAAGGATTGCGCGCACACGGCTATCTCCAAAACGGCTACAATATCTGGAAATAGCCGAGGCTTTGCTATTGCTGGAGCTCGTGGTGCTGCTCCGGCCCCCCTTCGCTTGTCCTGCCCGCTGCCGTTGATGCACCTCGGCGTACGGGGGGGAGCCGAACCACGGAGCTGTCCCTTCCATCACTAGCAGCCAGCCAGCAGCCGCCAGCAGCTCCAGTGCATGTCTTGGAACCGTAAACACAAGCTGGAGCCACGCGTAATTCTCACACAGAAAGGATACAGCAACGTTTACGCACGCCAGCTTGAAAAGAACTGGAAGATTTTGTGTTTTTTGGATTTGTTGTTATTGACTGAGGTGGAGATGTGGTGTCAGCGCCGGCGTGGGTTGGACCGGCACCAGCACCGGAGCTAAAAGGAGAGCTTTGGAGAGGTAAGGTGGCTGCTGTATGTAGGCCAGAGCTGTGGGGAGGACAACAACAAGGCTATGTATATATACGCAGTGGTGTTTCTGTGCCTCGCCGGTGATTTATGGCCCGTATGACTTCAATCCCGGTTCAAGAAGAGTTCACACAACGCTGTAAGCTGTAGTGGTAGTGCCTCCACCCCCCACACCACCCTCTTTCCTCCCCTCACTCCCAGGCCTTCCATTTTTTTACCCACACGACTCACTGTTATTTGCAATATTCTGCTTTGTTTATGCGTAAAATCACCTTTACGCACGGTTCCACTGCGTATTTCTGTACAACATTTCTCGTTCCAACGCTATCCCGGTGCGTTTTATTAGCCGGAGGAGCAGCGTGAAAGTTAATGCACTTCGTCTCTTCCCGGATACAGGCGCCATTTGTAACGTAATATCGCCGGATAACGGTCAGACGCGAGCAGACAGACAACGGACACCGGCTCTGTCTGAAAAACTGTTTTGGTGCCCGCTTTGCTCTCACGGCGGCGCAAGCGGATCGCTCAGGGGAAAAGGGGAGGGCATAAAGAAGTTGGTGATTGTGTTAGCTGTTATTATTAAGCCGTGGACCTTTTCTCTTTACGCGCGGGGGGTAAAAAGGCACGACTTGTCCCGTTTAATGGCCAAACAGGAGATGATTTAATAAGATATTCCGCCTCCTCCTTCTTCTTCTCCAACCACACCACTCCTGCCTCTCACTATTCCTCAGAGTAAATCATTAGAATTCCAGCGTGTCGGGGAGAAAGATAAATGGCTGACATGTGTGACGTGCTGAGAGCTAGGACGCGGCTGCACGGCTTCTTCTTGGGAAAAAAAAGAACAATAGTCAAGTCTTAATTTGGGTTTTGTAATAATTAACGAGGAAACACCCTTAAGCTGTGGGCTGGTTCCTTCGTGATTTAGCTTTGTTGATAATGTTACTAACTTACTGTAGTATTAATTGCATTGTTTTAATATCGCATTATTTATGAATTTATTGGTGAATGTGCGTAAAAGTCAAAAAACGTGTTTTGGCTTTGAACTGTAACACAATGCTATATTGCCTGTTTCTTTTCAGGCTTTAATGTCATGCCTTTTCAAAAATGTTAGCCTAGTTTTACGCCAATTATACATCGTTTTTAATTTATATAGTCCATAAACATGAATTATCCTGTTGGACAGTCGGTGCGTAAACGTCATGTGTCTATATAGTTGTCATAAACCCAGTGAACTGTAATCTATTTATTTCATAAATTAGCTTTATTGAAAACGTCACACCTACACTATTGATTCCATTGCTAATATTGTTGATTGTTTTATTGGCTTAGTCGTGCGTAAAACGAAAACATTTGTTTTATTTGTATCTTGTTTTTTGTTTTTTGTTTTTTTTTGGAACTCCATCAGCTGTATTCGTTTCATAAATTAGCTTTGCTGATAAAATTACCCCAACTGCAGTATTGATTTTATTTTTGTCGATTCCATTTTCAATCATTATGATGCAAATATAATACGTGCGTAAAAGCAAACAATATGTTTTTAATTATTGCTGTGCGTAAAATGGCATAAAAGTATTCCAACACTTGATACATGACAAAAATGACTTTAGTATTTTTTTCCATTTCTGTTTTACAATACGTTTAACAACAGGTTTGATAAAAATGTATTCAAACGTGATAGGCACAAATACATTATATTTTTGGCCCGGTGGTCTGTCTCTCTCGCTGGTTATCTGTACGTCTCAGTCGGACAGATGAATGCCAGGTTGACCGCAGAGGTTGGCCCTGGTCCTGGCCCACCCCGGAGCTCCAGAGCCCCTGATAGTAGAGGCTCCTAAAAGGGGGCTCCTCTTCCCTCCCGGGGGCCACAGTCAGGCGCGGTTAAAGCCCTGAGTTCGACCCTGATGGATGGATGGATGGATGGATGGATGGATCAGTGATTCGTGAAGCTGCTCTTTCCTTCCTTCCGCCATTTCTTTCTCCATTTTCCCACACCTCCCTCTCTCCCCCCTTTCTCTCTCTCTCTCCTGTCTTATTTCGCCTCTTTTTTGTGAGAAGTTAAAGGTGCTGAAGCACATTGGAAACAAAGATGGCGAGATATAGACGAGATTTTATGCCCAACCCACTTTATTACCAATTTGTACGCTTGTATTTTTGACTTTTTGGCAAACGTCCATCAGCATTTGACTGCTTACATCAAAATCATTTGTTAGATCTTCTCTTTATCAGTTATTTTTACAGTTATAATCGAATAGGAGAGTGCGTATTGCGTAATCTGTTTTTCTATAGACCACTCAATCGAATAACCCAATACGCGCATCTCTTTACGTTGACCAGGTTTTACGTTTTATGGCTCTTTCTTTGTTGCCCAAAAAATCTAACCAAAACATACCTAATCAACTAAGACTTATACATTGAACAAAATGTCTTTGGAATGTAAAAAAAAAAATGCAAGAAAATACTAAATGTAATTATCATATTACATAATAATTAAAATAATATGCTATGTCCAGGAGTATTCCTTGTAGTTCTTCAATCAAAACTTTACGTAATGGCGTAGTTTGTTTAACTATGGGCTAACCAATCGCATTAACTTTATTTTACGTACATCTTAGGCCGTTTACGTTGTAAATGTCCAACGTTTTTTTCCCAAACACCAAACAAAACATTACCAAACAGTTACTGTCTATGGTGTGAAATATTAGCTTAAAATATTCCTAAATGATAACGCATTTGTCATTATATGGCTTAGGTGTATATATGCCTATACAAATCGCAATCCATAAAAATAAAAAATACCAATAAAACAAGATAATACGTTAAAACAATGTCTATCTATCTATCTATCTATCTATCTATCTATCTATCTATCTATCTATCTATCTATCTATCTATCTATCTATCTGCTTGATGTGGAGAGGCCTGCTGGCACTTTACGTTACGCAGCGCCGTCAGATTACGCAGTGTGGAGATTCTGTGAGTGAGCTTTTTTTTTTTCAGAGCCCACTAAATCACTGACACAAATATATGGGCTACAAACAGCAGTCCAGTCCAGTCAGCGGTGGCGGCAGCGTGGTCCCAGCAGCGCCGTTACGTGTACGCAAACAACAGCACGCACGTGACGCACGGCTGCACGGTCAAAGCAGGCCCATGTCAAATTCATTATAACATTATTTGTACGTGTTTGTTCGTTTTATGTTGAAAAATATTTTAGATTGTAACTATCATAAACAATAAAGGTTGCTTAGATTTTATTAATGACATCCGAAGAAAAATGCATTGATCGTATTGCAATTGCTTCGTTACGTAACTGTTAATTGCCTTTGAGCCTGCTTATTATTAGTATAAAGGCTACACAGAATTGCATTTTCATAAGAATTAGGCCTATTATCCAACATCTGAAATAAAATTTGTACCACCCATGTTGAAGAAATGCATAGTTGATCCTTGGTTACTTTGGTAACCCTTTTACAAATACATGCATTTACTAAAAAGAAATGCAATATTAAAGTGAAAAAACTACAGTACAACAAAATATACAATATAAAAAGCACAATATAGGAAAAAAAGAATAAACATAAGAATAATTTATCTTGTTATTTGCGCAAAAAACGAGACATTTTAATGCTTCACTTCATTTTATTTATTTTTTGTACATTTCTATCTTTGCGTCCATTATTTTTTTTTTTTCATGTCAATTTTTAATGTTATTATTATTTTTTTTTATTTATTTTTTTTTTTACAAAAAAGTGTTGTTGAATTTATTGTTTTTATTTATTTTATTCTATTTATTTTCATTGGCTTGTTTCATTTTCTATGTATTTTTTTCTCTCTATTTTTTTTTTAACTTTTATTATTACTTATATTTATTTATTATTTTTATTTATTATTATTATTATTATTATTATTATTATTATTATTATTATTATATTATTTTATTTTTTTTTTTTTTTATTTTGGCCCATTATACCATCTCCACCACTAACAGCAGCAGCTTTGCCCTCTCGGTGCCCCTGTCTTGGCTGGAGCATCTGCAGGCTGTGCTCTGTTATCCTCATGGGGTGGGGGGGGTGAAGGAGGTAGAGAAGAGGTGGGGGAGAGAGGGGGGGTGAGGTCGAGCAAGTATCACCAAACTAGAGAGAGAGAGGGAGAGAGAGAGAAGAAAAGCGCATGGTTTCTATTCATGTCACGCCGCCTTTCATTTGAGGAAGATGGATTTATCTCTCTCTGCGTTTTTCCTTCACCTTCCCCCTCTCATTCTTTTTCTCTTTTTTTTTTTCTACGCAGGTCAGATTGCAAGGGACCGTTGGAGAGGCACCGTCACGTGACACCCGGTACCAAATGGTCTTCCGGGAGTGGCTCACAGCAAGGACCGCCGGAGCAGCACAAGCAGAAGCCCCTCCCCGCCTCCTCACCCTATCCTCCTCTTCTCCACCGTCATGCAGAAGACCTCCTACTACGACAACTCCTCCTCCACGCTGTTCGGCGGCGGGTATTCCACGTACCAAGTGCCCGGAAGTGGGAACGGCACCGGAACTGGTCAAGCTAACGGCTACGTATCGGGCGGGTACGATGGTCCGGTACCTGTCTCGCACCATCAAACAGGCTTCCAGTCCAACAACCTGCTGGAGGTGGAGTCGTACCAGCGCGCCGCATGCTCGCTCCAAGCTTTAGGTGGCGCTAGCGGTCATCCAACTAAGGGTAAAGAGTTGAACGGGAGCTGCATGGGGTCGCAGGTTTCTCCTCCGTTGACGTCAGCGAGCGGTGGAGGTGGTCAGCAGCAGCCGCAGCAGGCAGGAGGAGGAGCTACGGGGACTACGAAAGCGGGGGCGGGGTCGACGAAAAGCGGGTCAAATTCGGGGTCCTCGTCCACGGCTTCGTCCACGTCGTCTTCGTCGTCCTCTTCGTCCTCGCTGCCCCCGAACCCGCCCTGGCCAAGCAGATCTTTCCCTGGATGAAGGAGTGCAGGCAGACCACCAAGCAGAAGAACGGATCGCCCAGCAGTACGGCGGCCAGCGGTGCGTCAAACAAAACACTAAGACATACAGTTTGAAACATAAGCACTTCCGGTACTTTATCATGATACTGCAAGATACTACCCCTCGGCATCACACAATCCTAATACATGGGACATTCTCCAGTTTAGGCCATGTCCCAGCATGACCTAAACTAAAGACATGTCTCATTTGTCCCAATTTTAGAACATGTTCATTACCCAGCAGTAGTATAGCCTATGCACCACAGTCTCAGAAGGAAACGTACAATGAAATGTCAGAAACGTATGATAAGTACGTTTTCACGCCTTTTTTTAAGTCAATATGCTACAAAAAGCCAAAATGTTAAATACCCACAAACTATGGTTGAAGCCATGTGGTGACATTTCTTTGGGTTTAATGGGTAATTTGGGCTTCAAGTTACTAAAATGGGTAAGTTTAGGATGGGGCGTGGGTTAGGTTAAAATTTACCCGTTAAACCCAAAGAACATGTCGCCACTTGACTTCAATCAAAATGCGTGGTTATTTTACGTTTTAGCTTTTCGAATATTGACGTATTGACGTAAAAAAGGGGGTGTGAATATGCTTATTTACGTTTTTGACATTTTGTTGTATATTTACATTTTCTTCAAAGACTGGCCTCAAACATGGAAATATATTATGTTTCTTTAGTCCAAATTGAGAAAAAACAAAATTGTTTCAGATTTCTGACTGACTGACTGAAGTTAGTTGTAACAGAGTTGTGAGTGAGAAATGAATTGACCAAGTCCATCTAATACTCTCTCTGTATTAGGTGTAAGGCCAGTAAGCTGAATTATTATTATTTGTTACAACAAAACAATGTGAGCTGAAGATTTTCCAATGACATTTGAAGTCATAATCATAACTTCAGATCTCAGTTTCATACAAAAAAACAACTTACATACACTAGTTCACAAAAGTTAAAACTTTAAGTTTACTTTTGAAGTTTTTCACAATGAAGCCTTATAATATTCCGACCTACATTTGTATGTGTCCCAGTTTGTAATTTTGAAAATCTGGTCACCACTGAGTCATTCAAAAATAGTGAAACAGTCTTTTTGCAGTTGGTTCATTGGGAATTGAATGTTTTCTACTGATATCCACATTAAAGATGTCTAAATGGTCAAAAACTTAAAGTTGGTGTTGTAGGAGCTTAGAGGCTGAATTGCAGACCTTGTGAAGAAAAAAGCCTTTTAACTTTTGAAATTACATGTTCCAACTCTGAGGATGAAGCGCATTCAATTTAGTAAAATAGTTTCAGGAGCTGATTTGACATTTGTCTTGTTTCTACATGAAAGCAAACTGACCAAAGAACTTCATTTACTGTAGTGTTTTTTTACCTTTTCTCTTAAAATCTCTGTGAAAGACAACTTATGGTGGAGGAAGTTTGCAAATCTTTAATACAGATTGTGATTGTCAATTCATTAGAAGCCTGAGAACCACATTTGGCCTTCAGGCTGTAATTTAGACATGCCTCAGTTAAACAATAGTTGTGATTTATCAAATCACAAAAACTATCTTTTCTACAAAAACGTTTCTGTTTATATTATATAACCATGTGGTCGTCAAAACTTTTTACACCAAGTATCAACATAGATCAATTTTACTTTTACTGAGTACTACTGAAATCTAATTTGTTATAAAATGCTATTAAATAAAACTTTAGATCAGTGGAGCCCAAAGTGGTTGCGGCCTAACTTGTCCTGTGAAGGGTACCCAGGTTTGTTCAGAGATAACATTTAGTGTTGAAACCCAAAACAAATTAGAATCTTCTAAAAAAAAAAAGTTGTAAAAACTGACATTCAATCATCATCTCACACTATTTTAAAAGCAAATCAAAAAGCATACCAAAGGGCCAAACCCTAACCCTATGTCCAAAATGTATGTTGAGCCTGTTTTCGTGCCTTGTTTACACAAGCATGTTACGAAAAAACAAAACGTAAAATAAAAATTTGGTTGAAGCCAATAGTGACTTTTTGGGTTAACGAGTAATCCATCTTACCATTTAAGAACTTGAACCCTAAACATACCTGTTAAAACCCAAAGAAATGTTGCCATGTGGCTTCAACCAAAATTGTGCGATTTACCTTTTGGCTTTTTGTAACACATTTACATAAAAAGACATGAAACGTGCTCATCTTACGGTTTTGACATTTTGTTATATATCTACGTTTTCTCGGAGACTGTGTTGGCCTCAACAAATACATTTTTGTCCACAAAGAGTATAGAAAATAGTTTGGGCATCAGTGGTCTAAATGACAAAGTAAATATCACCAGTGGTACATGTACAACTTTTTACGAAACACTGCTATACCTCACTGTACCTGTATAACTGCCACCCTTAAGGACCCATAGAGATTGTCTTGGCCCTCAATGTCCCAAACATAAATGTGTTGCTTTACGTCAGGGATACAAGACTTCATTACCACTCAAAACTATATAAATACAACGTGTTACACAACCAGACCAATATGTTCTGTTTCTAACTAATAGAAAATTATGATTAGCTGAGCTTGGGTAGTCCACTCTAGTTTCACCTTGAAAACAAAGATGTAATTTGAGCCAAAGTTAATGTACAGTATGTGTTTTTTTATGACTTAAAGACTTAAACAGTACTTTGACAGATCATAATCTCTGAAGTTTTACGTTCTCCACATTACCCAAATACAGTACTTGAATTTTGGTGGAAAAAAATCTGTGCAAGCAAATTCCAACCTGTCATTTGCGATAAATTTGAGATTGGGTTTCGTCTTTTCGTCCCAACTTTGACCTACTTGGCTGGTGTTTGTGAGCTCGGACATGTGTTGATCTGTCCTCCTCGTCACTGTCCCTATATCTGCTCCTCTTTTCATCACCTCATATCTCTCTCGCTCTCTTCTTCTTCTCTCTCTTATCACATCTATAGCACACTCCCTGGAGGCTCTATCTATCTCTCTCTTTCTCTTTCCTTCACATACTTAGCTTAACACACTTCTCCGGTCTTGGCGTAGAAGTACCTGGAAGAAAAGAAGGCAAAAAACATAAGTGAAATGTGGAAATCAATGATAAAACATTCAGAAACAAGAACTTATTTATAGGTTATAGGTAGGGCATAAAGATTCCTTCCTGATTTGACGGATTTGGCATTGCAACATTTGTAACTCGGAGAAATACAACTTATTCTCAATTATACTTGTCCCTTATACTTTGTCATTAGGGGTGTAACGATACGTTTTTAGAACGATACGATACATTTCGATATGAGGCCAAGAGATACGATTACAAAACGATTTTGGGGTTTCAGGGAACGATACGATTCGGAACGATACAGCAGTTTTAAAACGATATTTCGATTCAGTTTGATAACTTACGACATAATCAAAATCAGCTTAACAACACAATTATTTTTCATTGCACATACAAAAAACTGCAACTTTTCCCCTTTATATTCAAGTTTAAAATAAGTGACCCACATTTCACCATCTTATTGAATCATTTCACATAGATGCAGTGTGTGGAGATGGGAGTCTGAGAACTTACTGTATCTTCAATCGTGACTTATCATTAGATTCAATATTAAATCCATAAACATGTGCAGACTCAAAGTTTTGATCCAAAGCATGTTGATATTTCGTCTTAAGTACGGCATATGTCCAAAATGTGACCGACTGGCAGCGGAGCCAAAAGCCTGCACAAATGTTTGGGTCGGCCCGAGCGTGGTTGCAGCTTGTCTGGTTCTTTTCGGAGCTCGAGTCGTTCCGTAGCGTTAGCTCCATGGGCGGTTTGGTTTCGCCTTTGCGGCTTTGTCCCTTGTGGTCTGCGCTCTCACAGGCCCGCGGGATGGTTTGGATACAGCGCTGTCTGTCTCCTCCATGGAAGTATTGGACTCCTCCGCAGGGCTGTTCGGCAGCGGTTCCGTCCGGGAGGAGATTCCGTGTGAAACGCGCTGCAGGCGCTTGATGATGACGCAGCGCGGTAACCCAGCGTATTAAATGCACATTTAATTAAACATTCATGTGAAAAATGCACTACTAAGAATGTCATTTGTCTGTACGTTTATGTTTCACCATATATCTAAATAAAACCGATTCTTTAGGCTTAGATTCGAAATGACTCAAAGTTGCATCGATGTGTGGCTGGGATTAAGGCCAACTAGTAGAACGCCGATCGATGCAGCGGATCGTAAGAGCTGTGTATCGATACTTCGAATATTTAGGTGAATCGTTACACTCCTATTTGTCATATATTTCTGTTTCTCAAAATCATGTCAAGGGCCTGATTAAAACAGGTTTGACAAGGTCTGTTAGTGATTATGAACGCAACCTTGTGAGACAAATCTCAAACGTTTTACAAAAAGCATTGTGCATGAAGTCCTAAAAAAGTAAGATGGAAAGTTTCAGGCAAGTAAGATTGGTTAAAGATACTACAAACCAACTCTTTATTTGTGTGCATTATTTACTTCCCACACCTCTCCGTGTTGTATTTACTCCTCGCACGACAACAAAACCTATCAACCGCTCTGAGAAAAGACATTAACCCGAGACCGATTCAAATGTCGCGTTCGATAAGACGTCTTCAAATATGAGATACGACCAAATGAAGAGCGAACAGTGCTGCTTAATATCATCTTCGTGTCTGATAACGCAAAACGAACCGCCAGCTTCCAAATGGGAGATTAAAACGCGCCTCTTGTCAGGTGTGGAGAGAATGCCCGTGACAGATGCTTTATTGATGAGAATTTGAAACAATTACTTTGTGAAATGTCAGGCAGAAAGGTGATCGGAGGGTTTGGAAGGGTTTGAGGAGAAGTCGTGTGATAAGATGAGAACGGAACGAGGCGAGTGAAGGAAAAGGAAGAAAGTCAAAGTTGAATTGTATTATTGTGGTTTTTAGGACAAATAGGAAGGACCAGAGAGGGTTGTTACACTTGTTTTTGTTGGAGCAGTCAGTACTTGAGCTACAATTTCCAAATTTCTACACAAAATACCTACATTTGTCAGCAGCGAGGGGCACCTACTTGACGCACAGTATGTCACAGACACCAGTACGTCATAATAAAAGCCCAGTCTCCAAAGAAAATGTAGATGTACAACAAAATGTCAAAAACCTACAATAAGTACATTTTCATGCATGTTTACGTCAATGTTACAAAAAGCCAAATTGTAAAATAACCCATATTTTTGGTTGAAGCCATGTGGCGACATTTTCTTTAGGTTTAATGGGTAAATCTTAACATACCTCAAGCCCATCCCTAAACTTGCCCCGTTTAGTAACTTGAAGCCTAAACTGACCCTTAAAAACCAAGGGAAATGTCGCCAAGTGGCTTCAAACTAAGTTTTATGGTTATTTTTTTTTTTGTCTTGGCTTTTCGTAACATATTAACGTAAAAACATGCTGATTGTACGTTTTAGAAATTTCGTTGTATATCTATGTTTTCTTTGGAGACTGTGTTTTTGGTTGTGGACACACGTGGACTTTTTCTTTGTATTTAATGGCTAAGTTTAGGTCTGACTTTACAAAAATGGGTAAGTTTAGGTCTGGGGCTTGGAGTTGGCCAAAGGAGACCTATTACATTTATTTTTATTTATTTTTTTTTTAATGTTTTTAGGAATAAGCTGTAATAAATGTTATTTCTAATGTTACAATTTTTACATTTAGTTTGTTTTTGTGTTTTTTTTTTGGCAAAACACAAAATTAATGTAAAACGATAGAAATAGAAAGAGGTCCATTTACTTCCTGTACAAAATTGCAAAACTGATAAACTCCACCTCTTCTTTCTTAAATTCATATTATTTTTTCTGTGACTATTATGAACCATACATGCTTCACTATACATTTGATATTTTGCGTGTCATAGATATGGAAAAATAGAAGGAACTGCATGATATACATAGTCATTAGAGCTTAGGTGGTATGCATGCTCATTTTGATGATTTTGGGCTTGACCAGACTACAGGTAGGCTACAACCCTAATGGCTCCATGTAAATAACACTGTTCCTGTAGGCTGGGAAATAGTGGGAAATTGAACTCTGTATGAAATCTGTGTACGGAGATGGTTGTAACATGGCTGTACAACCATTCTTACAACAAATCATTTTCTGTTGATAACATTTGTATAAGCACAGATTCTTGAATTCATTGTTGAGTTTTTTTTTTTACGTGGGAGTGGTCAAACACTGATATAATGACCCCTATCTTGACCCTGAGTAGTGGAATTGGTCCTGTTACAACTCTCCCCGGTCTTCCCTCCTGAAGGTGAAGAAGCCGTGTGGTCCTGTGTTTGTCCTCCAGCGCTGAGCCTGTGGAGCTGTGGAGCTGAGGGGGGCTTGTCTTTCAGCCCACGTGTAATGCTGCGCCCCGGGCCTTGCTCACTGCTCGCCTCTTAATAACTGACACCTTTATGAAGTGTTGACAACTAATATCAGCCATAATTCAGCTCTGACTGGACCCCTGCTGCTTTATTAACAGGCCCAATGCCCACAGGTCGTCTGCAGCAGTGGGCTTCTGCTCCTCACTTCAGGCTCATGTTTGACTCTTTTATTATATTCAGATGATTCTGTAGGCTGACTTACACACAGTGAAGTCATTTATGACATTTGATCTGAAGAATGGCGTAAACAGAAGCCTTTGTTATGTCCTGTTATCTAAGCTTGTGTTGTGTCTGTGTCCCAGCCTCTGCAGCAGCGGGAGACAGTGCCAGTCCTGGAGAGAAGAGTCCCACTGGAAGTTCCTCGGCCTCGTCTAAGCGTGCGAGGACGGCCTACACCAGCGCTCAGCTGGTGGAGCTGGAGAAGGAGTTCCACTTTAACCGTTACCTGTGCCGGCCGCGGCGTGTAGAGATGGCCAACCTGCTCAACTTGTCCGAACGCCAGATCAAAATCTGGTTCCAGAATCGTCGCATGAAGTACAAGAAGGACCAGAAGTCCAAGGGCCTGAGCTCCAGCTCCGGGGGCCCGTCCCCCACAGGCTCCCCACCCCTCACCATGCAGTCCACGGCCGGCTTCCTAAACTCCATGCACTCCATGGGCGGAGGCTACGACGCTCCGTCTCCTCCGTCTTTCAACAAGCACCAGGGAGTGTCCTACAACATGTCACTGCCTACTCTAACGTCCCCATGAAGGGCTGTCCTCCCCAGCAGAAGTACGGGGCCCCGGAGCCGGACTATGACCCTCACCCGCACCACGGATTAGTACAGACCAACAGCGGGGGCTACGGCCCGCCCAGCACCATGCAGGCCAGCCCGGTGTACGTACAGAGCGGAGCGTATGTGCAGGAGAACATGGGGGGCTCTGGTCCTTCTATGTACGGCCTCAACCACCTGGGCCCCACGCCCCCCCTCCACCAGACCATGGACTATAACGGAGCGGGGCATCATGTGGGCGGGGCCTGTGACCCCCCCACACACCCCACCTACACCGAGCTGTCGGCGCACCACTCGTCTCAGGGCAGAATCCAGGAAGCACCCAAGCTCACGCACCTGTAGCAGGTTTGACCCACCTGTAGGACATAGACTGTGTCAGACTTAGCAGCGCAGAGACAGAGGGGCAGCAGGGGGCGCTGTGCACTGAGGGGGGAGTTAACACTGCCACCATGGCCCCATTCACCATCAGGAGGTTAAAACATCTTCTACTGCCCTTTCATGTTCTTCATCTTCACACTTCTTTAGTCCAGATGAGTGGTCCTGAGAGTTGCGTGTGAGGAGCAGGAGGAGCTACACCTCTGCTCCTCTTCCTGCTCCTCTAAAAGCTCATCCAAGCTCACAGCTCAGCATACGTCCGCTAAAGCACACAACAGAAAGCCAACAGTCTGCAGACTAGAGATGGAACGATATACAGAGCATACCAGAGAGTCTGAGGCAAAAACAACTCCTTCACAGATTAGTGACTAAAATTGCCAACAAAACTAAACTGATTCTACATATCATTACACAAATTTTGTTTCATAAAACTATATTTCTTGCAAAATTTTAAAACATATATATGTCTCCTGCATCTTAGACCTGAGCTACTTGTGCCCTTATGAATGATCTGTTGCAAAACCCAAAAATATACTGCACTTTTTGAATCATACCTTAGTTATTTTTCTCTCATCATCAACCGTGGGAAAATACCGTCCCATCTCTACTGCAGACATTTCAGTTTGCCAACACACACCCCCTCCTCCTCACTCCTCCTAAATTACATACTTGATATTTTAATGGCCACTTTACGACGCCGTGTTCAGATTTACGACACTGGTCTCTCTCTTTCCTGTTCAGGCTGCCACGCTTGCTTCTCAGCCCCTCCTCTCACCCTCCGGACCCCCTCACACCCAGCACCGGACCCCTGGATGCCCCTCGCTCTGTCTCTGCCCTCACTTTACCTGTTCGCAGTAAATCTTCGGCTAGAGTCGTGTGGGCGTTGAGTAGTACGGCAAGCTTTGGAATGGTACGGCATGGTTTGGGAGGCAAGAAATTAGGTTAATAATGGGAAATTGTGATTTGATTTGTAATTGTTGCAGGCAGGAATGCATTGTGAGGTCACATTTTCTTACTTGGTTTAAGGATACTAATGAGTTTTTTTGTGTTGGTATGAATTAACACAACAAAATCTCTAAAATTAGACCAGTTTGCAGACCTCAAAGTTACTTGATTAGTGATACAACTAACACAAGTTAAAAAACAATCATATTGACCTATAAGGTTTCAATAAAACGCCTGACTAAAATCTTCTCAAACTCAATCTGCTTCTGAACTTTGCAGCACAAACAAAAGTGCTGAGCCTGTAGTAGTGACTCTACTGTAAAGAGACTTTATGTCTAAAAAAAATGGTTTCACTAAATGTTTGGCAAACATTAGTACAGCTGATGCTTCATTATGGCCAAAAAAAACATTTGGGGTTTGACAATTCCTCTTCAAATGATGAAAGTAACTTAACTGAAAAAGACTAAAGGAAATAAAGTATGGGCAAATAGCAACACATTTGTGGCCAATATAAAAAGTAATGCAATAAGAATTGAACAAACTTGTTTGCAAAAGTATTATTGATGACAAAAGAAAAATCTGCTAATGAATACTATGATACCTTGTTAAGTTATTCTTCCATCAAACACAAAGGCTTGGTTCAGCTGCAGTTAGCCTAGCCACAACCAAGCATTACTGGATGCTTTTTTTAATGCTGTATTTGACTTTGTTAACATGCTAGCTACCTTAACAAAGCTAAACAGGATGTGTGCTGCCAAGAATAGTGGACAAACAGAATAATGTGGATACAAGATCAGCCTTAAGGATGAAGGCATTTCAGTAAACATGAACTGAAAACATTCTAAAAATCAGTCTTTTTACTTTGAGCAGGTCTGCATCTTTCTAGCCCCAGCAGATATTTTAACTTTCTATTTCAGTGGAAGTATGTCTTTGATTTTGCAGCCATAAAAGTTACACAGTGTCACTTTAAACTTTTACAAGTCCAAAAATAACCGAGATGGCAAGTAACTAAATATTTTTACTTAAGTACATACTGCAGTATTTTTTGAGTATCTGTACTTTGCAAGAAATACCTGAGACTTTAATGAATCTACACTTTTTTGTTGCTGTAAGTTATTGTTCCCTTGTTGAAGTCAGTGCAGTCCTGCTGTGTTGTCAGATATTAACACTTTTCCCAGCTAAGCTGTTTAAAATCCACAAAACTAAAATTAACTTGTTTGCCACAAACCAAATTTAGTTACGCTGATGTCATTATAAAGCCCGTTTCACACGACAAGGCAGCTAACACCAGCTTACAATTTACAAAACTTTTCCACAGAAGTAAATTTACAATGGTGTACTTGATTATCACAGATCAGGGACATTCAGGATGGTGCTTTGAGAAGAATGAAAGATAACTCACAGCCATAACTTCAGCAGAGTTTTGGATGAAGAGTAACAAAACTTCAAAAAAGACAATTTTGCATCATATGTTTCCTTTGAACTTCAGTATGTTTACCATCTCTGAAAATGGATGTTCTGCCTCAGTAATGTTATTTACATATGATTATTGACATTTGCCGATATGTATCAATATTTGCATGTGAGTACTGACTTGACATTTGTCCAAGTCAGTATCAACACTGCAGTTTTAACACTATCATCCAAATATTGGTTTAATGTTGGCACTCGGCATTTGTTGAATTGGAATCAGTCATGCTAGTTGTTAGCTTGGCTATTTTTGTATTATTTAAACTGCCAGAAAACAGCTAAAATATCTCTGTCAGTTGAAGCCTTAGATCACCTCATATTCGTAAAAAAAAAAATTTAATTAAGTCTTCAAAAAAAACCGCTAACATAGGTTGACCTCAACATTTCTTTGTTCTGATCTGTTTTCTAAGTCATTAGCAGGTAAATATTGTTGAGCTTAGCTTAAAATGAACATATTTTGAAAGGAAATGTTGTTTGTCCTGTAGGTGTTGCCGTAGTCTGACTCAAAAAAGTTAACAACAGGCCTAAATGGTGTTAAAAATATTGGTATTTGCCCAGAAAATGCTAGCTTATCATTAGACTGTATTTTTTCCAGTTTTCCCTTAATTCACAATTAAATCAAAGTTTATCAAAACACATAAACCCTTGATGTGTTATTTTTACTACACAAATGTGAGTAAAACCATGCCATACCATACCAAACGTTCCGTACCAACGCTAACACCTCTCCTCAGCCTCCCTCCTGTCTGTGGCTCTTCCATTGTTTGAACTACATTACCCACAATCCTCCACAGACCGGGCCCCGCACACACAGGTCCATCAACACTTCCCCCTCGCGTTGATTTTAACAGGGTTTAGCTCCGAGGCTTTCCAAAGAACACGAGCTGTTTTTTTGGCAAAGCGGAGCTAGCTAACGACCGGGGCTAAGCTAGCGTCCTGGCGCTGACACACGCAAAAGCTAGCTGTTGACATCTCTAAACAAACTCACGGTCGGACACCTTAAAGTTCCTTTTTAGCACATCATCGACACAGGGTAAATATAGTGGAGAACACTATTTATTTATTATGACCTGGGTGACTTTTGCCCTCCTGCTATCACTTTGGAAGGCGCGTTTGAAGGCTGGAAGTGCACACGGCAAAAAGAGGAGCAAGATTTGGCTGAAAACTGCTAAATATTCACAATAATTTAAAGTTATGTGCAAATAAATGTTTCCAAATCCTTCCAAAACCAAATTAAACTCATTAGACATAATATAAAGACGTATTATTTACATTTTCTGTAAAATGCTATGGCCACGGAGATGTCACTTTGTCTGGAATGTTCTACATTACGACACGAAAAGTATTTTGTTTTTGTTTCGTAAAATGTTAAACAGTATTATTACTATTTGTGGACTCAGCGTTCCACACATCTGATTTTATATTGGTTACATTAGCTGCTTGTTTCCATGGAGATTGATATTCTTAAAGCTGTACTTTGGAACAAAAGAAAAGCTAAAATCAAACATTTTGAAAAAGAGAAAAGCATGTTTTAAAATGATTTGCACAAAAACATATCAAAGATTGTGTCTAATACATTACATATAACCTTTAGTGGTTTTAAAGCTGCACAATGTAATATTTCTATTTCCATGGAGACACATTTAGTTTATCTTGAATGTTCCACAGTACACATTATACTGAATTCATAATTCTCAAAACAAAATAATGCTTACAGTATGGGTTCACCTCTCCACGATCTGGTTTGTAAAATGGCTAGTTTCCATAGAGATGCAAATCTAAAAGCCATACTTTGGAACATTCCAGGTTAAGCAATGACAATTAAAATGAGAGAAGTAAAATAAACAAACAAAAAAAATAGATTTTGTTAGGATTTTCTGGGAAACAACAATTGTTCATGTTATTTTTAGAATTAAAACAAAATAAACACAACCTTTGTTAAAAAGGTTTTAAATGTGTTCCATGTAGTCTTCTGTCTCCATGGAAATGTTCCAAAGTAGGGCATGAAACTTAATTAGCATTTATTGTTTTTCGTATTTACAGTGCAATCCAAACATGTGTCTTTGTGGATTTGTCTTTCCACAGATGTGACTTGTAACTGAACCTAGTGATGTCACCTTCTTGTTTCCATAGAGATATACTGTAGATTTAAAGTACAAGGTTTGGTGACTACCTTTTCTCCATGGACATGCTATTGCGTAACCTCTATAATGTTACACATTATGACTTTAAACTTAAATATCTCCATGGATACAAGCGCATGGCACTACCAGAGCATGAGTCAGATCTGTGGAGAGGCATCTGCTTACATGTTTTTATTGCACAAGATGTTTTTGATCAATAAAAAAGCTCAGATTGGGGAAAAAAAATACTGTTGTCATGGAAACAGTCAGAAATAGTGCACTTTGAAACCTTTACGGTAGAACATTTCAGATATGGACAGAAACATAAAATATCTTGAAAAATCAGTGTTGAAAAAGTATTAAACAAGCTTTGAGAACTAAACAAAACTAAACTTTTTTTGGAATCTTCCTTTTCCCGTTTGCACTTCCAGCCGTGTTTCCCACATTAGCAGAGTTGGTCCCAGTTTTCTAATGTTTGCGTTCACATATCTTGACTTTTAACGTGGATACAGGGTATATATTTGAACAAAATGCATGTCCGGGTTTGGCTTTTGGCGTGGGAACTTTTGGAGAACCTTTGGATGGGAAAGTGCAAACGATGGGATTCAAAATGTCGAGTTTTAAAATGGAATTGAAGGTGTTTCAGTTGTTTATTTAGACACGTCCAGGAGTGTGTTTGAGAGAAGACTGTGAACATTTTAATGCCAAATCAGTTTTTGAGTACAAACTATAAATAAAAAAGTGCCATACTTCATGTTCTGAATTAATAGACACATTAAAATTCTGCTTATATTCAATGGATGAAAAAATGCAACAATGAGGCAAAGACACGCTTAATACATTTTATCTGCAAATGGCGGCGACCAGGTAAAAGAAGGATTATCACACTTTAAACACTAAACCACTGACATCAGAGCTAAAATTTGATTATTTATATGTAAAATTTGGATATTACCAGATATGGTTTTGAAGAAAAAATATATTTTTCATGGACAATTTTTTATTGACGAATACTTTTCACTGTAATTTAACAATTTAGGCAATTTTTAGTTATGGATAGTGTAAGACATTACTGTTGAATTACTGTAATTTCTGCTCTATTGAGTGCACCTGAATATAAGCCACACCCACTAGATTTAAGTAAGAAAAAAGTACATATACATAAGGCCGCACTTGTTAATAGTAAGTCTATGAGAATCTATCATTTTGCTGCATTGCTTTATAAGCCGCATAGTTCAAAGCTCATGAAAATAGTAGCGGTTTATAATCCAGAAATTACGGTACTTGTAATTGAATTGCAGTTGTTCTATAAATTAATCCACAAACATTGGTTCTTAGACTTTTTCAGGATCTCTCAATGATTTGAAAGTTTTACTTTTTGGACCTTATTGTTGCATTGTTTTGTTTTTTTGTTTGGTATTTTACTTAGTAAACCTATTTTTTGCATGGAATTATATTTCTAAAAAATGTATCATTGTTGATATTGTTTTTTTATTTTTTATTCTTGTTATCATCAGTGTTATATGTTGCACATTACCATCGAGGCAAGTTAGTTTGGCAAGAAAAAAAAGTTCTGTTCTGATTCTAATATGACATTTAGCCAAGATTAAATACATTTTTTAATAAAATATTGATTCTGTATGGTCAGTTTAGTTGTTTCTGTCCACAAGCATACCATTTTAAGTTGCAGTAACTCTAAACAGAGCCAGTTAGTAAAGAAAATTGTCATTTTTGAATTCAAGTTGGCTAATTATACAGATTATTTTCTTTCCTCTTTTTGTTTAAATGTAGTTGATGCAGTTATGTTTAGGTGTGCTCGATAGTGTGAACATTACGGTAATGACTCCCACAGTAACTTCTTTAACACTGTTTACCATTAGAGTTTCTCAACAACTTTGTTGCTCTAAACAAAAATAAATAAATACATGAATTGTAATGTAAAATAGATTCTGAACTGAACCACAGTTCCATTGAAATGTTTACGTTTTACAGAATTTCATTTTTTTCTATTTACAAATTTAAAAGGATCTAATGGAGAAGACTTACCGTTAATGTTCGCCATTAGATGAAGCGCACCTTGGAATATAAGCCATATACATTTAGTATTTGAGCTAAAGCTACAAAAATAGAAAGTAACATAAAAAGGCCTCACTAATACATTTTTTAGAATTCAAAGAGAGTGAAAAATGTATGAGCATATACTCTGGAAATTACAGTAGCCTAAATGGATATCAATAAAACCTTTATAATTGCAAACAAAACTTAACTTCATTATGTCAAATAACTAAACTAAACCCGTCAGAACTATTCCAAACAAACTCCTGGACATTTTTTTTTAAGTGCACCTCTTTTTTTAACCTAACCTGTGCTGTTTTGCCCTTTGAACCATCCGCACTTTCCCATCTCCAAATCTTCTCCGAAACCCTCTCTCCGCGCCCTTCGCCACCTTCCCTGGGCATCATTGTTGCACTTAGAGTTTACATTTTGATGGTTCAAAAGGTGAAATAATAAAAATGATGAAATCTTATTTTGACGGCGAAAGACCCTCCAATCAAGCGTCTTTGGCCCGACGATGCGTGCTCCAGACTCTATATAAATATTTATTTGTTATAGCCAGTTTAAAACGAAAAAAAAAAAAAAGACTTTCTGTTTTGTATTATTATTTATCCTTCATGTATTTATATGGAGAAGATACTGTACTTTTTTAGCATTACCTGTTACGAAAAGAACAAAAAAAAAAACATTGTGTTACTTCTTCTTGTCTAATGTATTGGATTTGAGTTGGTGTATTTTTAGACGAATAGATTTGCCTCGGTTGCGCCCTTGTACATAAATGTCTTGGACTGTACAGGGAACTAAAAGACTGAACGTTTAGTCGGAAAAAAATCTTTTGGGAGATTTTTTTTCCGTTGTCCTTTGTAGCGACTTTTCATTTTCATTGTTGAGAGAGTTGTCTGTCCAACAATTCTTTAATAAAAATGTTACGTTATTCCGAGACGCTGTGGGTTTGTGTGTTAAGTGTGAAGGGTGGTGATTGTGCGGTCGCTATGGTAACGGGTCAACACAAGTACGAGCGCTGACCTAGTTCTGGTGGAGTCAATAGTGAGCCAGGCTGATCAATCAATGTAGGAAGTAAAACAATGGACTCCAAAAGTTGAATTCAAGATGGTTTGTACATTTGTTGGGTTTTGTTATAGATTTGTGCAAAACTAAACTTAAGCCAAAATAGTGTTTAATATTTGTAGATGTGTCAAAAAAAAAAAAAAAAAAAAAAAAAAAAAAACACCTTGTAGCCTATAACAAAATTTGATCATACACCTTTTTTATACCGGAGAAAACACAGATATACAATGAAAGGTCAAAATGTACAATAAGCACATTTTCACCTTTTTGTTGTTGTTTTTATATAGATGTCTTCTTTGGATTTTGGGTAAATCTTAAACCCCAATCTATAATTACCCCTCATAGATAACCTGGATGTGTGTTGAACTCCTATTTGAGTTCTTCCAATGTCTCCACCTGGGACTTGACTCGTGAAAATACTTTTGGAAAAGGTTAAACCTTATTTGAGCTTATACAATCACAGGAACAAATTGTTATGGTGTGTCCAACGTCCGCGTGGGATAGAACAAGAACAGGTCACACACAGTTCTCTTTTTTCTAAAAGAAATGACTCCGTATTTCTGCTAAAACCGCATCAACGGGAGCAGCCATCTTTGTTTAGCTTGAATCAGACTCGTTAGCCCGCCCTGCTACAATGTGATTGGGCCTCAAAACCACGCTGCTGTGATGTTTTGGTTTGGACTCCCAAACCAATCGGGTTGCTGGAAGGCCAGATGGTTTATCTTGAGTTTGTGAAATCACAAATATCACAAGATAAACCATCTGGCTGGACAGGTTACCTGGTAGTAACTTGAAGCCTAAACTTACTCATTAAACCCAAAGAAAATGTTGCCTTCAACCAAAATGTGTGGGCGCTTTGTGTTTTGGCTTTTCCTAACATATAGGTTAAAAGAAAATAAAAGAAAAAAAGCATACAAAAGCATATAAAATATCTACATATAATTTTTATGTGTTAAAAATGAAGGAGCAATTGCACACAACTTACATTGTAAAAAGTAAAAGGGCAATTGAAAAGGTACAATACAAGTGCACTTAATGCTTTATGTCAATAAGAATTGTGTATGCTAACTTGGCTCACTCCAGATGGATTTGTGTTGATCTCTGATTTTATTTCTCGAATGTCAGGAATCTAACTTGTAGCTTGTCACCACTTTCCAAGTAGCTTGCCAAAGGATTTTAGAAACATAAAAATGGTGCTTTATTGCCCAAATTGTATTTATTACATGCCCACTTCTACTGTAAATGTATCTTTAGCCATCTTAAATATACGTACCAATTAACCTAATTTTTTTTGTCATTATTAAAAGTGGTAGCTTGCTATCAGTTTTATTTGCAAAAGTAGCTTTCCGGGCTAAAAAGGTTGGAGACCCCTATTGTATATTATGCATCTAGAACTTTACTCACTGAAAATGTGGGACGTTTAATACAATACTTCACCTTCGCCAACTTTAGTTTGTGCTTAACCGGTCACAACAAATCGCAATGGCATCTACAATGTGTGCGTAGTTAACCTGGCCAGTCATCTTGTGATATTTGTGAATTCACAAACTCGAGATAAACCATCTGACTTTCCAGCAGGCCCAATCACATTGTAGCAGGACGGACTAAGACGGGCTGTTAGCGCCGAGTCTGATTCAAGCTAAACAAAGATGTACGTGGATGTACGTGTTGTTTGCTGTTTTGATGCTGTTTTAGAAGAAATACAGAGTCATTTCTTTTAAAAGAAGAGCAGTGTGTGTGACACGTACTTGTTCTATCCTACGCAGACATTTGATACACCATTATGAGTTGTTGCTGTGATTGGCTAAACACAAATAAGGTAGGCCCCACACCCAATCAACTCGTCTTATTTCACTAAACATCCTACCTTTTCCAAAACACTTTCAGCGAGTCAAGTTCCACATGGAAACTGTGGAAGAACTTAAATCAGAGTTCAACACAGATCCATCTGGAGTGATCCAGGTTAGTGCTTGGGGCACATGAACACCTCTTCTTCAATCTCTGCTATAGATTTCTGCTCAGACAGAAGCAACATCTGCAGAAACACGCACATCTTTGTCTTGGTGCAGTCACTAGTTGGTGTCGTCTTTGACCTATTCTAACTTCAAAATAAAAACATAGAGGAGGTTGGCGATTTTGAATGTTTGACATGATCACATTCCAGTTTTTCCTGATGATTTTTAGTGATAGTTTATCCAAATCGAGAGTATTTGCTTAACGGTACAATGTGTCCCTGCAATTTTTTGAAAAGGTTAACAAAATGGAATATCCATATCATAAACATAACGGAATCTCACTCTGTCAGATTTCTAGCTTCCAATGTGACAACTTTTCTGCTTTGTACAATCCATTTTCATTAGATTTCTCTCTCTTTCCCACGCTTCTCTTTCCAAACTCATCCTCGTGTTTGCCTGGAACTACAGTCACATGGTTTTGCCTTTACGCGTGTCTCCACTCTCCAGTCGGTTTAAAAAAAAAAAAAAACTTGTCCCATAAATCAGAGCTCCATAAATAACGGCCGGGCTTCCCTTTACATCTCCGCTGGACTAACAGACAATAAAAAACACCAATAAGCACAGATTGGATCTAATTTATAGCCTCGTAAAAGCAGAGAGAGAGAGACTGTGGAGGGTCGGAGATGGAAAAGTGAACAGGTAGCGGAGGTAGTTTTAAGGAAATGGTGGTGGTTTTGTGGGTAAAAAAAAAACTAAATGAAGTAGATCTTGAGCTAAACTGGGAAACCACATGATCTTTACCCTTGTGCTTTGTAAAAAAATGTTGATATTCATGAGAAAAGTCAGAAATGTCTTTAAATTTTCTTCATTTTGACCTTTTTAAGTCAGATTTAGCTGGTAATAGCTTTAGCATAAAGGCAAAAGTCGCTATCTAAGTTGATTATGACTTGATATTGTGTAAGATTTTCAAATGTAAACTTTTTTTGTAAGCTCTAGTCCTTTAGCTTATCATCAAGACTAATTAGTTAGCAATAGTATTTTGAAATAAGATGACAAAAGACATCACAAACTTAGTCCTGTAATGCTTTTTTCAACTTCTTGATCAAGTCCAGTACGTAAAATACCTTTAAACTCAAATTTATTTCTAATTTAAAGTGCATAAGACAGGTTCTACTGATTAAGATTTCACGTTTTTATCCAGTTCATATGTTTTGATGAGTTTTATAATAGGGTCTGTGCACAAAACATTAGTTGGGTTGTTTATTGTTAAAATAGCTAACTTCTGTATTTATGAGCATTTCCTGTTAGCTTTAGCCAGAGGTGTTAAACTGACTTGACTCGACTCAAGTCACACTTTTGACGACTTACTTAGCTTACGATGCCAACAGACTTGACTTGTGACTTTTGTGACTTGAGACAAATGACTTGATATGACTTGTATTGAAAAAACATTTAAATAACAATATGAAAGATATGTGTGATATTTAGTTATAAATAAAACGCATTGAAGACATTACTATTTATGAATTGAATTAAAAATGACACTTGATGGTCACTATAGTAGCCTTTTTTTTTTTATTCTTTATTTGAGTTGGTGTAAGAATGTAGAAATGTATTAATTTTGCGATGCCGCCCCTTCAAGTTTTGTTTTTTTTTTTTTCGGTGGTGATCTTAATGACTTGATGCCAACGCAGCGACTTGACTTGACATACTTAATACATAAGACTTGACTTGACTTTCATGACCCTGACGACCTGCTGAGTTGGACTTATTTGAGTCTTGTACATGCGTAACTTTCTTTCACCTCTGGCATGAGTATTTACACACAAACATCTCTTTATTAACACACAAGAGTTCTTTTGTAGTTGTCTCCTGATTTGTAAAGTCTTCAATTGTTTGTTTGTGTTTTTTTTTGTTTGTTTGTTTTTTTTGACTCACTGTTCATATTCATTCTTTTTACACTTTTACACAAAACTTCATAGTAATAAACTCAACAGGAAATACTCATAAGTACAAAAGTTAGCAATCTTGACAAATCAGAATACTTCAACTTAGAACATCTTTGTATTTGTAAAGATGTGTTGGTGTCGAAAAGCTAACAAGAAGTACTCATAAATACAGTGTTAGCTACATTTATGCCACACTGAATGAATGGCAGCTATACTTGTTAAAAATTAAATAAATAAAAAAATGTGGGTAAGGTTAGGATTATGCTTAGGGTCAGTTGAGTGCTAAGGAATAATAAAATTTCACTGTGTTGGGAAAAAAAAAAACATAAGTAGAAACTAGAAACACTAAATGTGGATTTGGCCTAAATTTACAATATGGCCGCTAGGTAACAGTTGTGGAATTACCTCTGCATATGTCATATTTACTAAACAAAACACAATAGGCTCTGCGCAGAATGTCACTTGGCTTGTTTAGGTCCAAAACAGTTCACTTCTGTGCTTATGTTCATTTCCTGTTCAGTTCATTTCTATGAGGTTTTCACTACATCTGTGTAAAATGAATAAATACTCGGATGATCAGACAGTGAGAAGCGGGCTGTGGTTAAGTCTCAGAAACATGTTAAAGGCTTTACAAATCAGGAGAAAACTTAATGAAAAAATATTAATAATAAATGAGTTCATAAAGAAGCGTGTTGCGTCTAAATGCTAACGCTAACAGGAAATGCACATTAGTACAGAAGTTAATTAGTTTCAATACAAGCTGACTGACATTCTGTGCACAGACTGTATTCTAATCCACATTAAACAGCAGCCCAGTCTCTGAAGAGAACATATATAATATGTCAAGAACGTACAATAAGCTTATTTTCACGCCATTTTATTTATTTATTTTTTTACGTCAGTATGTTAAGAAAAGCTAACATGTATAACAAATAACCACGATTTTTGGTACTTACCAATCAAACTCAAAGAAATAAATAATTATGTTTATTTTACATTTTGGTTTTAACAGTATATTACCGTAAAAATCGTGCTTATTGTACGTTTCGTTGTATATTTACGTTTTCTTTGCAGAGTGTGTGAAAACGAGTAAATTTTAGTGAAATAATAAATACAAAAATGTAGTTTTAATCTGTCTAGAAATACATTTATATTAATAAGAATTTAGCAAATAGAGAAAGATTTTTGGTTCTCCCCAGACTTCTCTGCATTTTCATGGAAATCTTCGGAAAAATCCCAGAAAATGTAATCCAACAACAGCCTTTAAACCAAACTGTATCGTAAATAAAATAAAGCCTATTTTAAAAGCCAATGCATTCAAAAAGTGAATTAGGTTCATGTAAGGCAAGGCAATAAAAATGCAGCCTAAACCACCGAAGTTTCGTCATTCACAACAACAACAGCAACAGCAGTGTCATGAAAAAGCCAAATTAAAATAGTCCTGTTTTTCTGATGCAACAGAAGCGCAAGAATTAGCCCCAAAAAATAGTGTTTTCAGAACGTGTTAGCTCCATGTGCGCACGTCCCGGTCTGGTGCCAAATGAGCAGCTTGGATTCGCACTTTTGGGGCTTTTATAACTTGCTGCCTACACACTTTTCTGCCCCTTTTCTACTCCTCAAAAAAGAACCCACTCCCACGCGCATTCTCAACCCACAGAAACCCAAAAGATTCTTAAACTTTTAACCAAACTTTTCGTGCGTAAAACCTTTGCGTAAAACTTTAGCGAGAGAGAAAGCTACAGCAGCAGAGCATTGTGGGAGAGTGCAGTTTTAGCCAGGGCTCGTTATTTTGGGTAAGGGTCTTGTGCTGCTGCTGCTGCCGCTGCTGTCAGCCCGTACGCGGGGAGGGAAAGATTGATCACCGGGCTCCTTCTTCTCTTCCCCCAAAAATATCCGAGAAAAGTCGTGAACCCTGCGAGGCGAGCTCTTTTCACATTTCAACATTCTGCTCTCCGAAGAAGCGTCTTTTTTATTTCTGCCGTTACGATGGAGTTAGTTGGGGAAGTTTGGAGGGAGAGCGAACTCACGGTGAACCCGGAGCTATATGTACGTACGTGGTGGTGCGTGGTGTTTAGTGTTGTTGTTAGAAATTCCAACAACTGCGCGTAAAAGTCACACGGTTTGGAGATAACGAAAGAAGTGTTTAGAAGTGCTGATAAGAAGTTTAATTTTGGACAAGAACACACTTTAAGAGGGTTAGGGTTAGGGCGGCGTATAGGGCTTGCAAAAGTGCGTACTAGTAGCTACTTTTTTACTATTGTGACATTGGTCCACGTTGGCCAAAGTTTGGTTTTAATTGCCTATTTCGTCTGAACCAAGGTGTTGACTTTTCACTTTAAAAAAAAAGTTAAACAGCGTCACTTCAAATATGAAAATGGTGTGACATAATTATTAAAAAAATTTGGATCAAAGAAATATTCCAGTAGTTTAATATAAAACACTTTAGATTGTTAAACATATATATATGCTTGATTGTCAAATAAAAAAAGAAAACTTCCCAATCAAGAAAAGCCCAATTAATAAAATGTACCAACATGTTTGATATCCACTGATAATCTTAAAGTGATTAAAACTATGCACAAGAAGTAATGTTGGTCAAAATATGTCAAACTTGATGTTCGAGTCACCACTACATTTCTTAGCAACACAAAGAAGCATATTTGGATTGAATTTCCAATAAAAATACGCTTGATTTGAAAATAAAAAGGAAAACTTGCCCAATGAAGAAAAGTCATAATAACGTAGTGATTAATGATTCCATTCTAAATCTACGGATAATGTAAGATATCTTTTATTTGTCCAACAATGGAGAAATCCCAGTGTTCATGAACAGCAGGGAAATAGAAGTATGCAAAGATCATTTTAAAATAGATAGCAAAAATAGTTATAATAGTCTAAAACTGTTATGTACAATGGACACTTAAAAGACTACATTGTGCGCAAAACCAATGTTGATAAGTTTGTTCCAGAAATGTCCAATTAAATGTCTAAACCAGCAGTGTTTAAAAAAATACACATTTACAAATGAAGGATCGTTGGATTCAGTCAACAGTTCCAATGTTAAAAATGTCCAATAGGAAAAGAAAAAAAAACAAAACTATCAGATTGAACAAGGATGTACTGTTATTATATCCACCCATAGACTCCTATAATGACTAGTCCAATGCTGATGAAGGAGTTTTTGGTTAAAATAATGTTGTAAATTGATTTGCCCAAAACCACCACCATGTTTCAATATTTTAAATTGATTAACATAAACCACTTCAAAATGTTCAAAACAGTTTTGGAAATAATCTCCATTTGTTGTAAAACCATCTAAACTGAACAAAGAAAATGAGCTATAATCATAACGTCGCTTTAAATTATTGCCAAGTCATAACTTTCTCTCCAACTTCTCCAAGTCGATCTACAGTCAACACATCTGCTGCTGCGTGAAAGTACATCCAAAATTTCAGCCCAAATTTGCGTAATATGACGTATTTTAACCCCTCCAACTATAGGCCACGTAAAAAAAGATTCGCTGTTTAGTTCATGCGTAAACATAACACGCCAGCTTTACGCAGTAGATTTAAAAAGTAGTAGATTTAAACTTTGCATGTTTTAGTCCAAATTTGCGTAGCTATTTTAACCCTTCAAACTTGCAGCTGTAAGTTTTCTGAATTTGCCAAATCGTAAAATCCACCTTTACGCACGATGCACGCAAAAATACAAATATAAACATGGCACTTACGCACGACCTGTCTCCTGCTCACCCAGTCTTTTTTGCATCTCAAACTAAATCCCTTCATCACTAAACTACTTTTCTGTCACGTAATTTCGCGTAATTTGGATCGCTGTGACACCGCGTAGCCATATTGCAAACGGCGGCGCGCGGTCACCTGATGTTTTAACCATCATTACATCACCAAAAAAACCGTCTCGGGAGTGATGCTGCTGCTGCTATAGCTATTGTTAGGAGAGAGAAAAAAATAAGATGCTGCTGTCCTTTTACCGCCTACACTGCGCACATGTGACCGGGCACAAGCCTCCGTTCCCCGGCTACACGTTTTTACCCCCCGGATCGAAGCAACAAAAGAAGCTGGAATCGTGTCACATCACACGAACCAAACAGCAGCTCTTTGCTCTTTTGCTTTTCACAAAAATCTTCCCACTCTCCTCCATCCGTCCATCCACACAGGCCCCAGGCGCGACCATTGGCTCTCGCGCGTCACATGACCAGGAATTGGCTGCAATTTCGCCCCGTAGTTGTTCAGTTTAGCCTTCCCCGGTGCCCATACGCGTGTAATATCACCAATATACACAATTATTTTAGGTTAAGTGAGAGATTACGTTGTTTTTTGTGAAGGAAGGAAAAGCCAGGTGTGGGTTTTTGGGGGTAGAAGCCATCTTACGCGCTAGGGGGAGGTTGCGCGCGTGCATTGTGGATTGTGTGTTTTGTTTTTGGTTTTTTACGGGGCTGGGATTGCGTAGTCCGCGGGAGAACCGGTTTGGACTCGGTCTGGAGCTATGAATTTTGAATTCGAGAGGGGGATTGGGTTTATCAACAGCCAGCCGTCCCTAGCAGAGTGCCTGACGACCTTCCCGCCGTCCTGGAGTCATTTCAAACTTCATCAATCAAGGAGTCGACAGTAATTCCGCCTCCCTTCGAGCACACCATCCCCAGCCTCAGCCCGTGCACAGGCAGCCAGCTGAAACCGACAGCGAGACAGCAGCACAACCGGAGGACTAATATTTCTACGGCGAGCAATGGCCTCCAGAGCATCCACCACCATCAGCACCAGCAGCAGCAGCAGCATCCCAACGGACAGGCCCCCAACCCGGGTACGGCTGCTGCCACTGTCGCCCCGGCTGAGTTTCCATGGATGAAGGAGAAGAAGTCGTCCAAGAAGTGCGCGAAGCCTGGCACGAGCAGTAGCGGTGGGACCGGAGGTAGTGTGGGTCTCGGTTCCAATGGCGCAGGAGCAGTCATACCCCCGCATCATGCTCCCCGTCGCCCGCCACGCCTCTGGGTACTCCGCCTCGGCTATGGATTCCCCCACAGGTCAGTACCAACACTTTGTTTCATGTATTTGTGAATGATTGCTTTCTGTTCTTATGCTGGAGTTATGCGTATTGATGTTTGCTTGCTTTCTTTCTTTCTTCTACACTTGTGCCGTGCTGCAGTGCGTGCCCTCCATGTCTCCAACAGCATCACCCATCATGCCCACTCGTTCATTAGTGGCCATTAATAATCATATCATAACCCAATCAACACAAATTGAATGTATTGTCTTTCAAAATCAATTGGAAATGCACTATAGTTGTGCGTAAAATGCTTTTGGAAAGCTTTTCTCTGCTGCATTTATGTGGTATCATCATCCGTTGCTTTTATGTAGGCCTATTCAGGTTCTTGAGAATACATTTCATAATTATATCAATAACCAATCAACACAAATTGAATGCATTGTCTTTCACAATCAACTGAAAATGCGCCGTGGCTGTGCCGTAAATGTTTTTGAAACCTTTTATCTGCTTGGCTGGTGGTATCAAAACCAGCAGCTGCTTTTATAAAGGCCTATTCACGTTCTTGCTATGCATTCATAATTATATCATAACTCATGCAAGTTAAATGTACTGGAAATCCAAAGGAATGCAATGTTGGCAGTGCGTAAAAAGCTTTGGAACGTATTTATCTGCTTTGGGTGCATGAATATAGGATTGGAAGCACTGGCATCAGCAGCAATCATTGTAAAGGCCTATTCATGTTCATTAGCAAGCAATTATTATTACATCATAATCCAATCAACTCACACTTGTAAATTCAACTAGAAATGCATTATAGTTGTGCGTAAAGGCTATATCATGGATCTGGTACCAGAAGCATCACTTATACATTCAAGTTCAGAATCTTAATAAAAAATTACAAAAATCACTTCAAACGTAGTGTCTTGACTATAAAATGTAACTGAAAATGCACTGTTTGTTGTGCGTAAAAACATTTGGAAACGTGTTTTCTGTTCGAGCTGCATGGTTCCTCAGCAGCAGCAGCTATTATATTATTCATAACACAACTGGAGATGGTAGCC
>CM076396.1:23225676-23363176 GCA_038363315.1 Mugilogobius chulae | reverse complement strand
ACACTGCAACAGTCTTTGAAGGGTAGACATGCAACGAAATGTCAAAATGTACAATAAGCACTTTTAATGCCTTTTTTTTCCACTATGTTACAAAAAGCCAAAGCTTAAAATAACTACACATTTTGGTAGGGGTTTAACGGATAAGTTTAGAATTCATGTAAACCTAAATGGGTAAGTTTAGGGTTTAAGATTTAGCCTAGGCAGGTCGACATTTGGCTTTAACCAAAATGTATGGTTCTTTCATGTTTTGGTTCTTCGTAACATGTTAAAAAAAGGTGTAGTAGAAAGGCTTCAACGTTGTCAACTGGACAGCGTATTTGAAGATTGAGACTCTCATCCAAAAGTAATGTTCAATCTGATAGACGTGACTCGAGACTGTATTGTATTGTATGAGGCTGTATTAATCCTGACACTGTTCTTCATTTCTCCAATCAGCTTTTGTGGTTTCTCCTCAAAGTTTAGCAAGTCTGTGTAATCCCTCATTCGTCCAGCGGTGATGCATAGTAGAAAGGCTTTAAACTTTTCATCTGGACAGCGTATTTTTGGATGAGAGTCGTGACTTCGCAATCTTCAAATATGCTGTCCAGATGACAACTTTGAAGCCTTTCTACTGTGGATCACTCCTGGGCAAATGAGGGATTACACTGACTTGTAAAAAAAAGTTTTGAAAACATGCTTATTGTACATATTTTTTTTACATTTTGTTGTACATCTACAGTTTCCTCAGAGACTGGGCTGTGATACAATAATACAGCTTTTTATCCCTGTAATATACACTATATTAGGCCGACAATTTTCATTCTTTTATTAAGAAATTCCACCAGAACCCCAGTTTCAAAAATGCATTATAGTTGGCTGCATTCACATGAAATCACATTAAACAGACCAATCATTTTTATATGTTTGAAAGCAAACAGCATATCGCTTACAGTCTTTTACAATGTTTTGCTGTAATACAAAAGTGAATGGATCTAGATACGAATGGAAAGCACCAGATTGAAAATGTGTGACGTGACATTTTTATGGCAAAGTACAATGTTTTTAAAGCAGGACTGAGCCTCTTTACAGCCCCCTTGTGTAAATCCACGACGCCCCTCCCTCCCCCATCCACTGGAATAAGACTAGACTTAAAAACACTGTTAAATCTGATAATACACATGCTGGAGTTACTCAAGATTGCTGTCGTCGAGTCAATGCACAAAGTCCAAAGTAGGTTTTTCACCACGGAGACTTTTGAAGACGTCAAACAAGGTACAACTTCCCGGTCAAATGTGAATGTAATCTACTCAGAAAATTTTAGTAAAGGTTGCTAATTTCTCAGGTTCATGTTTATTGGACTAATGTTCCTCATCAAACAACACAGTCTCTTCAATTTTGGTTGAAACCACGTGGCGAAATTTCTTTTTAGGTTTTGCAAGTAAGTTTAGGCTTCAAGTTACTAAAATGGGTAAGTTGGAGCTTGGGGTAGGTTAAAATGTACTTGTTAAATCCAAAGAAAATGTCACCACATGGCTTCAACCAAAATTCATTGTTTATGTTTTAATTTTATGTTTTGGTTTAAATATATTTAAGTTAAAAAGAAAACATGTTTATCATAAGTTTTTGACACTTCGTTGTATATCTACGTTTGAAACTACAACTGTGTTGTGGTATTAACTTCCGAATTTAGAGCGAAACATTAGTTTAGTGAACTAGGCTGGACTTGTATACAATAAATATAGATAGAGGAAGAATCTGGTGGGTACCGTGGCAACCGGAAGAGGCGTATGAGGTATAGTCTCGCAAAAAAAATCGTCCACATTCGAGCTCCATCTGTTGCCTATAAAGATCATATAGAATAACTAATCACTTTGATATTGCCTGGTACGCTAAAGCTGCAGAACTATTCTGGATTATTTATGGATTTCAGGACCGGCCCTGGGAATAGGCTGACTAGCCAGCTGCCTAGGGCGCCATCTGGTGTTGAGGGCACCAAATGGCAGCCCTATAAATGAAAATGAAATTCTACCACTCATAAGTTAAAGGGGACCTATTGTGTTTTTTTGTTTATATATATTAAGTAAGAATCTAGAACATATGCAGATCAGTAATTTACCTTTTGTTCATTGTAAAACACAACGTTGATCTAAAACAGCTTAAAATAGAAACAGCTCTACTGACTTCCTGTTCAAAACGGCAGAACTGATAAGCCCCGCCTTTCATTTTAAAATTTAACTGTAAAAAGCAACAGATTTTTAAAAACAATTTTTTTATCGTTGGAAAGTGAATATGAGACAGTATTGAACCATTAAAGCTTCACTCTGAGTATTAATCTTTTGAAATAAATCAAATAATTACAGACAAATGGGAGGGGATAGGTGGTAGGTGAGAACAGAGATTTCTGAGCACTTGAGCTGCAGCTGCAGAACAAAACAAGATTACTCCAACATGCATGAATCAATTCAAATATAACTTTGAGTAAACTAATGATGAAGGAAGGCCATTATAACAAGGTTAAAAACATAGAAAAGGAGTTTGACATAATAGGTCCCCTTTAATAGGCAGAATTTCTTTGTGTGAATAGGATGCATATTCATTGAGTTATGACCACAAAAAGCTTATGTGACTGCAGATTTCATCGAGCAAACTACTGCGGCAAGAGAAGTCAACATGAGCCTGATGGATTTGAAAACAGTGCAGAAGATCTCAGAAATCTCCCTGTGACATCACAAAACTGACACATTCAGAACAGTGTTTTCTGAGGCTCAGAGAGGGAAGAAGAGTATTTCACAGACATAAAAACTTGTGGTATAGCCTAATGTTTCTGGTCTGATTCTAGGTTTCTTTCCACATAAATGTAAATCTTTAGCTCAACCCAAACAGAAGTTTAAACAAGACGGCGCTCTCAGCTGCATCAATATTCATAAACAGTTGGAATGTACAGCTCATATCACATTTCATTCATATTTTATTAAAGTTGTATTATAAATAATGCAACAAATGATATTGCTTTGGATTTCCCAGAGGCTCGCATCAGTCCAACAGTAACGCACAGACTGAAATGAAATGAGCAGCTGATCATTTTAGTGTACACAGAAATGGTCATGCAATACACTGCAAAACATAATTCTATATTAGCTAAAATGTCTTTAAATCTAAATTTTAATCCAAAGTGTTGCTCATTTTCACCGGTACTATGTATTTAGTTGATAGAAATTATGTTTCATGTTGGTTTGGTATGCTTTGACCATTTAAACTGTAAACTGGACACTTTCGAGTGAATGAGTACTTAGGAATCAACACTTTTTGGCAAAGAAAACAAATGTTAAAAATTATGTTGCTTACTTGCACTGAGAGAAAACCCATCCTGTGGACCAGGACTAGGTAGTCCAGTAAAATGTACTCATTCTCCAAACACTCAACAACCTGGTAAACCACAGCATTTACGAAGTTACAGCAGCTTTTCAGTCAAGACAGAACTAAAGTAGAGTTGTTACAGGAGACCTACTGAGTTTTATCCATGTCAGAGTATCAGAAGAAAGTGTCTTTGTACCACAACACATAAGTAACATATCATATGTCGTATATTGCACAATACAAAAAAGCATAAAATAAACACGAGTTTTGTTTGAAGCCACGTGGGACATTTTTTTAGGTTTAAAAGGTAAGTTTAGGCCTTAAGTTACTACAAAGGATAAGTTTAGGGCTGGGGCTTGGGGTAAGTTTAAAAATCTTTACAACCACCACAGAAATGAACAGGGCCGCAACACGTGTCATATTTACGCAAAAAAGCCTTGAAATTGTGCTAATCTACGCTATTGACAGGTCCTGTTATGTTATAGTACATATACTCTTTCTTGTGGGAATGTGTTATGTCACTGGTGTCTAAAGTGAGCCCGAGGGCCAAACTCATCCAGCCAGTGCTCCATTTTTTGATCCACAAAGAGGTTGTTAAGACTAATGTAGTAGTCAAGACCACACTAATCAAGACTTTTCTGAGACGAGTCCAAAACCAAGACAAGACCACTGAAGGTCAAGACCGAGACTTTTATAGATCCAGTTTGAAACTAGATCAAGACCACGCCCATGAGATTAAATTAAGAGTATTTTGTAATGTACACAAACAGTGCAGTCCTTATGTGCTCCTGGTGTAAGTTTAACAGAGCATGGTGAAAATGAAAATATGGTCTCAGTTTACAAGACCAAGGCCTAGTTTACAAGACAACGTTCCCAAGAAAACCGTCACAGTCGTAACATTTTGTGCTCACAGTTTATATGGTGTCGTGGCGAGCTAATCTTCCTTTACATGGAATCGTAGATAGACCCAAAATGCTGTAGTTCTTATGCCGGTCAGAGGTGGCGGTATTGTGCTAGGACTCCAGATGACCTTACCGTGAACCCACGCAACCTATGATAACACGAGCATTGACAGGTTTACAAGTTCTTCATAAAATGGCGAAGAAGCAACAAGACCAGTGCGCGAGCAAAAAGGGAGATTGCTTGAAACAAACACGGAGGTTCGAGACCAGTGCACGAGGGAAAACACAGATCGCCGAGAGCTGGACACAAACACGGGGAAGAACTTGTTGTGGAGCACTTCAAACTTTTTTTTTTTTTTTTTGAACACACGAATTTGATGGACGCATTGAATCAACACCCGGAGAGGCTTGGATTAGTTTGTGTCTCCTCCTCTGCAATAGCAGGTAAGAAAGCTGGACGCATTGGCTTTACTTTATGAGAATGAAAGGTGTTTTGGTTAAGAGACATTTTTGGTGACTGGCAGTCTTCTTCTACTGTGTTAAGTAGCGGCTACTGCACGTCAGTGACTTGACCGTCTTCATTGACAACTGTGTTAGCTGTTTACACCACGGTGCATTCACTGAACGTTCTCGGTGAAACTACCTCTTGAATCGTATCCAGTGGAACGCCGATTCAATGAACACGTAGCTCGTTGTCGTGTAAAAGATAAGCCAATTTGACATCGAAACGTCACGGATTCGTGAAAACTCGTTGTCGTATAAACTGCCCCAAGCATTGTCATGACCAAGACAAGACCGAGTTCAAATGTGCTTGAGTCTCAGACAAAACCAAGATCTAAAAAAGCGATCCTGAGATCAGTCTTAAGATCATGACCAGTCTAGTACAACACTAGTTAGGACTATCTGTTTGATTTAGTTTTGTGTTGGAAAAAAAACTGTCAATGACGTCAGATCATGTGTAATCTCCTAAATCATATAAAATAAAAGACAATAAAATCAACATATTCAACAAACTTTTTGAATCCAAAACAAATTTATGTTTGGCCTTCAGTACGCTTCAAAGTAGTACATTTTAGTTAATATTGGTCCAGCAGTGAAAATACCTTTAGCATCCCTGTTTTTTTTTTTTTTTTAAAAAGCAATAATGGGGAGATCAGTAAGGTACATTTGCTTCTTGATCTACAACAGTTAAATAGGTCCACTGACTTCCTGTTTGAAACTGCAGATTTGATAAGACTCTTTATTGTAAACTAAAATTAACAAGCAGCAGATGTGAAATTGAAGGTGGGTAACTGAGTTTAAACCTGAAAACTTCCTCTCATGAAAAAGACACGTGGCTAATATTGATAGTGAGGTATGGTTAAGTCAATCAGAGAGCTGCATTTGGCTCTTGATTAGAACTAAAATTCTATATATATTCCATTCAGACAGCACACAGTCGTCTCATTTTTTCATAAAGTGCTGCATTTACCTTAGACGTTTTAGTGGAAAACACAAAGTTTACACTTTTTGATAGGGAAATTTAATCTTCCTTCGGACTGTAATCCTGTTTAGAAAAACAACCAAGACTCAAAAGATTTAAATTAGGATCAGATTTACTTTGATCAAAGGGAAAACATGCAAAGTTAAAAAAACATGTCTTTCCTGATCTAAACCCTGTAACGTCTCCATCTTGTCCCTTCTCGTTCCCGACGTCCTCGCGCCATCTTCACGTCGCCTGTTCACATTGCGCGCTCACAAAGAACCAAAGGAAAAGTCTCTCCTTTATCAGTTCTTTTATCAGCAAGACTCTCCTTTTAGCCAGGTTAACGTTGATTGGTAGTCCAAGTCTTCGGTTCTGGCCATGTTTGGATGTTGCTTCTCAGAATGTCCATTTCCATGATCTCATCTCAAACTCAGACTCAGAGACCACAGTCTGAATGCAAACCCAAGCAAGTCAGCAGTCCGTGACAGTTCACAGGTCAACTGTAGCCAGTCCCTTGGAATGTTTGTTGCTTCAAGCATATTAACCCTTAGCTATAGTCCAGTTTTCACATCACATTATTTACAGTTTTTTTTAATCGCTTTGGCACATTTTTGGGAAATTGTCATAAATATGGCAAAACCTCTACACATTCAGTCAGATTTGTCACTCATTTGTCTAAACATTTTAGAATGATTGTGTATGTACACTTTTTGTGCAAAACTCCTGACACCTTTGTGAAAATAACACTTTGTGGTTAAAATGATAAACACTCATCTCTAAACTGCACTTTTTGTGCAAAACATTTCACTGTCATGTAAAAACTACACTTATTTGTTTGAACATGAAACAAAAGCAACACATGGTTTCACTTTCACTTTTACCACTTAAACACTGTGTGGAATTTATTTCAAAATGATATAAATTTATTTTTCAGAATATTTTGGAAAGTAAGGAGATTGTGAAACAAAAATATTCAGAATTGTGAAACAAGCACATGATTTACTGACAATGTCAAATAAAATACAATTCTTCGACGAGCCCTGTCTCGTGTCAGTCCTTAGATTATCCAATAGTGTAGTCTGTAGTTCACTGCTGACCCACATCTCTCTCCCTGTCCTCTGTCTCCATGTTCTCCTCCTCCTCACATGCTCACACTTCTTCTTGTCTGGTTTGATGCTCTAAAACCAATATGACTCTATTTGTCCTAATGAGTTGTGTTCATGAGATTTATTTGTCGGACAGTCATTTATTTATTTGAACCAGAAGAGTACATGAGTTCACATGGTTGCTTACATTTGTTCTAGACCAGTGATTTTGTTTTTCTGTTTCTTTTGTCATGAATCAGCAAGCTAGTTCAGCTATTTGATTGCTGAATCTCACTTGTATCGTTTTTCATGTTTTCTGTTCATTTGTTGTTCTAAGTTTAGCAAATGAGAATCTCTTTTGTCTGTGAGATAAAAGAGATACATGAACAAAGAAAACATCACTTTGGAGCAAAAGTGTTAGTTATAAAACATAGTTTAACAGCAGTGACTGAAGAGTTAAGGAAGGCTAATGTGTGTAAGGTTTTGCAAAACACTGTGTGAGGAGTTCAGCAAAAAGAGTGAAGAAGCATGATGTTACTGTTGTAGCAAAGGTAGAATGTGTTTTACATTCTGGATGTTAAGTTTTGAACTGTGTTCAATTATCTTGACTTTGGAGCCAAAGCTATAGAAAAAACTGTAAACATTGAATGATTACAAATTATCACACACAGAAAATATTTTTTCTAACACTTTCACAGCTAAAAAAAAACAAAAACAAAAAAACGTTTTTATTAGAAAGTTTGTGAAGTTTTGAACCACATTGAATCTGATTTTTTTTTGGTAGTGGTAGATAAAAACAGGATCTTTCTGAAGCATCAACTGCAGGACAATACAAGATTACTTAAACATGCAGGAATCCATCCAAATACACTGTGAGTAAACCTTATGATGAGAGACACTGTTAGAACATGTTTAGTGGATTTTACATTATAGGTCTCTTTAATGTTATCAATAGATACAGTCAGCATCAGTGGCCTCACCCACTAGCAAACGCTTTATGTCTGTATAGTGGGCGTTAAGAAAACATCTTAAAAGAAGTCAAAAGTTTTCCATTGGACTTTCCTCATGCCTTTTCCCAAATAAATGCACATAAAAACACAAATATTGTGGGGTAATTTATATGTTGCAGATGTTCCATGTGAATAAAGCTTTTAGTCAAACTCAGTAAGACAAAGCAGAACATCATCGCACTGTAAGTACACATTGGCTGGTCTCTCAAACTCTCTCATCTTCCTTAGTTTGTCCTAATTCAGACCTCAATCTTGTCCCGGTTTAGTTAATCCCAAGCAGCATTTTTTCATATCGTCTCTCATCGTCCCACAATCCTGACGGCGTGCGCGGGACATATCTATAATCTGACTCTCTCGCGGCTGTCAGCGCCCGTCGCCTCTGCACCTGAACCTCCGGCGGATCCCTTTATCTCCCACATCATCGTCACGGTCGTCGTCGTCGTAGTAACCTGGGCGTGTGTGCATACTGTATATACGTTCCATAAGTCTGTGATAGATCGCCCACTTAGAGCCACGCGCAGATCCTGAGAGTCCACGATTTTATCATCTTCAGCGTCAAGAGTGTGCTGTATGTTCTGTGAGAGCCTGGCAGACAAGCGGCGGGGAAAGTGAGGTAAGGTGAGCGGAATTATGGGAGAAAATAAGTTGAGATGCCTTTTTTTTACAGTTTATTGTTAGTAATTGTAATCATATAGTTTCTATTAGTGATTACTTTTTTGAAGTTTTTAATCCAGATTTGAAATGACATCTTCAAAGCTTCGAGAGGTCCTGTCCTCCACTTTGGCAACCACTGGTATAAAGGGCTGGAGACATGCTCATGATACGTTATTAAAGCCCATATGACAGATTAACACATTTTTCTAATTTTGACTTAGTTTGGTCTGATAGTCTTTGTGGTAAATATAGTATTTATCATAGTTTTACAGCAGTTAAGTTGCAATTTATGAAGAAATTGACAAACAAAAGGTAAAAATTAAAGGAAGTAATGTGAGTTCTATAACAAAATCCCTCCACATGTCATCAAAAAGACAGTATACACACAATGAACACTTTTTATTGTGCACGGTAGCCAAGTGGTTAGAGCTCTGGCTTCCCAATAAGGAGGTTGTGGGTTCGACTCCGGTCGGACCATATCAACATCTCACGATCTCTCTGGGTGGAGTTTGCATGTTCTCCCCGTGTCACCGTGGGTTTTCTCCGGGTACTCCGGTTTCCTCCCACCTCCAAAAACATGCATGTTTAGGTTAATTGGGCATCACTGTAAATTTCCCTGTGAGTGAATGAGAGAGTGAATGTTTGTCTGTCTAACCCAGCGGCAAGTTGGCCACTGTCCAGGGTGTTTCCCCGCCTAGGCCCAAGTCACTGGGATGGGCTCCAGTCACCGCGACCCCTAACGGGATTAAGCGGCAGAAAATGAATGAATGAACACTTTTTACTGGGAGTTTAAGCAATAATTTAACACAGTTAAAGTCTGTTATAAGTTATAATACTTTGTCACGTTGTCACTTCTGGTTAGTTATGTTGATTTTGGCCCAGATTTACAATGTGGTTGCTTGGTAACAGATTCCCTCACTTATGTCATATTTACTGGACAAAAGACAAGAATAAACTTCTAAAAACAACCAAATTGGGGTAAAAACAAGCTAAATAGTCAAATCTTAATCATAATCATGTTTGCTATATTTTACCAAAAATGTACTCCAACCTGTCATACGCACTTTAACATGTCATAGATGCGTTTGAGTGAGATTGGTTGTCTGATCACAGTCATTCCATTGGTTTGCCGGTCAAGAGAACACCAGGTTGCTGGGTTAAAGCTGTACCGTCAAAAGCTCCCAATTTTGTGTTCATCACATGTGACGTTCAAGCCAGTTTCAAATAAATATGCTAAGAACATATTGTGTATAATGTATATATACATTTTCTTCAGAGACTGTGTTGGACGTTTGAGGTGATGCGTCTTTCTTCTGCTCAAGTCAATCTAACGTTTTGTTATGTAAATGTCATAATGTTAGTGAAATGTATAAAGTTTACTACCTCATCCATTACAAATCTACTGAGGATAAAATGTAAAGAGAGCATTAATGAACCATTCACTCAGGAATTGACTTTACATTGATATAATTTCATTGTGTTTTTAATATAAGCATATGTGTCATTTATTGTTTTGATATGATCAAGTGAGTAATGTTTTTAGAGCTGGGAAATTTGACGCGTTAACAGTGCAATATGTTTTTTTTTAATCATCGATACATTTTATCCACCCCTCCAGCGCAGTGCCAACCACGTAAGGACAAGCCCTTTCTACCTTTTGTTTCCTTGTGCAGTTGTGCTTGTGCGACATGCGTTGTTGTACGTGCCCTTCTGAGTTGCCAATAGTGGTGCTAACGTGACATTGACTCTTTTTTAGAAAGTGGCTATATATATATATATATATATATATATGCTCCACAAAATTTGTCAACTGTCATTTTTTTTGCTTCTTTTAACTATTTGCACTTGAGCAATTGCTTGATAAATTATACTTTTTTTTGTTTGTTTTCTTTCTCTGGAGAAAATGTTTTTTTATCTAGGAAAAAGCGAAAATGTTTGTTTTATCGATTCAGCAAAACTTATCTACAAGAAATAAGCAGCAAAAACATACACTGACCATAAACACAGCACTCTGGTTGCTTCATTTTTCACAATCTCAACTCAAAAGTACAGAAACACAAGCGATTTATAAATATTTTGTAGACAAATGTATGTGTTAGTGACCACTTCTCTTTGCAGAGATAATCCACTCAGTTGTGGCCAATTAGACAGGCACATGAATATGCCACAGACTGTAATGCTTTAGGCTAGCCACAATAAAGGACATTGTTCATGTTCAGTTCCATTGTCTGTTGGCTCAATATGAAAGACTCCACCATATTTTTCTTGGCATTTACAATCATAATTTTACAATTCCGTTCATCTTATTTTGACTGTACCACTTTCTAAAACACTTCCTCCCGCGGGCATTCCTCTGACCCAGCTCTCACCTTCTTCCCAGGCGTTCCCACAAAATGGCTGCCCAGCATGACGCGGATCAGGCGGGGGCCCGGGAATGCGGCGGGTCACGGCTTTAAAAACAGTCAATTAGAGTTCACCCATGTCAGTATGCCGCTTCACCGTTACTTCACACACACACACGCACAGTCCACATGATCGATAGGCCCTGTCCGCGTGTCAATAGGCCGCTTCACTGTGCCTTATTGAGCTGTGCCTATGCGCTCGATAGCGGAGCCGTTCCCCGGGCTCGCTGGACTCTACCCGGAGACTGTTGTCACTCAATCGAGAAAGAGCCAATTAACCAGAGGCAAATAGAGCCGAGTAAGCACCGGGCTGCAGAGGTAAACCAGGGTAATGTCAGTGCTATCTTAGGATGATTTAAGTTCTTTATATGTTTAGTCCTTGATCACTTCTGTCTATAAAGTCACTATGTCAATGTAGAGGATTTTATGAGCAACAAAATGTCATTTTCAGAGATTCACTTGATGTTATAACCTGTGTGCCAATTAGCACATGAGACACATTTGAAATGAAAAAGGCAAGACGCTGCAGGTGAAAAGGGAAAAAGAATCATTTAGCTATCAATGTTAAACTTGATGATGTAGCTTACTCACACAGGGCTTTTAAGTACCAAGAACCAGGCATCAGGAACACTTCTACCCTATAGGAATAAGTACTTGCTAGCGTTGGCTTTCGCAAGGTTCTCGGTCTAAGGGAAAAGTACTTGCCCCAGAGCAGGAGCTAATTTGGTCTCCACATTAGCCCTTTTCCCACGGTAGGAACTTTTTTCAGTTCCTAGTATTTTTTTTAGTTCCTGTCCCCATTTTGGGAGCATTCACACAGAGCAGGAAATATGGACTGGGGCCACATTTTAGGGACTTTCTTAGCTCCTGCTTAGGGGCAGGTACTTTCCTTTCAGACCAGGAACCGTTTGGTGACACAAGCACACTTACCATTTGAACTTTGTTTTGAAACTTTATGTTTTATACGTTCTCACATTTAGAAAAACTTTCCTTATATTTGAGAAAAATGATTTAAAGGCAGTAACTCCCAAAGTATATTTGAATTTTTAAATAGTAGCCTATAATACTACTATCAGGAATTACAGTAGATAATGTTATTTCATTGTTAATTTCAGTGATGTTTTTTAACTTTTGTACATTATAGTTTTATGTGGAATCGAAAAAAAGACACTTTTGTTTTCCTAAGGCCATATAATGACTTATTTAAGTGTTCTAGACTAAACAGCTGCTCATGTTAAAGCCAGTTAGACCCACTTTCAGAAACTTTCAGAAACTGTTGTGTGAACACAGACATGGGGATACAGTGGTTCTTCTGACTAAACAGGGGCTGAAGGAATTAGGGGACTAGTTCTTGGTACTTTCATGTGGGAAAACGCCTATTGGCTTCCCTGGTTCCAGGTCCTTCTCATGTGGAAACATGCCAGTAAAAAGGCCGGGGCTAAAAAAAAAAGGTTACAGGAACAACAAAAAGTTCCTACAGTGCAAAAACGCCTACAAAGGAAATCTGGAACTATCATATTACTTACATATTGTTACTTTTGTGAACTGTATCGAGGGATTATTGGTCACTTTCTGCTCTACTGTGCATGCTCCATAAGGCACCTTTAAAGTATGACTGCAGCACTTTTAATTTTGTTTTTTAACTGTACTTATTGTGATATTGTTTTCACAGTGTCGATATGTCAGTTGTGTTTATGTTATTTGTCCATGTCTGGTTGTTATGTCTTATAAACACTTTTCCAATGTGGTTTAACTACCAATGGCAAATAAACTGTGGCAACAACAAACAGTTTAATCTGTTGTGGCATTTGTCTCTTTCAGCCGAAGCACCTTTCATTCTCACAAAGTTAAGCCAACAGGTGTACACGGTGGCACATCGGTGAGCACTCTGGCCTCATAGCGAAAAGGTCCTGTCTTCGACCCTGGGCCACCCAGGGTCTTTAAATGTGGAGTTTGCGTGTTCTCCCTGTGTTTGCGTAGGTTTCCTCCAGGTACTTTGGTTTCCTCCAACAACTAAAAACATATCCAATGTTCCTCCCCTCCAAATGGAAAGTAATGGAACTGGACCGGATTGTAAACCAAGACTAAACCTATATACAAGGTTATAACTATTTAAGTTGCGTAGCAAAATCTGGATCAAATGATACAAAGTACAATAAGCTGTACTGAATATCAAGCAATATAGTCTAGTCAATTACCTTTTTTTATATACTGGGCCAAGACACATTGCTCAGTCGGCCACATTTGGCCCCATGCCGCCATTTGATTTGCCCTGATCTAAGGTAAGACAAATAATCTGTGCAAAATGTCAACCTCGAGGTAAAAGTTTACCACCATCAAACTTTGACGAGTGAAAAAACATCCGTCTGTAACTAAACTTGCGTCTACAACAAACACGATTATTGTTGTTGTTGTTGTCCTTACGCTCGCACACATTTCAGTCGTTTTAATAAAGCCCATTAAGTGTGCTCTTTATGGACGCCGTGCCTCCTCAGCAGTCTGGACCGTTCACTTTCACACTCGCGCCGGGATCACTTTACAGAGCTGTCAGACGCTCCTCGAACGCCCCACGCTCCGCCCGCTTACAGGAATCCAAGCGCTCTCCCTTCCTGCTCGTGTGGACACCCGAGCCGCCGCCGTCTGCTCCGGACTGATGTAATTTCATGTCCAAAAAGCTCTTTCTGTAAACCGGTCCCGGAGCTTTTCACTCGTCAATGCGTTTAAAGGCAAGAGAGAACTTTTTAATTTGAGAGTTTAGCAGGTTTTAGCGTGTAGCCCATAGCAACAAGAGGGCTTTTGTACTTGTGAAAAGCCAGTTTAATATTAATAAAATGTGTAGATTATGTTTGAAAGAAAGTCGTCGGGACATTTTCAGTCACCAGACACTCAAGTTGTCAGCCTAATTTGCTCTCATGTCTGTGAGTCAGTGGGACTTTTTCAGTGGTTCTCAACCTTTCTAGTCGCGACTCCCTGAATAACAACTGTAGCCATTTGTGACCCCCAGACACAAAATGTAAGCTACTTGCAAAGGGATAAAGTACTCTTTAAAAAAGTTAGGGTGTATTCAGACCAGAAAAGTGCAAAAGTTTGCTTGTTTGATCCAAATCCGATCCGGACATAATTTTCTTGCACTTGATTCAGTTCGTATTCTCACTGCACTGCTGTCAAGTGGGCTTTAAAACGTAAATAAACGCTCTCATTGAATAGATCTGGTGTGGGGACGGGGTTAATCCGCAGATATGTTTGTGGACAAAAACTCAGGCCGTTATTGCTTCATTATTATAACAGCCTAATGATAACTGCCATAGACTTAGAATTAGATCTACAAAGTTTGGAAAAGCGAAAATGAAGCAGGACGAGACACGAGTCCAAACCCAGACTCTAGTCCAGCTGTAGAGGCGATTTTAACGCCGCGTGGAGCCCGAGGTGAGGCGGCAGGAGCCTGGGTTTATGTGCGGCAAAACACAGATCAAACCTGACGCTCACCGTATTTCTCAAGGATTTGAGGCTGTCCACGTGTTGCTGTTTTGATGTTATGAAAGTGTTTTGCGTGAATGAAAGTGCTTCATTTGATAAAAACAAGCGCAAGAAAAATATCTTGATGTTTTCAGACTAAGGAACAGACAACAGAATAATTTAAATTATGCTTAGAATACAACACTTCAGTCGATAATCTGGCAGATGTGCGCAACATTCACAAAAACAAAACCACAGTTATGAACGACTCTGTAGCTGTTGGATAGATACGCCCTTGTACCGGTGCTTCTCCTGTCTCTCTGTGCGTTGTGATGGTGGCTCTACAAGTCCAAAAAAGTGCATGTTTTTGTGTTTTAATTGGACCAAATTTTATAGGTCTGAATACACCCTTAGACTTGATTTGTCAGTCAACAAAATCCACAAACTATAATGTACAAACTATGACACTTGTGAATTCCAAATCTTCCAGCCCAACATTCCCAGCAGCTGTGTAATATTCCAGTTTAGGTCCTGCTGCCGGGGTCGTGACCTCTCTCCTCTGAGCCTGTGCTGTGTCTGTCAGAGCAGTAGAATGTGTCAGTCTCACCTGCTCACATCTGCTCAGTGCACAGTCACTCCACAGCAGCAGCAGCAGCAGATGTAAATGCTCTGAACTGCTGAACCCACATACACACATCTTTATGTTCTGATAGCAGCGAGTGAGGAGAGATCTGCACACTTTAAAGCAGCGTTTCATCTTTTGCTTGTACTTTTTATCAAATTGGGAGCACATTTTGTAGAATTGACTTGCTAAATGTTAGATATATGTTTTGGGTGAGACCAGTGTTTCAAAAGCCAATTATTAAACCAATGAATTGTTCTTATTAACCCTAACTACATTAACTATTCCTAATGTAGCATGTATGTTGTTCCGTGGCACATCACGGAACAACATACATAAAAACAAATATGTTCATAAAAATGTTTGGAAAGTGGATTGTGAGCCAAATTGTATAGGTCTCAGATTGACATAGATTTCTACATCCAGTTGAGTAGTTGCCATAGAGACTTTTTTTGTCATCTGTAACAGCAGGAAAAGAGCAGCTTCTGAACCAAGTTTTCGAGCCGGATCTCACAAGAAAGCGTACATTTACCACGACATTACAGGACATGTTAATTGTGTTTCATTAGCATGAGCCCCAGTTCATTTCTATGGTGGTTGTTAAGACGTGTTCTTATTTATGATCTAAACTTACCTTAGTAACTTGAAGCCTAAATTTACCTGTTAACCTAAAGAAAACGCCCCCGCGTGGCTTCAGCCAAAACTCGTGTCATTTTTACACTTTCTCATATTGTAGTGTATCTACAGCGTAACATAAGTACTAAAAACAACTGTGAACTCGTGCTAAAAATACGTTGTTTTTGTGTCGCGGTAAATGTACGCTTCCTTGTGAGATTGTGTTGGGTTTTCGGAATGAAAAGTTGTAAAAGTGTGAGCGAACTACGCCAAGAGAAGCTCCGGGCACATACCGCGACTCGCTGTGCTCATGAGCGTGGGCAGAGGCGCTGTGGGTCGGAAGAAGTGAGCACACGTACTGCTCGGTGTCGTTGTCGCTTTTGGTCTCTGAAAGTCTACCCTCGACCCACAGCACCTCTGCCCGTACTCATGAGCCAGCGAATCTCCGTTTCTTTATGCAAATCCAGTTCAGAAGCTGCACTTTTCCTGCTGTTACAACCGTTGCTGCGTCTACAACAGATGACAAGAGAACTTTTTTAAGAGGTTTGCTTCAGGACTTGCCCAAAATCTTTTGTCTGATGTCCATTGCATTTGGAGTAAACAACTCTGTCACCGGATGTAGCAACAATCTGAGACTTGAAGATGTTAGTGTATAAGCCCTGTTGAGTTCATGGTCTTATGTTGAATAGACTTCGTTCACATGATGTCCTCATAGTTTATAAGGTTGTGTTAATTGAGACATCAAGACAAACAGTACAGAACAATCGCGGCACATTCCTTTACAACAATCCACCAAACGAGCATTTACCTACATGTAAAGTGTGACCGCCAGCCTACAGAGCCTGGCACTTGACCTCTGACCCCGGCGTGGGCAGACTTTGATCTCCAGCTTGTCCCGGTCTGTTCCTCCAGACTTCAGCCCACTGGGGTCGTTCTCCCGGTCAGTGTTCACCGGGGCCTGAGCTCGTACCTGACGCCCACACGGAACGTTCCGGAGTGGGCAGGGAACGTCGGGATCATCCGTCAGAGTCAGTCAGGCCAAAGAGAGAGAGAGATGGATGAGGGAGCAATGGGGAGGGGGGGTGACATGGATAGAACTAGTATTTCAGTTGATCTTGTTTCTTGCTGACAAGAACAAGATCAACTGAAATAAAATATTCTATTTTATTTTATCTGCCCTTTTTTAAAAAACAAGATGTGGTAGCAGAGTGGTTAGAGCACTGGCTTCCTAATCAGGAAATCATCGGTTGGAGTCCCGGGTCAGACCAAATCAACATCTCTTGATGTGGAGTTTGCATGTTCTGCCTGTGCAGTGTTGGGGAGTAACAGAATACATGTACCGCTGTTACATATTCTGAATACATTTTATGAGTACTTGTATTCCGTTACAGCACAACTTTCATTCAAGGTATTTAGAATACAGTTACTTAAAATCAATGGAATACATTGCATGTAAAATAAATGTAGACGCATTAAAACCACCACAAAAAAACAATGTGTATGTTTCACAGCAGCAGCTTGTCACGCTGTCAGTGGCTCTGCCACATCACGGGCACAGAAAAAAACAGTGTCCAATTAGATCTGCCGTTGTTTAGGGGCCATTCGCTGCCTGCAGACAGACTGACCAATCAGACTGTCCCTGTATGGACAGGTACTTTAGAAGTTTGTTGATGGCTAGTTTACCTATTTAACTTTTACGGGATTTTATTTACGTTAAATTAAGGGAAGACGCCTGCGTTTGGATGGTTCATTTTTTTAACTACGGATAGGATTTGTTTTTCAAGAGAAACAGTTTTTTTTTGCTATAAAAAGTTTGATGAAACATTCACAAGTGCACCGGACTGTCAGCAAAAGATTTGTGACACTGGAACACTCTGAAGCTCACAGACAACACGATGACTAAACTGTTGTTAAACTAAAGCCACGTTGATCATAGATGTACAAATCTGAAGTAAACTCCTTCTCACGGCTCCGGTGAGTGAGACTGAAACAGCGTCGTTTAATAACCGCTTTTTTACGTGGAGATGCATTACCTGCATTACATTTCAATAAAAAGTTATTTGTAATTTGTACTGTATTCAGAACACAGTACCAAGTAACGAAATACAATACAAAATACTTTTCAGACTCAGTATTCAGTATTCTGAAACGGAAATTCAAAGTATTCTACACAACAGTGTCTCTGTGTTACCATGGGTCTGACGTCTTCGATTCCTGCTCTCGTCTCAAGAAGTTATACAAAAAAATTTCCCCAACTAAGCAGATCAACTTCCACAGTACTTTTGTAAAAGTTGCTCAAAAGTCATGTGATTTTTGATCTTCACTGTAATGGATCTCTAGAATTTGAATATTGTTATTTTCTCTTGTACCACTGCTCCTAGATGCACAATGAAAAGTCAATTTTGGTTGAAGTCACATGGCGACATTTTCTTTAGGTTTAACGGGTAAGTTTAGTCTCCAAGTTACTAAAATGGATACGTTTAGGAGTAGTAGTCAGGGTAGTTTAAGATTTACTTGTTAAACCCAAAGAAAAAATTGCCACAAGGCTTCTACCAAAATACTGATATTGTTGAGTCAAGGTAGATGCTTTTTAACTCGATCATTGTAAAGAAAATCAATGCACCTTTGATGTTCTCAGTCACAGTTCCTTTCTATTGTCTCTCAAACTCCCTTTTTCCTACTGTTCTGTTGTCACGGTGACGCTGGACTTCCTGTTTGGCTGAGAGGGGCGTGTCCTGAGCCGAAAGCAGAAGGCCCGGTGTCGACCTAACCTTATTTCTGTAACTGATCTGACTGTTCATTCAATTATCTGATGTGAAAGACAAATCCATTGTCTCAGTGAGTCTCAGTGGTTCCACATGTACAGGGCCCCGGAGCAGCGTCGTCAGGGGCCAGTCATCGACCCGGGGCGGTCAGGGCTGAGCTGGGATCAGTGTGGGGGAGGAGACAAGGCAAGGAATGTTATTGGATACAGTTTTTCATTATTATTCTGAACTTTGTTTTACAATTTCGAAAATATGACATTGTTTTATAGAATGACAAACATGAAGGAGCCATTATCGTTTTTTCTTTTGACTTTCTGCTTAGTTTGATTTGGAAAGTTCTGAAATCTGGAAGTTTTTTTTTATTTTATTTGTGAACTTAGTCTTGAGTTTGTTTTAAAGGTGCACTGTGTACCAAAATGAATTTGAATAAAAGCATGTTTTAATAATTTTGACTTTTTTGATGGGTTAAAACAAAAAACAAAAATCTATGTTTTTACCTTGAAAGGCTTGCACAACCACAAATGGTGTGTTTTTTTGGCATCTTCTTGTATGTTCCTTTGGTTATTTTCACATTATGGCATAAATCGTATTCATCCTCATCCAGAATGTCCCAAAGAATGGTTGTAACGTTCTGTTTTACAGAGTGTGAAGTTGACTTTTCAGTAGGGCTGGGCGATCTAAGAAAAAATATAATCACGTTTGTTTGTTTGTTTGTTTGTTTTTTCTCGTGTTGACCGATCTTGATTTTCGATTCCATTTTGCTTAAAGTGTCTATGACAAGTTGAATTCCACATTTCACTAAAATGAAGTTAGGATCATTATATTTAAGAAATTACTAAACATTTGACAATTTCATCCTAATTATGTAATTTTTGGGGATCAAAAATGTACTTCCTGTTCATAAATGATGACATCACACTAGGTAGTTGCCCAGCGACCATGTAATAAATTGGTCCAAAATTCTTCTAATGTAACAAGCTTTTTTACTTAAAGGTGCACTGTGTAACTTTCGGGAGGTGAAAGTCATCTACACAATTCAATAGAATTACAAAGCTAAACCTACACTTTAGGACTTTTACATTTGGAGATGAATACATTTTATGCCATAATATGAAAAAAATAAGCTGTAACGAACCACTATTCTGCAGAAACAAACGTGTTCAGGCCCTCCTCCAGGCTAAATAATAGACTATTTTAGGGCCATGCAAGCCCGCTCAAAGTAAAAACATAGATTTTTATTTATTATTTAGTATAACAAAGGCATATAAATGAGAAAAATATGCCATTTATTGAAGTTTTTATTTTGGCCAAAAGTTGCGCAATGCACCTTTAAAGGTTGTATGGAGGATTTTCAAAAATTGTTTGTTGTCAGTCTGGTCAAAAACAGTTGCATAGATTTGTAACAGCCTTGTACTTATGCTAAACAAAAAAAGAATTATAAAAATATATAAACTGTGGACAGGATGAGGCCAGTAAAACGTTGACCAATAGATAACGAGGTACCTCGTTATCTATTGACCTGTGAACCTGTCAAGCAAACCCTCAGTGTTCCTAAGTAACTCATTGGCCCAGTACAGTGAAGGGCGTGGTCCTGGAGAGAAACACAGGTGCATCATTTGAAAAACAGCAAACAGTTGTTGGATTTGAAAAATCCTCCATACAACCTTTAAGAGATAGAAATACAATAGCACACATTCAATTTGTTAAATTCATGGCTACAATTCCTAAAATTTTTTTTTTTTTTAAACTTGAAAGAATACTTATTACCCCAGTGTGATGTCATCCGTGCGTATATTTCAATATTCTACCTCAAAGTTTGACTCCAAACTACAACAATTTTTCCTGACAAAAGATTGTTTTTTTGATCTTTCGATTCAAACCCACCTGACCAAAAATATATTGGATGATTGCTTTATGTGTTGTTACGGTCTAACTCTGCTAAGTTCATGATAGCGTATGTAGTATTTTTTCATCAACAAAAAGTTTTTGAGTCTGGTGTATAGACATGCCATCGACAGCACTACTTGTTGGCAGTCCACATGATATGTTATCGTTCCCTACTCGTTAGGCTCATTCTGTTCATGTACTGTTATTTGGTCATCACTGTGACGCTTTACCATTGTAAAGGACGGAAACCTACGTGGATTGGTGAGGACAGTGTGTTCAATCGCAATTTGCTTTTCTTTTTTTGATTTTAATCTGATTTTTTTTTATGGTAAATCGCACCGCTGGTCTATCTACCGCGCGTGTCGATGCGTTGTTATTCATTTATTTATTCATTTTCTGGCCCTCCATCGCGTCCACCTGTTGTACTTGTTTACTCCTTTGTATTAAATTGCTGTATGACTTCGACGTTTGCAATAATAGTGCTCACCAAAGGCTATTAACAACTCTACTATAAACAGCAATGCTTTTATTGGGGTTACCTATAGTGTACGACGAAAAATTTTTAGTATGGCCTCCATAACTTTAGAGGTGCAAAATTGCGGCAACTTATTGTTGAAACCCAAACTGATGTAAACTTCAATTAAATGATGATTTCTTTATTTATATGCCTTGTAATAAATAAATAAATCCTATGTTTTAATGTTTGACCCAGAGTCGAATGGTAAATAAAAACCTCCTATATTCCTGAGGAGGGAGCAACACAGGAGAACATGGGCAAACTGCAAACCCTCATGTTCTGGACCGAATAGTGTGTGATGTTCCAGGATTGTATTTTCTATAGAATTCGTGCTAATGAGCAAATGTAATTTTCTAATCTCGAATGCTCGAGAGACCGAAAGTGCGGGAGTTCATGAAAGTTGATAGCGATGGTGTGTGTTTAGATGTGATTAAGATGACCCAATTCAACACTCTAGAAATTGTAAAGACTGTATGACTCTGATAGTGAATATAAAACGATCATTCATTCGCATTAGTAGTGAAATGAAGTTTGATCCACAGACTTTGTGATGACCGATGGGCCTGGGCGCAACGACGTGTTGTGACTTTGTCANAGTTTTTTTTACATTTGTTAGTTCTTTGATCAACGATTCGTGTCTATCAGTTACTTATGGTCAAGTGTGGGTGGAATCATGATGATGATTTTATACATGGAGCCGTCCAAAATTGAGTGTGTGTACGAGATTCACCTTTCGATGTTTTATACAGAGCCTGTGTGCCAATTAGGACATAGAATCATTTGATTGAAAAGCAAGACGCTGCGCGGTGTCAACAAGTCGATAGTGATTTAGGATATCATAGTTGTGGTACTACACTTGTGAATAGATAGGCTTACATCACACACAACAGGGCTTTAAGTACGCGAATAGAACGCAGGCATCATGCAACAATTCTAACCGTCTAGGATTTATGATGTATTTAACAGTTGCTAGGTTGGGACTTTCGACAGAGGTTCTCAAGGATCCTAAGAAAAAAGAAGAGAAAAAGTACTATGCCAGCCAGAAAGCGAAGTGGGAGGCTATTGTGGTCTCTCACAATTACACCTTTTCCACGGTAGGAGGTTGTAAAGTTTTGTTTTGGCTAGTTGCGCTAGTTGAATATGAGTTTGTTTGATTAGAGTTCTATCTCCTCATATTTGGGAGCATTCACACAGAGCAGAAATATGGACTGGGCGGCCAATTTGGGACTTTCTTAGCTCCTGCTTAGGGGCAGGTACTTTCCTTTCAGACCAGGAACCGTTTGGTGACACAAGCACACTTACCATTTGAACTTTGTTTGAAACTTTATGTTTTATACGTTCTCACATTTAGAAAAACTTTCCTTATATTTGAGAAAAATGATTTAAAGGCAGTAACTCCCAAAGTATATTTGAATTTTTAAATAGTAGCCTATAATACTACTACAGGAATTACAGTAGATAATGTTATTTCATTGTTAATTTCAGTGATGTTTTTTTAACTTTTGTACATTATAGTTTTATGTGGAATCGAAAAAAAGACACTTTTGTTTTCCTAAGGCCATATAATGACTTATTTAAGTGTTCTAGACTAAACAGCTGCTCATGTTAAAGCCAGTTAGACCCACTTTCAGAAACTGTTGTGTGAACACAGACATGGGGATACAGTGGTTCTTCTGACTAAACAGGGGCTGAAGGAATTAGGGGACTAGTTCTTGGTACTTTCATGTGGGAAAACGCCTATTGGCTTCGCTGGTTCCTGGTCCTTCTCATGTGGAAACATGCCAGTAAAAAGGCCAGGGGCTAAAAAAAAGGTTACAGGAACAACAAAAAGTTCCTACAGTGCAAAAACGCCTACAAAGGAAATCTGGAACTATCATATTACTTACATATTGTTACTTTTGTGAACTGTATCGAGGGATTATTGGTCACTTTCTGCTCTACTGTGCATGCTCCATAAGGCACCTTTAAAGTTTGACTGCATCACTTTTAATTTTGTTTTTTAACTGTACTTATTGTAATATTGATTTCACAGTGTGAGTATGTCAGTTGTGTTTATGTTATTTGTCCATGTCTGGTTGTTATGTCTTATGAACACTTTTCCAATGTGGTTTAACTACAAATGGCAAATAAACTACCTTACTTACCCTGGCTGCTTTCCCTGTGTCTTGTTTTGCAGTTATTTTCACTTTGAAAATGTGGCAACAACAAACAGTTTAATCTGTTCTGGCATTTGTCTCTTTCAGCTGAAGCACCTTTCATTCTCACAAAGTTAAGCCAACAGGTGTACACGGTGGCACATCGGTGAGCACTCTGGCCTCATAGCGAGAAGCTCCTGTCTTCGACCCCTGGGCCACCCAGGGTCTTTAAATGTGGAGTTTGCATGTTCTGCCTGTGTTTCCGTAGGTTTCCTCCAGGTACTTTGGTTTCCTCCAACAACTAAAAACATATCCAATGTTCCTCCCCTCCAAATGGAAAGTAATGGAACTGGACCGGATTGTAAACCAAGACTAAACCTATATACAAGGTTATAACTATTTAAGTTGCGTAGCAAAATCTGGATCAAATGATACAAAGTACTATACGCTGTACTGAATATCAAGCAATATAGTCTAGTCAATTACCTTTTTTATATACTGGGCCAAGACACATTGCTCAGTCGGCCACATTTGGCCCCCATGCCGCCATTTGATTTGCCCTGATCTAAGGTAAGACAAATAATCTGTGCAAAATGTCAACCTCGAGGTAAAAGTTTACCACCATCAAACTTTGACGAGTGAAAAAACATCCGTCTGTAACTAAACTTGCGTCTACAACAAACACGATTATTGTTGTTGTTGTTGTCTTAACGCTGTACACACATTTCATTCGTTTTAATAAAGCCCATTAAGTGTGCTCTTTATGGACGCGGTGCCTCCTCAGCAGTCTGGACCGTTCACTTTCACACTCGCGCCGGGATCACTTTACAGAGCTGTCAGACGCTCCTCGAACGCCCCACGCTCCGCCCGCTTACAGGAATCCAAGCGCTCTCCCTTCCTGCTCGTGTGGCCACCCGAGCCGCCGCCGTCTGCTCCGGACTGATGTAATTTCATGTCCAAAAAGCTCTTTCTGTAAACCGGTCCCGGAGCTTTTCACTCGTCGATGCGTTTCAAAGCAAAGAGAGAACTTTTCGATTTGAGACTTTGGCAGGTTTTAGCATGTAGCCCATAGCAACAAGTACGTTTTATATTAATATGAGGTGTAGAATATGTTTGAAAGTGAGTCTTCTGGACATTTTTAGTCACCAACCACTCAACTTATCAGCCTACTTTGCCTTCCTATGAGTTAAAGATGGAAGCGTGGCCTGAGTAACAGTCCATGAGATTATTTTTCACATCACTCGTCATGTCTGTGAGTCAGTGGGGCTTTTTCAGTGGTTCTCAACCTTTTTTCGGTCTCGACTCTCTAAATAACAACAATTCTAGACCCCAAACACAAAGTGTACGCTACCTGCATAGTGATAAAATGGGAAAAAAAAGAAAATAAATAAAAGTTTGGGGTGTGTTCGGACCAGAAAAGTGCAAAAGTTCGCTTGTTGATTTAAATTGTATTCTCACTGTGCTGCTGTCAAGTGGACTTTAAACATAATAGACGAGACCAGCGCTCTCATTGGACAGATCTGGAATGGGGGACTAATTAGAACAATTGTTAGTGGACAAAAAGTCAGTTTCGTGTGGTAAGTAGCAGTCTGTTATTAGTTCATTACATAACGGCCTCTTAATAACTACCATGGACTTATAATTAGATCTATAAAGCTTGTCAGTGCGAAAAAGTGAAATGAAGAAGGACGAGACACGGGTCCAAACCAGACTCCAGTCCAGTGGTAGAAGTGAATTCAACCTCCTGCGGAACCCGAGATGAGGCGGCAGGAGTCTGGGTTGTGTTCGACTAAACACAGACTATTTGCACGGCCTAATAATTACCTAGGGACCTCATGTAAAATGTAATAATTACTGATGTCAGTTGAGTTTCTATTCCCGTGCGAATTGTCCATGTCTGTAAAATGTCTGAAAAGTTTCCCCCAAATGTTACCTCCTAATTCTCCAAACTCAGGCATCCTCATGTGATTCTAAAGTCATGTGAATGTGTATGTCTGTGTTTTCAATCCGTGAACGGTTTATAAATAAATTAATAATGACTCTGAGGTTTATTTTACCTTCAGATTTGAACTAAATTATTATTACTATTCTCTACGGATCATTTTCAATTGAAATTGTCGTTTTTTTCTACGTTTAAATAGCTAAAGATTAATCAAACTACGATTGAAAGTCTGTGAACCGGAAGTACAACAACCTCGTTGTCATAGCAACGAAAGGTCGAGAAGATGGATGTTTGGGAGAAAGTCTTCGGTTGTTTTTCGTAAGCAATCTGATGTTGTGGATGTGATTCTGATAAACAGACTCAACAACGTGACGAGGAGCTACATTTGCTGCCGCAGCTCAGGTAAGTTTAACGTTAGCCGATTCACGTTAAAACAAACCAAAAACACAAGAAAACATTTCATGAATGAAGTAAATAGTTGTTGCTCTAAATCATCTGTCTGTCTGTAAAACAAGAAAATACAGACATCGGATATGTCCGTGCAAATGCCTGTAAAAAACTCAGAGGTCGTGGGGTAATTTAAAGTTCACAGACGTCCTTAGGTAAATATTAGGCCGTGCGAATAGTACTCATGTCTGTAAAAATGTCTAAAAAGTTTCCCCCGAATTTTACCTCCTGTAATTCTCCAAACTCTTTAGTCCTCATGTAATTCTAAAGTCGTGTTCTAAAATCTAAAATTCTAAAGTTCTAAATGCGTATGTCTGTGTTTTCAATCCATGAACGGTTTATAAACAAATAAAGATGAATCATACTACGATTAAAAGTCCGTGAACCGGAAGTACAACAACCTCGGTCGAGAAGATGGATGTTTGAGGGAAACGTTTGGACAGAACGGGACAGAACGCTGCAAAGTTTGAATGTTGGATTTTATCTCCGTAAATGGATTAAAAAAGAGAGTCTTCGGTTTGTTTCGTAATAATATTTAATAATGTTTGCTGATTTCATGAATGAAGTAAAAGGTCGTTGCCATATTCCTATCTGTCGTAATTTCCGGAAAGTCTGTAAAAACAAGAAAATTACAGACATCATCATGTAAAAAACTCCAGCCCGATCTCACAAGAAAGTGTACATATACCACGATATAACGCAACATGTAAATTGCGTATGATTAGCACGAGTTTAAGGCTCTTTTGTGTAATTATAGTACGTGTCACAGTCCCATTCATTTCAATGGTGGTTGTTAAGACGTGTTCTTATTCATGAAAATTAACAAAATCCTACATCTAATCTTAACCTGCCCCAAGCCCCAACCCTAATCTTAACCATTTTAGTAACTTTTTGCCTGAACTTAACCGTTTCACCCGAAGAAAACGTCTCCACGTGGCTTCAACCAAAACTCGTGGCATTTTTGCGCTTTTTCATATCGTGCTATATGTACGGCGTAACATAAGTACGCAAAACAGGACTGATATCGTGCTAAAATACGCTATTTTTGTGTCGTGCTAAAATGTACGCCTTCTTGTCAGACTGTGTTGCAAACCAGACGTCGTGAGGTAATTTAAAAGTTTACAGACGTAGGTAAATATTATGCCGTGTGAATAGTAGTTTAGAGTTCTCTGTTTTCACAGAATTTGGCGCTAACGCAGCAGAAGTGCAGTGCTCACGATGATAGTAGCCTGATTCTCTTTTTTTTTTCTGGACCAAGGCGCTTTGGTGGTTTGGTTCACAAGGCTCCATCCCGATAAGAAGGCTGTCTGAGCGCTACTGTTGTTATGTTAAGAAAGTGTTTGCGTGAATGGAAGTGCTTTATTTGAAAGAAACCAGCACCAGAAAAAAAAAATCTTGACAAAATGAAGACAACAGAAAAAAAAAGGAAAATTAAACTTAGAATACATATCTTCAGTCGATAATCTGGCAGATGTGCGTAACGATCACAAAAACAGTTATGAGCAACTCTGCCATTGCAGCTGTTGGACAGGTACAAATTGGCCCTCCAAAAATCTGATCCGGCCTCTATTCATTTTCAAATATTACAAAAATATATTTTCTGTTGTTTTGCAGATTTAATTCTGAGTTTTTACTCTGTAACTAACTTACATTTTTCAATTTGTCAATAGTTACGTTGATTTTATTCAATTTGTAATGTTGGAACTAGTGTATTTTTCTTGTTTCATTCCCAGTTTCATTTTTGATTCATTTCCAGTGCAAAAATGCAATCCACTTTGGTCTTATTCTAACAACAGATCTTGTTTGAAGATGGTTAAAATATGCTCAGATAAAGAGAAATCAGATTTAAGTTAAGCATTTTTTTTACTCTTTTTTTACTTTTTTTACTTATGATGGCGTAAGCGTTGGTTTCATTTAATTCCGCTTAGACATTGTTCAGTCCTGCTTTAGATGTGGTTTAATCCTGTTTTGGACATTTAGCATTAGTTACTATCATTACAAAAACAAATCTAGTCCTGTGAAGAATTGGTGCAACCTCATGTCAAAAGCAGCAACGTACAGTATTTTGCAAATATCCGCCCAGAAGCCATATCCTTGGTCAAATCTGGCCCTTTGGGAAAATTGAGTTGAATAGCCCTGCCATAAGTGATCCGCACCAGAGTCCGTTTGCAATCGTCCCGAGACCGACCTGAAGAGGTGTTCCGGTCCGATTGTTTGATTCAGATCAGAGTTCGCTTGTCTTATTCACACCTGACAAAAAGATCAAACTTTCCAGGGAAATCAGACCAAATTTTGTTGGTCTGAATACGCCCTTATGCTGCGTTCACACCGGACACTATTTGTGTCTAAATTCGCCTAAACGCGCGTTAAATTTCACCGGTTATTTATGCTGTTGACGCCTCAATAAGCTTCTAAGTTGCTCTGACGCGCGTCAAGGCTTCGGTGGACTAAAAGACACTTTAACGCCCCAAAGCGCTTCCAGCTCTCGCTTGTTTACAGGCTTTGTTTTGCTCGTAGACAGACCACGTTGAGAGAGAGAAGGAGAGAGAGAGGCTTGTTTCATTATAAAACGGAGCTTACCCGATCACACAACTTTCTCCTCCCCCAGGCAGTGTCTTTTTGCTGTCTCTGTCCTCAGCTCCTCCCGTTGTACAGCAGGTTTTAAACATGGTACCGGGCATTTTTAATACATCCATGTGAGGCTTTGTAAGTACCAGATCATGTCCCGTGTTTGCCGTGTCTCCAGATTTTCAAAACAACGAACGGCCAAGTCTTTGAAAAAGCCCCCAAACAAGCCACCTTTCGTTAAAAAAGTTATTAAAATACTTCAGTAAACAGTCGTCCTTTCCCCTTGGTGTAACAGGGGAACAACATGTCACGTGTAGGGAGTGGAGTCTCTGATTGGCTGACGCCGGCTTCCAACGCATCTGAAGATGGATTTTCCCAACTTCTGCGGCGGCCGCAGCTTTGGGCGAATTTGCGCGAAAACGCTCAAGACACGGGTTTACATTGACTTAACATTGAAAATGGACGCAAATACGCCAAGACGCTGTCCGGTCTGAGAGCAGCATTAGACTTGATTTGTCAGTCAACAAAATCTACAAACTATTAATGTACAAACTATGACACTTGTGAATTCCAAATGTTCCGGCCAACATTCCCAGCAGCTGTGTAATATTCCAGTTTAGGTCCTGCTGCTGGGTCGTGACCTCTCTCCTCTGAGCCTGTGCTGTGTCTGTCAGAGCAGTAGAATGTGTCAGTCTCACCTGCTCACATCTGCTCTGTGCACAGTCACTCCACACAGCAGCAGCAGCAGATGTAAATGCTCTGAACTGCTGAACCCACATACACACATCTTTTATGTTCTGATAGCAGCGAGTGAGGAGAGATCTGCACACTTTAAAGCAGCGTTGTCATCTTTTGCTTGTACTTTTATCAAATTGGGAGCACATTTTGTAGAATTGACTTGCTAAATGTTAGATATATGTTTTTGGGTGAGACCAGTGTTTCAAAAGCCAATTATTAACCAAATGAATTGTTCTTATTAACCCTAACTACATTAACTATTCTTAATGTAGCATGTATGTTGTTCCGTGGCACATCACGGAACAACATACATAAAAACAAATATGTTCATAAAAATGTTGGAAAGTGGATTGTGAGCCAAATTGTATAGGTCTCAGATTGACATAGATTTCTACATCCAGTTGCGTAGTTGCCATAGAGACTTTTTGTCATCTGTAACAGCAGGAAAAGAGCAGCTTCTGAACAAAGTTTTGGAGCCGGATCTCACAAGAAAGCGTACATTTACCACGACATTACAGGACATGTAATTGTGTTTCATTAGCATGAGCCCCAGTTCATTTCTATGGTGGTTGTTAAGACGTGTTCTTATTTATGATCTAAACTTACCTTAGTAACTTGAAGCCTAAATTTACCTGTTAAACCTAAAGAAAACGCCCCCGCGTGGCTTCAACCAAAACTCGTGTCATTTTTACACTTTCTCATATTGTAGTGTATCTACTGCGTAACATAAGTACTAAAACAACTGTGAACTCGTGCTAAAAATACGTTGTTTTTGTGTCGCGGTAAATGTACGCTTCCTTGTGAGATTGTGTTGGGTTTTCGGAATGAAAAGTTGTAAAAGTGTGAGCGAACTACGCCAAGAGAAGCTCCGGGCACATACCGCGACTCGCTGTGCTCATGAGCGTGGGCAGAGGCGCTGTGGGTCGGGAAGAAGTCAGCACACGTACTGCTCGGTGTCGTTGTCGCTTTTGGCTCTCTGAAAGTCTGAAGTCTACCCTCGACCCACGCACCACTGCCCGTACTCATGAGCCCAGCGAATCTCCGTTTCTTTATGAAACCCAGTTAAGAAGCTGCACTTTTCCTGCTGTTACAACCGTTGCTGCGTCTACAACAGATGACAAGAGAACTTTTTTAAGAGGTTTGCTTCAGGACTTGCCCAAAATCTTTTGTCTGATGTCCATTGCATTTGGAGTAAACAACTCTGTCACCGGATGTAGCAACAATCTGAGACTTGAAGATGTTAGTGTATAAGCCCTGTTGAGTTCATGGTCTTATGTTGAATAGACTTCGTTCACATGATGTCCTCATAGTTTATAAGGTTGTGTTAATTGAGACATCAGACAAACATTACAGAGCAATCACAGCACATTCCTTACAACAATCCACCAAACGAGCATTTACCTACATTTAAAGTGTGACCGCCAGCTACAGAGCGTGGCACTTGACCTCTGACCCCGGCGTGGGCAGACTTTGATCTCCAGCTTGTCCCGGTCTGTTCCTCCAGACTTTAGCCCACTCGGGTCATTCTCCCGGTCCGTGTTCACCGGGGCCTGAGCTCGTACCTGACGCCCACACGGAACGTTCCGGAGTGGGCAGGGAACGTCGGGATCATCCGTCAGAGTCAGTCAGGCCAAAGAGAGAGAGAGACGGACGAGGGAGCAGGGGAGGGGGGTGACATGGATAGAACTAGTATTTCAGTTGATCTTGTTTCTTGCTGACAAGGAACAAGATCAACTGAATAAAATATTCTATTTTATTTTATCTGCCCTTCTTTAAAAACAAGATGTGGTAGCAGAGTGGTTAGAGCACTGGCTTCCTAATCAGGGAATCATCGGTTGGAGTCCCGGGTCAGACCAAATCAACATCTCTCGATGTGGAGTTTGCATGTTCTGCCTGTGCAGTGTTGGGGAGTAACAGAATACATGTACCGCTGTAACATATTCTGAATACATTTTATGAGTACTTGTATTCCGTTACAGCACAACTTTCATTCAAGGTATTTAGAATACAGTTACTTAAAATCAATGGAATACATTGCATGTAAAATAAATGTAGACGCATTAAAACCACCACAAAAAAACAATGTGTATGTTTCACAGCAGCAGCTTGTTGCGCTGTCAGTGGCTGTGCCACATCAGGGGCACAGAAAAAAAACAGTGTCCAATTAGATCTGCCGTTGTTTAGGGGCCATTCGCTGCCTGCAGACAGACTGACCAATCAGACTGTCCCTGTATGGACAGGTACATTAGAAGTTTGTTGATGGCTAGTTTACCTATTTAACTTTTACGGGTTTTTTTTACGTTAAATTAAGGGAAGAAGCCTGCGTTTGGATGGTTCATTTTTTTAACTATGGATAGGATTTGTTTTTCAAAGAGAAACAGTTTTTTTTGCTATAAAAAGTTTGACGAAACATTCACAACAAGTGCACCGGACTGTCAGCAAAAGATTTGTGACACTGGAACATACTCTGAAGCTCACAGACAACACGATGACTGAAACTGTTGTTAAACTAAAGCCACGTATGATCATAGATGTACAAATCTGAAGTAAACTCCTCCTCACGGCTCCGGTGAGTGAGACTGAAACAACGTCGTTTAATAATGCTTTTTACATGGAGATGCATTACATTTCAATAAAAAAGAATCTAAGTATTCAGAACACAGTACCAAGTAACGAAATACAATACAAAATACTTTTCAGACTCAGTATTCAGTATTCTGAAACGGAAATTCAAAGTATTCTACACAACAGTGTCTCTGTGTTACCATGGGTCTGACGTCTTCGATTCCTGCTCTCGTCTCAAGAAGTTATACAAAAAAATTTCCCAACTAAGCAGATCAACTTTCCACTGTACTTTTGTAAAAGTTGCTCAAAATGTCATGTGATTTTTGATCTTCACTGTAATGGATCTCTAGGAATTTGAATATTGTTATTTTCTCTTGTACCACTGCTCCTAGATGCACAATGAAAAGTCAATTTTGGTTGAAGTCACATGGCGACATTTTCTTTAGGTTTAACGGGTAAGTTTAGTCTCCAAGTTACTAAAATGGATACGTTTAGGAGTAGTAGCTCAGGGTAGTTTAAGATTTACTTGTTAAACCCAAAGAAAAAATTGCCACAAGGCTTCTACCAAAATACTGATATTGTTGAGTCAAGGTAGATGCTTTTTAACTCGATCATTGTAAAGAAAATCAATGCACCTTTGATGTTCTCAGTCACAGTTCCTTCCTATTGTCTCTCAAACTCCCTTTTTCCTACTGTTCTGTTGTCACGGTGACGCTGGACTTCCTGTTTGGCTGAGAGGGGCGTGTCCTGAGCCGAAAGCAGAAGGCCCGGTGTCGACCTAACCTTATTTCTGTAACTGATCTGACTGTTCATTCAATTATCTGATGTGAAAGACAAATCCATTGTCTCAGTGAGTCTCAGTGGTCCACATGTACAGGGGCCCCGGAGCAGCGTCGTCAGGGGCCAGTCATCGACCCGGGGCGGTCAGGGCTGAGCTGGGATCAGTGTGGGGGAGGAGACAAGGCAAGGAATGTTATTGGATACAGTTTTTCATTATTATTCTGAACTTTGTTTTACAATTTCGAAAATATAGAAACAAAGAAAATTATCGTTTTTTCTTTTGACTTTCTCTAGTTTGATTTGGAAAGTTCTGAAATCTGGAAGTTTTTTTTATTTATTTTGAACTTAGTCTTGAGTTTGTTTTTAAAGGTGCACTGTGTACCAAAATGAATTTGAATAAAAGCATGTTTTAATAATTTTGACTTTTTTGATGGGTTAAAACAAAAAACAAAAATCTATGTTTTTACCTTGAAAGGCTTGCACAACCACAAAATGTTTTTTTTGGCATCTTCTGGTATGTTCCTTTGGTTATTTTCACATTATGGCATAAATCGTATTCATCCTCATCCAGAATGTCCCAAAGAATGGTTGTAACGTTCTGTTTTTACCGAGTGTGAGTTGACTTTTCAGTAGGGCTGGGCGATCTAAGAAAAAATATAATCACGTTTGTTTGTTTGTTTTTTTCTCGTGTTGACCGATCTTGATTTTCGATTCCATTTTGCTTAAAGTGTCTATGACAAGTTGAATTCCACATTTCACTAAAATGAAGTTAGGATCATTATATTTAAGAATTACTAAACATTTACAAATTTCATTCTAATTATGTAATTTTTGGGGATCAAAAATGTACTTCCTGTTCATAAATTATGACATCACACTGGTAGTTGCCAGCGACCATGTAATAAATTGGTCCAAAATTCTTCTAATGTAACAAGCTTTTTTACTTAAAGGTGCACTGTGTAACTTTCGGGAGGTGAAAAGTCATCTACACAATTCAATAGAATTACAAAGCTAAACCTACACTTTAGGACTTTTACATTTGGAGATGAATACATTTTATGCCATAATATGAAAAAAATAAGCTGAACGAACCACTATTCTGCAGAAACAAACGTGTTCAGGCCCTCATCCAGGCTAAATAATAGACTCTTTTAGGGCCATGCAAGCCCGCTCAAAGTAAAAACATACATTTTTATTTATTATTTAGTATAACAAAGGCATATAAATGAGAAAAATATGCATTTATTGAAGTTTTATTTTGGCCAAAAAGTTGCGCAATGCACCTTTAAAGGTTGTATGGAGGATTTTCAAAAATTGTTTGTTGTCAGTCTTGGTCAAAAACAGTTGCATAGATTTGTAACAGCCTTGTACTTATGCTAAACAAAAAAAGAATTATAAAATATATAAACTGTGGACATGATGAGGCCAGTAAAACGTTGACCAATAGATAACGAGGTACCTCGTTATCTATTGGCCTGTTAACCTGTCAAACAAACCCTCAGGTTCCTAAGTAACTCATTGGCCCAGTACAGTGAAGGGTGTGGCCCTGGGAGGAGAAACACATGTGCATCATTTGAAAAACAGCAAACAGTTGTTGGATTTGAAAAATCCTCCATACAAGCTTTAAGAGATAGAAATACAATAGCACACATTCAATTTGTTAAATTCATGGCTACAATTCCTAAAATTTTTATTTTTTAAACTTGAAAGAATACTTATTACCCCAGTGTGATGTCATCCGTGCGTATATTTCAATATTCTACCTCAAAGTTTGACTCCAAACTACACATTTTTTCCTGACAAAAGATTGTTTTTTGATCTTTCGATTCAAAACCCACCACCAAATAATTGATGATTTGGTTCGATTCGATCTCTAGATTTTTCAAGTAATGCCCCAGCACTACTTTTCAGTCACAATAGTGTCTATTTATATGGTGTTTTTCCTCCTCACAAGACACTGAAGTTGTTGCTTTTTTTTTTTTTTTTTTTTTTTTTTTTATGATGTTCTCGCCGCTGTGTTTTATTCATTTATTTATTCATTTTCCGCTGCTTGTTCCTGTTAGGAGACACGATTCCCAACTAACCTAAACATGCATGTTTTTAGAGGTGGGAGGAAACTGGAGTACCCAGACAAAACCCACAGGAACACAGGGAGAACATGCAAACTCCACCCAGAGAGATTGTCAGATGCTGATATGGTCGGACCTGGGAGTCTAAGTTAGATGAATCAATTAATTAAGTATACTTAATTCATTCATTCATTCATTTATTTGAGCTGGACCGTCTAATTTCCAAGGGGATCCAAAAACAAACAACAATACACATACAACACTGACAAGAAAAGAAAGACAAAAACTTATCCCAATCAGAAGCAATCAGCCTCACAACAGCAGTCCACTCTTGTCGTCCCACTGTTGTTCCTAGTGTTCCGTTCGTACAAACTGTCTCCTGCCCACCATCTGGACTTCTGGATCTAAAATATACTTGCTCACTTTATATACTTGAATACATATATTTTGACCACTCTTCTATTTTTATCTTTTCATAAGTGTACTGTGTATTAACTTTGATTGTTTTTTTTTTTTTTGTTTTTTTTGGCCCACACTGTACAGTTTCTATTGCACATTACCTTCTTATTGCACATTTTCTTCGCCTATGATGTGCAGTTTTTATTGTACATCTCTTAGCTTGTATTGTGATTTTTTTTTTTTTCTGTCTTCTTTACTTACCATTAGTGAACTGGGAACAGACCTTGTTTCGACTGATTGAGGCGCGCACTATAAAAGGGGGGTTGTTTGGCCTACCTGACCTCTCCCCCCTCGAACGTCACATCCGCGGATGGGTACTCGGGCGCAGCATGAAGTTGGTGGAGTTGTTTGGGTCGTGTCGGAGCGTCAAGCCGGCGACTGTGTGGCTTAACGCCAGCAACTGGGTTGAGTACAACTTTCGTGCTTTGCTGGTAAGCCTGTTTCGCCATGTGTTTGTGCGTCTTTGTGTGGCTGCGTGGTTAATATTCCTACTATTGTTGTAGCTTTGCCAGCGTTGGTCCGGCTGCCGCATAGCTGAGCATGGTCAGAGGCTCGGGGTCTCGGTATGGTGCGGAGAGCGCTACGCATTGCTTTTCGGTAGGTGTACTACGAAATGTGCGCACTGAACACTAAGCCAGGTCAATTAGTAATAAAATAACGTTTTCCAGGGTCCTCACGGCGTGCCCGCCTCCTCCTCTAGATGGCTCTTCACTCCAGTCAGTAACTGTGAAACTGATGTGATGCTTTGTAATGCTGATTGTAAATGAAGAAACGACACAAAAGAAATTGGACTGAAAAAATAAACTTGGACTGAAAGAAATGTGAAACTTGGACTGAAAGAAACCACATGAATGTGAATGATTTTACTTTAATGTGACAAACTGTCCTTTTGTAAAATAAATGTCACATTATTTGTTAACTTTGCTTCGTCCAGTCATTTAGCTTACCTGTGTGCCTTATACTAGTTCTGTTAATTTGGCGTCATGCCATGGCGTTGTTGTCTCTCCACGAGCGTGCTTACCTCCCATGTCGCTCGTCTTGCACAACCATATAAACCTTTCTTCTGAAACAACATTGTCATTGTCCAACTCACTTGTGAAAACTTCAAATGCATCAATTTCCCGTCTTTAAAGTAGCACAATCTTAGACTAAATGGAATTAGGACAAATCACAGTTATTTAGTTTATTAACGTTTACGAAATGAGACAAAAGGGGAATTTTAGTGAAAGCTATAGTTTCTTTCAAAACTAAAGGCCTACGGCTTCAATAATAACCCTCTATGCACTATATAAACAATGTCATATAAGATGAGTGACTGATAAACTTCATCACAATATCAAAAATGTTGTGAAAGTTGGTAATTAAAATACATTTTCAGGTGTAGGCCTTTATGTCCCAGAGACTATAAGACTAGAAACTACAGCCTTTTGACCCAGTGAGGCCTACGTGTCTTACATTCTTCTTACTTCAGTAAAGTCTCCAATTGATAGATCATTCTGATTAGTCTGGTCTTGCTAAATTCCATCTGTGTTTTAGTCTAAAATAATTAGTTTAGCTGTCTGTACAGTATATAAAAAGTAAGAATACTTTTCTTACTCACTCAAACCTCTTGGCTCAGTTTCCCCACACACTCTCCACCTTTGGGAGGATTGAGATGGAAGCAGATGAATGGAGCTGTGGGAACATTGGTTTAACCCATTCACAAGGTTCAAACGTGGCCATAGAAAATACATATGCCTTTTGGTGATTATTTATGTACCAACAGCTGAGCATAACAGCAGATACAGAGATGTAAGAGTGAAGCAGGCCTCGCGTGAATGCCTCATCAGTTTAATTACTACACATGTGTCTGTGGTGGTTATTTCTCTAAAGTGCTAGATTTGCCCCTGCGCAGCTGAGCTCTGGAGGCTCTTTGTGGCTCTGGCTGTGAAGAGGCTGTGGAGGCTGGGCAGCAGGCCGAGGTGTGCGCTCCCCTCTGCCGCTGCTGACACGCTCCTGCCCGGGACAGATTGATGGGCCCGTTTGATTGAAGTCTCTTGTCGCGCTGATGTCACGGGCCGTGATGGATGAGGCGCGTGCGCGCGGAGTATTGCCGGCCAGCACGCGCGCGCACAAACGGTGTCTCTATGGGAAACCCCCAGCGCACCGCCGCGCGCACGGACCGTCACCTCCGACCGGCGGCACTATAGGCGACCTGCGAGTCACGTGAGCGGCGGAGGTAAGAAAAGAGCTCAGAGCACTGAGAAACCAAAGCAAGACTAAGGACTATGCCAGGACTGAACCAGGAACTGAACCAGGACTCCAGCAGGACGATGATGGAGCGGAGCCGGCCGCTGCAGTGCTGACACGGCGCTCTTCTCGCGTTGTTTCCCGCTGTCAGGAGCAGACAGGTTGAGATTTGTTGACACCGTGGCCTTGTTACGCACACCCACGCACTACGCACACACAGAGCGCGAGGACAGTGCGCCGGGACGCTGGGCTGGAGCAGTGATTTATGAGCTCTCTGGACTCATACGACACTTTTACGCACACTTTTGGACGCGTGCATGGACACTTCCGACATGAACTCGTTTGTGGAGTACCCGTACCACCAGCCGCACGTGCACCAGCAGCACACGGACCCGGGTTTCTCCGTGGCCTCGGGCTCCTTCCACACGGGCCCGGGCTCCTCCAGAGCGGACAGCGGTGCGTACAGTGGGGACGCGCGGCTGTACCAGGAGCTGGTGCCCGTTCAGCAGCAGCAGGAGCCTCAGCACACACACGGATACCATCACACACACCCGCAGCACAGCGGGCACAGTCAGCAGAGCACGGCCCCTCAGCACAGTGCTCAGAGCGGGCTCCTGTACAGTGGCCCGGGCGGGTACAGCTCGTGCGCCGCTAGTACAGACTATGTCAACCCACAGTACTTCCTGGAGGAGCCCGTGGGACCCTCGTACTACCAGCAGCCCTTCCCCTGCTCATCCCCGAACACGGGCCCCAGTTATGGGGCCCTGGCAGGGGCCTACTGCGGCCCCCCGGCAACACAGTACCCGCAGCAGCAGCCTCTGCCCGGATACCTGCTCCAACCCGGGGCCTACGGAGAGCTCCTGAGCCAGGAGCGGGAGAGGCCCGAGGAGGAGCCCGGGGCACCGCAGGGACAGACGTTTGACTGGATGAAGGTGAAGAGGAACCCGCCTAAGACAGGTCAGTCTCCCACACATTCTATTATTGTCTCTGTGTGTGTGCGGAGAGTCATTTGTCCGTGTCAGGGCCGGGTCATCCCGAGGACACGGTGTGTGCGTGGGTGTTATACAGACCCACAGGCCAGGTTTGTGCATCACTGTTTTATGACAAGATATTTAAGCAGCACGTGCAGCAGCAGCAGACAGAGATAAGACTGTGTCTCTGAGAGTCTCTGTGCTCGTGTCAGCGCTGCTGTGGAGCAAGAGCCAAGAACAGGAGCGCACTGGCCCGGGACTGACATCTTTATAACCACAGCAAAGCGCACTGACTTTATGTTTACACACACACAACCTGTTCAAACATGGGACGTTTATTAAATATTATGAATTCAACTGGGCCTAAACAAAATGAAAGACTTATATCGAAAGTAAATGTCCTCAGTTCTGTGCACATCTACAGGCTACAATAAAGATCTATTTGAAAATCATTTATTTATTTATTTATTTATTTATTTTTATTTATTTATTTATTTATTTATTTATTTATTTATTTATTTATTTATTTATTTTATCTATTTATCTATTTGTATTTGTTCTTGCCCCAGCCTAAGCCTGATAATAGAATGTTTATTCAATTCAATGATTCTATAGTAACATTATAATAAGAGAGTAAATAATATGTGTATCGAGTAGAATATATTCAGTACAAATGAATAATATTTAATAGTGAATACATGTTTTGTGTGTTGCAGTAAAAGTGGCAGACTTCGGTCTCGCGGGCGCGCACAACGTGATCCGTACAAACTTCAGCACGCGCCAGCTGACGGAGCTGGAGAAGGAGTTCCACTTCAGTAAATACTTGACGCGCGCGCGCCGCGTGGAGATCGCGGCCACGCTGGAGCTCAACGAGACGCAGGTGAAGATCTGGTTCCAGAACCGGCGCATGAAGCAGAAGAAGCGCGAGAGAGAAGGCGCGCCCGCGCGCTCCTCGGCCTCCGGGAGCGGAAAAGACCCGGATGACTCACAGTCGGACCATTCCTCCGCGTCCACGTCTCCGGGCGCGTCCCCGAGCTCCGAGACATGAGAGTGGAGAACGTGTTTCAGTCGGACTCAGGCGGACACTGTTGACCCGGACTGATCCAGGTCCAAGCGCACAGCTCCGGGACCATGTGCGGCCTACAGCTCCATCACTGATCTCCTTACTCCTGTAATCTTCTCACTCTCACCTCAACCTTACTCCACTTTTCTTTTTTTTTTTTTTTTTCTCATTTTAAACAAAAGTTGAAATCCGTGTTTCTGAGCCAACCCCAGAGGCCTGAAGAGTCGAGCTGAAGACACAGCTCAGTGAGAAGCATCTGTCATTAAAAGCCCAATCTTTGCTTCTTTGAAAGTATTTTGATAAAACATTTGTGTTCGACTTTTCTCTCCCCAAATCATTCAGCTTCAGATCAGACTTTTGTTGCACTTTCTGCTGCCGTCTGCAGACATTTGAATGTTCCACCTGTTTTCTTTTTATATAACCACATTTGGACAAAGAGCTGGTGTGAACACAGCTGCAGGACTATTCTGGGATGGAGAACACAATCATTCATAAAGTGTCTTCTGAATCTGTCTGTGAGCTGTAGAGGTAGTTTAGTTTACTCAGGGTCCACCCACTAAGTTATTGAGCACATTTTGATACGTTTTAGAAGATAGAGCGTTTTGTCGGTTGCAGCCGGTCTCCATGGCGACGGGTGTGACTGTATTTTTGATATAGACTACTATTTTGATTGTAATGTTTGTGAGTGGTGAGCAGGGGCTGAGTTTTATCAGTTCTGCCGCTTCACTGTCTGTGCATCTACCTCAAATAAAGATTATTATTCATAAAAAAGACTTTTTTTTTTTTTTTTTTTACAATAAAGCAAAAGAAGGCGAACATTATAGCCTACAGATTTTAAGCAAAAAAGTAGCACACTGTATTGACTGTACTTAAAGTGGGTACAACAGTTTAGAACAAATTTGATTTTTTTTTTTTTTTTTTTTTTTTTTTCACAAATTTGTTCCTGATTCGTGTAAAACTAAAATTTTGATTCACAACAAGTATAGCCTAAAGTATTATTACAGTATTTTCGGTAACTAACTTTTTAGTCGCAAATGAGTAAACTTTGTGTTTTCTACTAAAAGTTTATTATAAAGGCAACACTGTGGAAAAAATGAGACAACTGAGAAGTGTCTGAATAGTTCTAACCAGAGGCCAAATGCAGCTCTCTGATTGGCTGAGCTTGGGTGGTCCTCTCCAGTTTCACTTTGTAAAAAAATAGCATAATTGCAATTTAGAAGAATATGTGGATATGAACCATGTGTTGAAGGATAAGATTTGTCAGATTTAAAACCTAAATTCTGTTTGCAGTCAGTTACCTTTAATTAAAATTTTAATAGGAAAAAAAAAAAATCCCTTATTTTTTTTTAGACGTTGGTTTTCAATGAGTGACATTTTACATTTTTCAAACAAGCCTTTTAAGCCTACAAATTGTGAATAAAACATTGTTGGTCAAAAAAAAATAATAAAACATTATATAAAACATTGTTTGTTAGGGGGAAAAATTGTAATGCATTTTTGGTCTTTTGTTGACAGTGAGTGTGTTTACATGAGCACGAATAACCCGGTTATGAGCAGTTTTCTGGTTATTCTGGATATAGTGTTTACATGCGCTCAGAGAAACCTGGTTTCATGTCCTGTTTACTGTGCTCTCAGAGTATCCTGGATATTCAGACTGGTAACTATGGCAACTATGACACAGATATGGCAAGGAACTAACATGTGTGAAACATCTGTAACTTGCTAACTTGTGGGTTTTAAAATGTTTGCAGCAACAAACTGACAAAAACAACTAAATAAGAACATCAGACTGTAGGTCACAGTCAGAGCTTAGGGAAAAGTGATTTTAACAGTGGAAAAATATGTCTGCATTCTGAAGAGTCGGTTTAGAGTTAGTTATTTTATAGTTTTATATTGAGGACACATTAACAAATAAAAAAAGGAATAAATAGGTGTCATATGCTCCAAACCCAAATGAGAAAAAGTGCTATAAAATAGAAAAAGAAAATAATTTTGAGTCATTTTGGGGAATTTACTGCTTCTGCCAGATCAGTTCCTTGAGCTTGCACATGCTCAGTTTGACTCCATGGACGAGAAACCAGGTCATGGTGTTTACATGGAACAATCAAGTTATTATCAGAATATTCCAGTGAGAATAACCTGGTTCTCATAACTAGGTTATTCGAATAACCAGGTTTTGAAATCAGGTTATGGTGTTTACATGGGCACACACAAAACCAGGATACTTAAAAACCCTGATAATAACCAGGTTATTCGTGCGCATACACGCCCTCAGTGTAGAATGTAATCATTCCAGATAATAGGCAGAGCTAGATTTTTCTTTGACAACATTGTACAATTTCAATTTTATCAATTATCTTCATAACTTGACTGATTCACTTTAGCATGGCAAAAAATAAATAAATAACGTTTTTATTTATTAACATTACATTACTTAATGGGGCAAGAAAAAACAACATCAGATATATTGTTCATATACGCTTTAAAAACAAACAAACATATTTTAATTGAAACAAAAAAACATAAAACAATTAAATAAATCATGTTCTGCCCTATATTTTCTCTTCACTCAAGGAAAGCTTCGTTTTTTGCCTTACTCAAATCAAAGCCCTGTCTTACTTGTGAATGGGCCCCTGGATGACCCCATGGTGACCCCAACACACACACACACACACATCTAAGCAGGAATGTGTGGGAGATCTAAACAAGTAAACACTACAGTCCTCTCCCTCATCATCATAGGCCCTCACAACCACCAGGAGCCTCTACAAATGCACTGGGAGCCTCACATGCACCGGGAGCCTCTACACAAGCACCAAGAGCCTCTACACATGCACCGGGAGCCTCACATGCACCAGGAGCCTCTACACATGCCTGGAGCCTACATGCACCGGGGCCTTACACATGCATCAGGGGCCTCACACTGCACCAGGGGCCTCTACACATGCACCAGGGGCCTCCACACATGCACCAGGGGCTCCACACATGCACCGGGCCCACACATGCACCAGGGGCCTCTACACATGCACCAGGGGCCTCCACACATGCACCAGGGGCCTCTACACATGCACCAGGGGCCTCCACACATGCACCAGGGGCCTCTACACATGCACCAGGGGCCTCCACACATGCACCAGGGGCCTCTACACATGCACCGAACCGGAACCACAACCAGAGGCCCCCTTTGTAGGTCCCTTGGTTGTTCAGTTAATACTATAGTAGCAGAGTAGTTTGCAAAATTACAGCAAGAAGTTTCATAGTTTTGATTTCCAGACTAAATGCAGGCCAAACAAAATAAATAAATAAATACAAATAATAATAATAACTAAGGGGAAGGTGGTTCATGGCAAAAGAAAACGTATTTTACAAGGAAATGTAGAAAACATACAATAAGCACATTTTCTTTTTTTTAAGTCAATATGCTGCGAAAAAAACAAAATGTAAAATACACAGGAGTTTTGGTTGAAGCCACGCGGCGATACTTTCTTTGGCTTTAACAAGTAAGTTTAGGCTTGAAGGTACTAAAATGGTTAAGTTTAGGACTAGGGCTTGGGCCAGGTCAAGTTTTACCCGTTAAACCCCAAAGAAAAGGTCGTCACGTGCCTTCAACCGAACTTAGTTATTTTACGTTTGGCTTTTCATGACAATTTACATAGAAAGGACATGAAAACGTGCTTATCGTACATTTTTGATATTTTGTCGTATATCTGAGTTTTCTTCGAAGACTGGGCTGGTTTGTCAAAGCTCGATCCCGTCAGATCTCAGAAGCTAAGCAAGTTAGGGCCTGGTTAGTACTTGGATAGAAGACCCCTGGAACAGCAGGTGCCACACTGGGATGACAAGAGTGGACTATGTGTCCTTGGGCGAGTGTCTGTTACACTGGGTGATTGTAAAGTCTACACATCACCTGTCTCACACCAACCTGTTCCATCCACTGAGCTATGCAAGAATTGGCGCACTTGCCCAGTCACTTTGTTAGAATAAAATGGCGGCAGGTAGTCACTACCTATCTTTACTATACAGAATATTTCTGAAAGCTGCACTGTGTATATTTTGTGAAAAGTCAACTTCACAATTCACAAGAATATGAAAGTTAAAACCATACTTTAGGATATCTTGATGGGTCTACATACATGTCCTGCCACAATGTGAAAAAATACAGAGCAACCTCTTTTCTATAACGTGGATATACAACGAAATATCAAAATTGTATAATAAAACACATTTCCACACTTTTTTGTTTAACGTAAATATGTTACAAAAACAAAAAGGTGGCACGATTATAGGGTAAATAGGTCTCAGTCCTAAACTTACCCATTTTAGTAACTTGAAGCCAAAACTATGTATGTATGTTTTGGGCATTTCGTTGTATATCTACGTTTTTTTCAACGACAAATACCAGTCCATTTTGTGGTCTTGCAATCATCGGGAAAGTAACATGCTAATTCTAAGCTGACTTGGAACCAGCCTTTAGTGCGACATGACCGTAAGACTGTGTGCTAAACTACTCAAGTTTTGCTAAAATATGCAAGACAAGATGATCAGCCTGGCAGTGTTAGCCACATTTAGCATGCAGCCACAATACAGAGATGGACGAAACTTACAGAACAAGGCCAAATTCTAAATCTTGATTAATTATTGATTACATGTTATGACTTGTTACAATGGACACTGGTTAGCTTACACAAAATGAAGACTCGAAAACAATCTTCACTAAGCGAGTGCAAACATAGAACCTAAAACAGCTTTATGTGACTTTCATTTTTCACTAGTAACAATGTAAATACAGTTTGATCGCAGACGGGAGGAAGCAGAGAAGAGTAATGTCCGGACACACGGATGATTTTAGAAGCAAAAACACTAGATTCCTCGACATCTGACCTTCCATAACTCATAAGTCACAAGTCATAACTGCAGTTCAAACACGTCTGTGGGAGAGAAACGCAAAGAAAGTATCCAAATAGAAAGGTCTATGGTTCAGTAAAAATACCAGATCTGCTTAAAGTGACATTGTGTAGCCTTCTGGGTTTAAACAAATCCCTGCATAATTCCATTTAAATACAAAGCTAATACAATACTTTATTTTTTTTTTTTTGGCAGAACTTAGCAGCGGTTAGCCTGAGTTACATTAGCCACAATCAAACCTCAAATGTTGCAATGATCATCGAAGAAACAGAGAAGAGTCCGGAAGCAATATATAGTAGTAACTTGAAGCCTAAACTGACCTGTAAACCCAAAGAAAATGTCGCGACCTGCTTCAACCAAGATTTATGGTTATTAGTTTTGTCTTTTTATAGCAATTGACATAAAAAGGTGTGGAAATGTACATTTCGTTCTATGTCTACTTATATATTTCTTTGGAGGCCGGTACATAAACAAAAGTATGATGACAAGGACCCACAAAAAGCCCTTCAAACAACTTTGTTTGTAATAATTTCAGGTTGTAAAATCATTAAAATTGGAGTAATTGTACTTTCAGGTAAAATAAAATAAAAAAAAGACAAAACATTAAAGGAGGGGTGCTAACTTTTTTAGTTGTAAATGAGTACTTGTGCTTTCCACTAAAAAGTATGTAGTAAATACAGCACTTTGTGAAAAAATGAGACCTCTGAGTACTGTCTAAACTGAATAATAAAGAATTTTTGTTCTAATCAGGAGCTGAATGCAGCGCTCTGATTGGCTGAGCTTGCACTCCAGTTTCACTTTGTTGTTTGGAAAAAGAGGTCTATAAGCCATAAATGCAACCAAAATGAATACATGTGGATATTAACATTGTGTTGAAGCATTTAAGAGAGGAAGTTGTCAGATTTAAAACCTAATTGTGTTTGCAGTGTAAAAATCAGCTAGCCCACCTAAGTCAACCCTGCCGGTTGAGAACCACTGCCTTACAAGACCTCTTACAATGCGGACACTTTGCATCAATACACTGTAAAAAAAGACCTTTCAAAAAATAAGAAATTTTGCTTATTTTGAGGTAAAATGTCTTATTTCAAGTGAAATATCTACCAGTGCAGTAAGAAAATTGACTAACCCAGTTGTTTTGAGTAGAAAATGCTAGTTTTAAGTACTCTTGGCAAGATTTTTAAGTGAATCTATTCTTGTTTCAAGCAATTATGGCCTAAAAATATCCAATTTGCTTAAATAAGTTTTTATATCTAGATAAGGTAACCAGATAGAATATCTTAAAACAAGTCAAAAAGTCTTAGTAAGACTTGTCTTATTAAGTGAAAAGTCTTAAAATTGGTATTTTAAGATTAATATGCTAATTCAAGTCATTTTTTCTAAGTTAGATTTTCTGTTTTTGCAGTGTACTTTACTATTGTTTTCATTTTAGTACAGACCCTTCGATGTTTGAAAGACGTCATGTTGTTGGGGTAGTCCAACCTGACCTTTCTGTAGTCAAGTCTATGCTTCAAGTGAAGTCTCATGGACAGAACAGAACTAAACTAATTTGTGCTAACTTTGTTAGTGAATGCTCAGTCTTTTTCCTCAAGCCAGAGGTTCCCAAAGTGGGGTCGAAGCAAAACCTGGGGGTTGTGAGATGATGGAGGATCCCTGATCTTGTGAAAATTGAAACTTAAGATCTTAAAACAAGGTTTGACAACTTCAAATACAGTGATACTGTAGATTTAGATTCATATCTGCTGGCCTACAAGATGAATTTATCTAGGCTTATGTCTTACTACAGATGACTTTATCACTTTGCAGGTGATCTACATTTTGTGTTTGGGGGGTTGTGAATGGCTACAGTTGTTAAAAAGGTTGATATAACATTGCTGTAATATGTTCCAAGTTGTTCTTCAGTGTTTATCCCTTTCCAAAGCTAAAATACTCTTTTTGTAATCAAACTTCAGGAAGTGCTTCTGTGCATCTATACTAACCCAACTCTTCCCTCACTAATCCCACGTCAGCCCTGATGCTCCAGCTCTTGTTGTGGCCTTATTTACCCTGCACCCCGCTCCGTGTTGTGAGTAAACACCTGAGCATGTGTTGTGTGTTGGTGTGTGGAGGTCAGGCCCAGGTCAGCTCTCTCTCCTCTCCACAGGGGCCTCTCTCTGAACCTCTGTGTGACATCAGCGCCAGAGCACAGCTGCTTCCACTAACACTCTGTTCACTGTGATCTCCTCTTCTGGAGAAATCTGCCTCACATGTTGAGGTCGTAGTGAACTCTGGTATTAGTTTGGTTGTTCAAAAGCACAAGTTTAGATGGTCCCTGTTATTTTGTGCACTTTTGTACACGTTTTAAACAAAGGTTTTTCAGACACTAGCAATGTATCAGAAAATGAACTGAACGTACACCTTCGAACAAATGTTTACCAGATGTTTTTGCTGACAGCTGAATACAGTTTGTATGACTGTGTGTATGAATGACAACTCGATCTCACAAGAAAGTGTATATATAATAAAAAATAATATATATAATATATTGCGACATAACAGCCTCGAGCGCACTTTTCATGCGCAGCGCACAGTGCAAACTAGTGATAGACTGCATCAATAGGGCTTCTGTCTGTCTGTCTGTCTGTCTTTCTTTCTTGCCTTCTTTTTTCTTTTTTTTTCTTCCTTTCTTTCTTTCTCTCACTCTTTTTTATTCTTGCTTGCTTTCTTTCTTCTTTCCTTTCTTTTCCTCTGTTTTTGATTTCTTTCTTTTTCTTTCTTCTCTTTCTCTTTACCTGTTTTACTTCTTTCTTTCTTCTTTTTCTTTTTTATTTGCTTTCTTACTTTTTCTACCTTCTCTTTCTTTATTTTTTCTCATTCTTTCTTTTTTCTATTAGTGTTTTCCATTTAAAATTAATATCAGTTTAATTAATTTTTTTTTTTTTTTTTTAGTTTTCTGTTTTTTCTTTATGTACTGTATGTATGCATGCATGCGGATACGTACATGCCTATGTAAGCATATGTACTATTTCTATTTGAAATAAAATGCACCAAAGCTGTTTAGTTGAGTATCCAATAAAATTTGGCTTGTAATGACTTGCCATGACTTGATGCAAGGTGATGACTTGACTTGACTTACTTGACCCTGATGACCCACTGACTTGGACTTACCTGTGACTTGCACCTAAGTGACTTACTCCCACCTTGATATATACGAATTAAATATACTTTTTTGGCTTGTTCACAATAGAACATTATTCAAATACAACTTCAGTAGACGTCTTCTGGAATTCCTCACCAGACACCAAAACTCATCACAAGTATTAAGTTCCAACACTAATACAGTATTTTCCTCCATAAAGCACAGGCTGGATGATTCTTCTGGTACGTTCCTTTGTTTTTGAGCAGCAACAAGACAAATGACAGGTGGGTCAGAAAGACGTCGCTTAAATGTTGTAAACTGGCTCGCATAGCTCAGATGTCGTCCAGAGTGCAGAGGCCACATGGTTATCAGGGAATGTCTGAGAGTGAGAGAAACCAGGGTCTGAAGACTCAACTACACTGTGCACGAAAGAGTTAGAACTGCGAAGAGAAGCAACAGTTACAGCATGGAAGAGTCAGAACTACGAAGAAGAGCAACAGTTACAGCACGGAAGAGTCAGAACTGTGAAGAAGAGCAACAGTTACAGCATGGAAGAGTCAGAACTGTGAAGAAGAGCAACAGCTACAGCACGGAAGAGTCAGAACTGTGAAGAAGAGCAACAGTTACAGCACGGAAGAGTCAGAACTGCGAAGAGAGCGACAGTTACAGCACGGAAGAGTCGGACTGTGAAGAAGAGCGACAGCTACAGCACGGAAGAGTCGGAACTGTGAAGAAGAGCGACAGCTACAGCACGGAAGAGTCAGAACTGTGAAGAAGAGCAACAGTTACAGCGCAGAAGAGTCAGAACTGTGAAGAAGAGCGACAGCTACAGCACGGAAGAGTCAGAACTGTGAAGAAGAGCAATAGTTACAGCGCAGAAGAGTCAGAACTGTGAAGAAGAGCGACAGCTACAGCACGGAAGAGTCAGAATGTGAAGAAGAGCAACAGCTACAGCACGGAGAGTCAGAACTGTGAAGAAGAGCAACAGCTACAGCACGGAAGAGTCAGAACTGTGAAGAAGAGCAACAGCTACAGCACGGAAGAGTCAGAACTGTGAAGAAGAGCAACAGCTACAGCACGGAAGAGTCAGAACTGTGAAGAAGCGACAGTTACAGCACGGAAGAGTCGGAACTGTGAAGAAGATCAACAGTTACAGCACGGAAGAGTCAGAACTGTGAAGAAGAGCAACAGCTACAGCACGGAAGAGTCAGAACTGTGAAGAAGAGCGACAGTTACAGCACGGAAGAGTCAGAACTGGAAGAAGAGCGACAGTTACAGCACGGAAGAGTCGGAACTGTGAGAAGAGCGACAGTACAGCACGGAAGAGTCGGAACTGTGAAGAGACGACAGAACACGAGAGTCAGAACTGTGAAGAAGAGCAACAGTTACAGCGCAGAAGAGTCAGAACTGTGAAGAAGAGCGACAGCTACAGCACGGAAGAGTCAGAACTGTGAAGAGAGCAATAGTTACAGGCGCAGAAGAGTCAGAACTGTGAAGAAGAGCGACAGCTACAGCACGGAAGAGTCAGAACTGTGAAGAAGAGCACAGCTACAGCACGGAAGAGTCAGAACTGTGAAGAAGAGCAACAGCTACAGCACGGAAGAGTCAGAACTGTGAAGAAGAGCAACAGCTACAGCACGGAAGAGTCAGAACTGTGAAGAAGAGCGACAGTTACAGCACGGAAGAGTCGGAACTGTGAAGAAGAGCAACAGCTACAGCACGGAAGAATCAGAACTGTGAAGAAGATCAACAGTTACAGCACGGAAGAGTCAGAACTGTGAAGGAGAGCGACAGTTACAGCACGGAAGAGTCAGATCAAGAGAAGATGTACAAGGTTATTGCATAATGTAATAAACAAGTGTCACTTGATGGATGGTAGACTTTTAACAACACAGTATCACAAGAAAGCGTATTCATACCATGACACAAAAATAGCATATGGTGAGCATGATTCAGACCTTTTTTGCGTATATGTGTTATGTCGTACATATTGCACGATGTGAAAAAGCGTAAAATAAACACGATATTTCATAGCGTAAATATGAGTTTTGGTTGAACATTTTTCTTTGATTATTGTTACCTTGCTCTTTTCTTATGAAAATAAACATAAATTGTATTGATTGTTTGCTTGTGTGCACTTCCTGACTGGGCCACTCCCCCACTAGGTGTTGCACATCTCTTAATTAATAAAGGGCGAGTGGATTGCTGAGAATCACACTTTGAAGAAGGCTGTTGTGAGAGGCTAAGTGTGGGGAACAGATCAGCACATGTTTTTAAAACAAGTAATATTTTAACAAGGAATTAACCCAGAGTAATAAAGGCTTTTTAAACTTTAATTGTATGAAGAGTGCCTTGGGTTTGCCCCCTTTCTGTGACTTTGCACTTGCTCCAAAAGATGTGAGAAACTATAGAACATGGCCAACACTGTTTGTTTAAAGAGAAGCTAAACCCTAAAATATGTTTTTTTGGCTGTTAAACTATGTATATGGTGTTGGGCGACACGGTGGCACAGCGGTTAGCGCTCTGGCCTCATAGCAGAAGGTCCTGGTTCGACTATGTGGAGTTTGCATGTTCTCCCTGTGTCTGCGTAGGTTTCCTCCGGGTGCTCCGGATTCCTCCTATAACTAAATACATTTCCAATGTGCCCCCCCTCTCCCTCCCCAGGACTACAGATGTAAATTAGCTGTAAACTACAATCTGGTGTAAGCATGTCCGCCTTTGTGGTTAATGCAAAACTGTACATTGTCCTTAATAAACATTTCTTTAAATAGCATTGTCTACTGTTCTGAGTAATTTTTTGGGCATTTTTAGTGCAATTTGAGCAAATTAGCAGATTTCAGGTCAAAATAGTCACAAACTGGCTGTGTCTCTCATGTCAGCTCCAGGTTCCATGTGACCTCAGCGTGTATCGTCCATTCAAAATCGAGAAACTATTGCAGACACCTGTGGTCAATCCAATCACACTGCTGCTCTCCTCTCTGATCCCCTCCTTTCCCTTTTCCCCCAATGCTTTTCAATGAGTTTGCTGTGTTTGAAATGTGTTTGTAGGTAGAGTTTTGGGGGTGAGCTTACCTTTAAACAATGCTCTGAGAGTGTAACAGCTCCTTACCTCTAATGAGCCTAGAGAACATGCAAACCACATAGAAATGCCCCGGGGCCGCCTTGGAGTCAAACTCAGAACTTGATGCCACTGTCAAACCAACAATCCTTGTAAATGTCCTCATGTCTGTGACCTGCTCTTGTTTTTGCAAAAGGTCGTAAACTCCTCAATTGTGCAGCCAGCTTAAAGGACACTACAATAGATTTCTGTCCACATAAGCTCCACCTTCTTGTCAAAATCTTCTTTAAATGAAGTAATAGCACGCATAAGGTCCGTTGCTGAAGGATTTTCCATGTTTATAGCTCGTTCAGCGTCTGTGGAGGCGCCATCGGAGGCAGGCTCAGGTGAACATGGCTACTCCTCAGCTAGGGCCAATATCCTCACCGTTCTCCGTAACCTTGTTTAGCCACCCTTTTCGGCATGATTTAAGTAGTTTTCTGTTTCTATTTTCAAATAAGTTCTTGTTTTGGCTTCGTTCTGGGTTGTTTATGAAGGATTTATTGAAAAGCAACCGAGCACGAGAAGCATTCAACAATAGATACTACAATTGTCCCAATGAGAGTCTCCCATCCAAGTTCCCAGGCCCAACCTGTTTAGCTTCTGAGATCTGACGTAATCAGGCTTTCATGAGCTAGTATTTGGACACATTTAGTTGAATACCTCTGTTGTGGGAAAAACCTCAAGACATGGCTAAAAATGTATATTCTAGCTCTCAGAGTGGGACGTTTTACTGTCAAATTGCATGTAACTGGCATTTATAATACAATTTTTACAGCCCTCAAAGTAAATCTAACCAGTTAGAATGTGTTTTTGTAAATGCTCGAAGCACTGAAGCGTCTAAAGTTCCTGTAACCTCTGGATGCCATTTGACCCGGTGTCCTCTGCCTGCTGTGTTAGCTCCAGATAAACAACTCCACGCTGGCATGTTCTGTCATCACGAGCCACTATCTGTGCGAGGAAGGGTCAGGGGGGCGGAGCAGAGAGCACGGCGTGGGCGGGGCTTGAGGCAGAACGAGGCCAAACGCGGGGCAGATCCATCACACCTCCCTGACTGCCACGGGACCTGAATATTGACGGAGCAAACCGGGGTTATCGGAGAGGCTGGAGTGTTGACCCAGGGCGCTCCGAGCTGATGCATACAAGGGTTAAATGGAGAAATAATGATTGATAATAGAAAGGTAAATGTTAGCGCGGCTCGTGTCAAACTGTCAAAAGGGCTGTTGAGAGAAGAAATAATGGGATCAATAGGTTTTGTTTGGGCGACGTCAGAGCTTTACCTTTACCTTTTTAAATATCTAACTTTGCAATCAGCTGCATCTCAACTCTTAGCACCTGCACCTACCAGTTTGCCCTTTTGTTAAAACTGTGTAAACCAACCAAATTATTTTTTCCCCATTTTTTTAGTAAATTAAACTCTTCCTCCCAATCAGGATTGGTCAAATTGGCATTAGTAGGTATAAATAGGTTTTGACAATTTCAGAACACTGCTCTAGAATACAAATATTGTAAGTTTTTTTGTTGTTTTTTGCATATGTGTGTTAAAACAATGACTGTGTTGGAACATTGAACACATTTGTTGTGTTCAATGATTCAACACAATTAAAAGTATTCACTACTTTGATCTGTATAATGCTTTACTAACTTTCCCAAAGCGCTTCATTCTAAGGGGGGTTTTAGACGACACAGATAGTGGATAGCACTCTGGCCTCACAGCAAGAAGGTCGCTATTGGGCCGGGCCTTTCTGTGTGGAGTTTGCATGTCCCTCCTGTGTCTAGGTGGTTTCCTCTGAGCACTCCAGTTTCTCCAACAACCAATAACATACAGGTTAGGGAACACTTGGTGTTGGCCAGAGGTTGAGGCGCCAGGTGTTAAGGTGAATCGCCTCTGCTGAGCTGTGTTGTCACTGTGAAGCACTTTGTGACTCTGTCTGTGAAAAGTGCTATACAAATCTTACTCAAAGCCAGGGCCTTCGTGTTGTGAACCATGAGTGTAACCTTCTCAGCCACAGAGCCAAGTTGTGTCAAGTCTCATATCAAACCTTATAGGTTAGTAACACAACGCGTGTTGTGTGTCTTGCAATGTGATTGATTAATAAGCTTTTTAAGCGCTTTTTATACAAACAATGTAGCACAAAGTGCTTTACAGTGCATTAAAAACAACCCCATAAGCCTGATCCTGTCAGATCTCAGAAGCTGAACAAGTTAGGGCCTGGTCAGTACTTGGATGGGAGACCACAGGAACACCTGTCCCTCTGATCCAAAGTCGACTGTCATGTTTATGGACAAGACACATCTCAGTGAGTTAGTGGATCCTTGACTGCAAAGCACTTTGAGTGAAGAGTACGATAGAAAAGCACCATTTAAGCCCATTTATTATTTACATTCTATGTTTAGGCAAAAATAAAAATACAAAGACTTGAGTAGAAGCTTTTTTCTGGGGGGTTGTGAACAAAAATCTGGGGGAGATGTTTTCAAGATGTAATTTTGCAGTTATGACTTGATATTTTCACCCAACCTGACTGAACTTTAGTCATGTAAAGCACAAAGCTAAAGTAACAGTTTTTACCCCTTTTTATTAAGCTTCCAACTTGAAATTGTACTTTGTTTCTGTGGAAATCTTGTTGTTTTACCTGCAGAAAACTGTAAAGCGCTACTTCAAACACAGCTTTTCTCCAAGTCGTCACCTTTTTAAAGCTTAAAATACGTCTAACAATGATCAAAACGTACGTGCCACATTGCAAAACTCATATTTCACCACTTCCTCGTTGACCAGCAGTGACATAAGCCTCCACCTTTGCTCTTGTCCTCATAAACCCAAGTGTACAGACGACATACTGTAAGTCTTAGAAGTATGTCCACCTCTGTCCGTCTGCGTCCCGGGTCTCCTCATCCTCACCAGACAGAAGACGTTTAACTGCCACGTTTACGGCGTTAGACGTGACGAAACGCTGCGATCATGTGACACCAGGCTCGTAAAAAGGGAATGAACGAGGAAGGAGAAGGGTTTCCATCATGGCCGCCGGTGCAGAGGTGGAGACGTGAGGTGGATAGGTGTTTGTGATGAGTGGAGGTGGGCTGTCAGGTGGACGGATATGAGGAAAGGACTAAAGGTGGAGAGGTTACGTAGGTGATGTCAGTGTTTGAGATTTTGGCAGCGAAGAAGAATGTGGAAGTAAAAGGTGAGTTTTGAAATCTGTTTCTGTAAGAGATAAAATATGAGAATGATGCTATCTGAAGCATTAGCAGCATTTTTTGTTTTGTTTTTTCCTGATGCAGACAGTAGATGAAGCAATATTTTCGTGCCGCCTTATTTTGGGAGAAAACAAAAGTCTGTTTACATTGAAAAGAACTACAGATGGAAATTAGCTGTAATCTGGTATAGGCATCTTGATCTTTTACCCCTTATGAGAAAAAGTGTATTAATTAATTCACTTTTGGGTTTGCACCAGTTGACACATTTTATAACTCGTGATTTTTTTGGGCTAACTAGCTTACCGCTATAATCTATAGAAAAATAAGGGATCACCGTCAAAACAAACACATGGCCTCAGAGTCATGTAAGTTTATCCTCGGAGTCTTTTATACAATAATCTTCTGTGAAATCAGCACAAAATAAAGCACACAGGTGCAGTTTACTGTGAGTCTAGTTCTCCACTGATAATTGATAAATAATTAACACAACTTGCACAAAAATCTTAAGCAATGTCATGGTAACTCACCTCCTGTGCTTTTCCGCAAATTACGTCGTCAAACTCATCAAGCGATTTGTAGCTCAAGTTTCTCTTGTGACATGAGTTTTTCCATCAAATATAAGTAAATATGAGGTGGCTGAATGTCGGGACACTTACTAACGTCATGCTAACATTCAGTAGCTAACTGTACATGGATCTGGAGTCGCTTGCTGTTGTTAAATTGATTTTTAAAGGGAGTTTTGCGATTTTTTAATGAAATGCACCTGCGTAGCTTGAAAGCCTGAGACTGGGCACCACTCAGGGCTCCAGTTAGCGCGCCAGCCATCTTTGTTTACTAACAGTAAATGGGTCATGGGAGGTTATTGATGGTAAACTTCAGAAACACGTCTAAAAACTGCATTTAGTGATTTGTATCATGTAGTAAATGAAAAAGGGAAGAAGAACCAGCGGTTTGACTTTGGACGCTTCACAGACAGAACAGTGAACGTTTTAAACTGACCTACACATGAGCCTGTATCAGACGTGTGTATTTTCATATTAAAACACCTGCGAATGCTCATGTTTTAGAGAAATGAGCTGACAATCAAAATATAAATAATATATATAAATTCATCTACATTATGATTTGTCTTTTCTGTGCTATGCTAGTTAATGTTTCTAACGGTAGCTAAGATTGTGCTCATTGTTTTTTTTAAGGCCCTAATTTATTGTGTTGGATTTTGTAAATGTCTGAGGTCTTGTCTTTACTGCAATGTGGAAATGTATGGTCTACAAATAAGTATAAAACTAGTACATGCCTGTCAAGCTACAATTACCAGGCTAGTTCTTACAATAAAAGACATCCAATATCAAACACACAAAGCTTGGTCATAGTTACTTTATTTATTTGTTGTGAAACTACTAAACTAATCAGAATAAATGAGTTACTCCTAAAGACAGCCAATGTGTGGAGCCGTTTAAAGTGAGGTTGGGGCATCAGAAATGTGATCACGTGATTTACAAATCAGTCACAGTCACTCTGAGAGAGGGAGCAGTATGGGCCAATCACTTCGTCTTCCAAACTCAGGACAATCCAACTTCAACTTCTGTTCTGATGTGTCACACGAACAAGCCAAAAGTGCTGTTTTTCATCCATCCTCCCCCGGCTTTCAAAACATTCAAGATGGCGGACGTTGCAGATAGATTATTTTCTTCATCTCTTGCTTCGATTTTGAACAATCTGAAACATATTAACACATACATATTTATGATGACATCCTGGTTACCATGTCGCTGTTTCGATGCCACTTCCATGTTTTCTGTGATTGGTTGACTGAACGCTCGCAAAGCCCGCCCCCGAAATTGAAACCGGTCGATCTAATAACAGACTCTCACATCTTTGTAAAGTTGTCTGTCTACATTTTTTAGGGCTTATTCAGTTTCTATAATGAAAAAGTGGAACCATATTTATAAGGGTGGGGCTTTGGAAATACCCTGCTCCTTTTTAAGGAAAACGGCTGCCATCGAAAACACCTCATTTTGTGGAAAGAAGGACAGAAGGTGATATACCTTTTTTATTAACCCAGTTTTAGATCAAAATTCCACTGGTATATTTTTATGAACGTCTAATAAACACTTTAAAACAGTTTTTGAAGTAATGTGACAATATTTTCTAATGAAATTTGAGTGTTTGACAGATGTCCTCTGAAGTGGACATTTATTTTTTATTTTTTTTTTTTATTTTGAAACCAATGGTTCTGGGTCAGAAGTAGAGAGAAATTGCTACAAATAAGGGAGAAAACTCAGATATTGAGTTGTTTGATGATGATGATGACCAAGATCCATTGTTTGAGGGAGAGGCAGAGTAATCAGAGCTCTGAGGATGAGGCTGAGGCAGGACAAGCAGAAGAGGAACCGTCAGTGTCCATTCGCCGTCTGTCTAGAGCAAGACTACAATGTACATCTTGACTTTGTACTCTTTGGACTATAAAGAAAAACAGGTTATCAAAAAAAAAGGAAGAAGAGCATCTGAGATGTTGAACAGAAAAAGTTCTGAACCTGCTGTCAGTAAATGGTTTGACAACAAACCAGTGGTTATGTGCTCCTCTGCCTACGGCATTGAGCCTCAGGACTTCTGCAGAAGATGGTCCAAGAAAGAAAAAAAGTTTGTACAATGCATGTCTACATACAAACTGCTGTCAGCTTCTGGGCAAGAAACCACTGAAGTTCCTGGATTTTAAACTGGTCCTTGTTGAATCATTTGTCAAGCTCAAGGAGCAATCTCCAAAGAAAGTGAAGAGAGTAATCACACAGTAAATCAGAAAAAAAAAATCAGAAAGTTCAATGTTCCAAAATAAATGCACTACAGATCTGTGTTGAGGGTTTTAAACTCTGAGTTCACTTACTCTCTGTAGAATTGAACTGTATGGAAATTGTTAAATTTGTACGTAGATAAAGTTCTGATGTCTCTACAGTGGACATGTTGTGGTTTTCAAACAAAAACATGGTAAAGAAAAAAAAAAAAAATGACAAATTGGGAAAAAAAATTCTCTGGTAGTGAGGAGGATATGATCACGTAAACAGAAAGTCACATGTTGGCAAATGTTTTCAGTGTCATTGGTGTCGTTCGCTCCACGGTGTGCTCTCTGGGACAGTGGACACAGATAGCCCAGGTCTGACCTTTGGCCTGTGAGTGGGTCAGAATGAGGTCACGTGACATTCTTGACACGTCTCTGCGGCACCTGACCCTCTGTGTGTGTGTGTGTGTGTGCGCTCAGGTGGGACGGTGTGTGTGCTGGTGGGGCGGGCTCTCAGATCAACTCTGTAACAAACCGTCCAATCAGAGAAGTTTATTTGTGTGACGTACATGATACAAAAGAGGCGGTTGTCATTTAGAACTCCGACTCTTTCCAAATTCAACACTCTTTCTTTTTTTTTTAACCCACCTCAGTCCACCCTGTATTTACTAAATGTGTCTATGTAAATACACCATTGAACAAACACATTTTAACAAATAATTTAAACTCCAAATGTTTTAAATGACGTGGGATTTTGTCTTTTTTTTTTTTTTCGCCCCTTTCGCTCTCTCTCGTCTTCTCGCTCTCTCACCAGAGAAACCGAGGGCAGAAGGAACATGAATGATGCAGAAACATGATTTTTAAGGTTTAAAATGATGTGTGGTTTATTACAATACAACTCATATTCATGGAGAAATGAGACAAATAAAGACACAAACTTAGACATGTCTGAGGGCCTGTCCCCACGAAGCCAAGCTCAGGCGTTTCAGCACAAATATTTGTCCTAAACCACACATCGTCCACACAAAGCAGAAGTTTTAGGACACTGAAACTAATATTTCTGAAACCATGTCTCAGTGTGAAGAAATGTCAAAACTCCGGTTTAGCGTCTCCGGAGTTACGCTGTATCCGATTTTTTTTTTACCTGATGACATCACTGCCCCTGAGTCACTTCTCGTTTGCTGAATGTACTGACCTTTATATGATGTTCACTGTGAAAACCTGCGTCTCATTTCACCGTAAACCACAATCGAAGATTCTGAAGCATTAAATCCACTTTCTGACTCTCTTCTGTAGGTTTTAGATCCGTGTTGTTCATTCAAAATGTTTATGAAGTTTAAAAGAGTTCTCTGTTAAGTTTTTGTTTATGTTAAAACTTTTTTTTTACTTGATTGCGTTGCTTCTACATCCTGTCTGTGCCAGTGTCACAGCGCCACACTCTGGTCAGTTACAGGCATTACACCAGCTTCAGGCTGGTTTTACTGATTCATGTGGACGCTGATAAATCCTAAGGCAGCTCCATGTTTACACAGATCGTTTTTAAAACTATCCTCGTTTTGTCTTTGTGTGGACAAGGTCTAATTGTAAAGTTACAGCGGGAATATGAGAACACAGTCAGACTTTTATTATCACCACCACAACCTGCCACTATGAAATAAAATCAGCGATCCCAACCCTTTTTTGTCCCTGTATTTGTTGTTTCCTCATCATTAAGAAAATGAATCGTTCACCTTCGTGACCCGACTCTCATCGTTCACAGTAAGGTGTCATTCAAAAGAATCAGATCATTCATGAACGTCACATCATTACACTCTACCTCCAACTACGCCAGAGTCAGAAGTACACTCACACTGGACAAAGAACAACGTTTTAGGAGCCATCCCGGCTTAGGTTCGGTTGTCCCAGTCTGAGTACATCCATTTGGAACTGCTTTGGACCTCACTCAGCACATCCTTCTGCAACCATTTAAACAGCTGAATCTCCGCAGAGTAAAAAGTCCTCCGTTTGACCCTGGCGGCGCTGACAGCTCGCTCCGATGACCTCTCTCACACTTCCCATCATGCCGAGCTGCAGAAAGCCCACCGCAGCATCGTCTCACTGTCCGCGTGTGACCTCTGACCTGCGACCTCTGCGCGTCACTCCACAGGTACAGAAGCATGTGTGCGGGGGGAAAATGGAGGACTGGATTTTTTGTGGAGCTGAGAGAAGAGTATGATCCAATCTCTGGGTGAAGTTTGCATGTTCTTCCTGTGTTAGTGTGTGTTTTCTGCAGATACTCTAGTTTCCTCCCACCTCCAAAAACGTGCAAGTATATGAAGGTTTGTTTAGTGATTGAAAAAGAAAGTGAACCATCTGTCTTCATAAGCGGCACCAAGAACCCTCCCTTCTCCCTTCATAAGGCTATTTCTCCCCAGGAGCCCAAAAGAAGGCCATCGCAGAATTGGGTTTGTCAACAGTGTAAGCAAAGTTCTTAATGTTTTTTGTTTTTGTTGTATGATGAATGTCGACTTGCAGAGCTAGATCTAACCTTTTAGGGACCAAAAGCAAAAACCAGCTTTGTAGGAACCTCTAATCTTTTCTCTGAACCTTAATCAGTCAAGTCAAAGCAGCATTTACATGGATACATTCAAATAAAATATAATAAATGGACTGAATAATATTTCAGACCAACAAATCTTTGATTGATCAAACCTAGAATTTGTACAGCGCAAACCAGAGGGTGAAGCTAACTGGCATGATGATTGATTAATGGATCTAAAATCAAAAAACTATCAGCGCTCAGTCAACTATCGGAACTTTTTGTTGTTCCTGTTGCCTTTTTAGCCCCTGGCCCTTTTCTGGTGTGTTCCCACATTTGAAGAACCAGGAACCAGGGAAGTATATGTGGGGACAAACTTAGCTCCTGCACTGGGGCAAGTACTTTTCTCTCAGACTGAGAACCTTTTCGTAACGCAGTGACATTTTTCGTGACAACAACAATGCCTGGCACATCGAAAAGGTTTTGTAAAAATAATAAAGTTTACTGATGGCGGTGAGAGATGGACAAATGCAGAGATTCAAGCACCGCTAAGTCCGTACGCTAATGACCAGGAACAGCAAGGCTTTGAGGGACCCCAAAAGAACGCTAGCACAAGTTGGCATTTATCACACAGCTAAGCTATGCTGTGCTCGCTCCGCTGTCTTAAAAATGTTTACGTAGCAAGAAAGAAATACCGCTTTGTGCGCGCTGCAGTTCAACAGAGAGACGCAACAGGGACACCTGCGAGGTGCTGACACGTAAACTTGTTGGTGTATTTCCTAGTCTAGCGTGCGTATCGGAGCATCATCTGTGCCAGCAGCAGCCGCAGCACGGGCGTAAGCTTTCCCAGAAGAGTGAATGAATGTTGGCTTTTACGCACGGGGAGATGGAGATAATACACACGGAGTTTCGGCAAGTAAAGTGTTTGTTTAGCTGAAACTGGAGGTGTGAGGAGCTTTGTATTTCAGGTAAGAAATACACAGACATCATGGCTTTATGATTGAATGTGTCAAACGAACATAATCGTCTTGTTGCAGATTATTTAGGCTGGTGCCTATGATTTTAAAACTAGATACAGAGAGTTATGCAGAGTTTAGTCATTTGTGTTCATGTTGTTATGCCCTGGGCCGCCACGACCTCCGTGTCACCAAAAAAAAAAAAAAGTCAGGACCCAACGGGACCCGCGGGAGCTTCTCGGGCGGGCAGGCACACGGGGGCCTCGGGATCGGGCGGGAGCGGTCATGAAAATCTAGTCCCGTCCAGGTCTCTACTTGGCACTTTTACGTGTGAAAATGCCTTTAGTCTGCATATAGTAATGTCCAACTCTGTCGATTTGCGAGCTCATAGGCTGGTTTTCTCAAATACTCCATATTTTTGTCCTACTACACTTTGCTAACCCTCATGTGAACTCTCCTCCGTGAGAGAACTACGCTAGTCAAAGCTGAAAGAGCACTCACCAAAAATGACTTTCCCCAAGCTGGAATTAAGTTGGTCCCTTTCTTCCCCTCCCTAGTTCCTGGTCCTTCTAACTGTATAAGCATTTCGCACTGTAGAAACTTTCTCAGTTTCTAGCCCTTTTTTAGTTCCAGTCCCAATTTCAGTCATCTTCACAAAGAGCAGGAACTACAAACCGGGGCTGCACTTTGGGGACTTTTTTAACTCTTGCTCTGAGGCAGGTATGTGCAAGAAAATGTTTTTTTTTTTCCGTAACCCTGTAACATATTGACGTAACAAAGGCAAGAAACATGCTTATCACCAAAGCAAAAGCATGCCTGGAGCCCGATTAAAACAGTCAGAGGGTCGCATTTGCCCAGGTCTGGTCAAGGGTGTTCCCCGCTTAAGGCCTAAAGTCACTGGCATAAGCTCCAGTCACCAAACAGGAACAAGCGATAAAAACAAAACAAATTAACATATAAAAGTGTTTTGTTGTCACCCAAATAAGGTCACTTTTCCTGTACCTCTCTTCACTCTCTCTCTCTCTTCTCTCTCTCTCTCTTGTTAGACTGAGCGGAGCAGGCAGCGGGACACCTCCATCTCTCTTCCGTCCTGCCCGGCTCGGCCCCAGGCAGGTGAGCGAGCCCCACGGTGCAGGTGGAGCCCGAGGAGCAGACGAGCCCCACGGTGCAGCTCGTCCAGGGGGCTCCATTCATCACGGAGCTGACACATTCCTGCTGTCTCTGCCTCGGGGTCCACTGTACACGCTCACACATTCACACACGGGACAGAGCAGACACCTTTGGTCCAGGTCCTCAGATTGATTCAATTCTACTTCACAATATGATTAGATATTTGTCCCACTTTGTTGCAACACACAGTTCAAGAACAACAGGAGAATAGAAAAATGCATTGCTAGCTTAAAAGTGTTGTGTTTTCCAATTAAAAGTCCATATGGATAATGGCCAGCACTTTGAATTTTAGTTCCATTAAGAGCTGCATGCTGCGCTCTGATTGGCTGTGCTTGGGTGTGATCTCTCCTCGAGTCTCTTACCCCGCCCCCCCCTCTTTTTTTTCTCATCCTTCTTTGCTTTCCACTCTCTCCCTTTTTCCTCTTCCTCCTCACTTTCCTCTCCCTCTCTTTATTTCTCCTCTTCCCCTTTCTTTTCTTTCTCTTTCTCTACTCTCTCTCTCCCTCTCCTCTTTCTCACTTCCTCTCTTCTTCCTCTCTCTTCTCTCCCCCTCTCTCTATCTCTCTCACTCTTCCTCTCTCTCTCTCACTCTTTCCTCTTTCGTTTTCTTTCTTTCTCCTCTTCTCTCTCTTTCTCCTCTTCCTCCCTAGCTTTCCTCTCTCTCTCTCTCTTTCTCTCTCACATTAAATCTCTCCTCCTTCTCACTTCATCTCCTCTTTCTTTCTCTCTATCTCCTCTTTCATCTCTCCTCTTCCTCTTTCTCTCTTTCTTTCCTCTCTCTCTTTCTCTCTCTGTCTCTCTGTCTCCCCTCTCTCCTCTTTCTCACTTCATCTTCTCTTTCTTTCTCTCTTCCTCTTTTCATCTTCTCTTTCTCTTACTCTTTCTTTTTTCCTCTCTCCTTTCTCTCTCTGTTCTCTCTCCCTCTCTCTCTTTCTCACTTCATCTTCTCTTTCTTTCTTTCTCTCCTCTTTCCATCTCTCCTCTTCCTCTTTCTCTCTTTCTTTCCCTCTCTCTCTTTCTCTCTCTGTCTCTCTGCTCCCCCTCTCTCTCTTTCTCACTTCATCTTCTCTTTCTTTCTCTCTCTCCTCTTTTCATCTCTCCTCTTTCTCTTACTCTCTTCTCTTTTTTTCCCTCTCTCTCTTTCTCTCTCTGTCTCCTCTCTCTCTCTCTTTCTCACTTCATCTTCTCTTTCTGTCTCTCTCTCCTCTTTCCATCTCTCCTCTTCCTCTTTCTCTTACTCTCTTCTCTTTCTTTCCCTCTCTCTCTTTCTCTCTCTCTCTCTTTTTCTCTCTCTCCCACTCTCCTCTTTATCACTTCATCTCCTTTTCTTTATCTTTCTTTCTCCTCTTCCTCTCTCCTGTCTCTCTCATCTTCTTCTCCTCTTCCTCCCTCGCTTTCCTCTCTCTCTCCTCTTCCTCTTTCCCCTCTCTCGCTTCTTCCTCTCCCATCTCCCTTTTCGTTTCTTCTTTTCTCTTTCTCTCTCTCTCTCCTTCCCTCTTTCCTCTTTCTCCTTCATCTCCTCTTCCTTTATCTTTCTTCTCCTTTTCCTCTCTCTCTCTCTCAAACCTTTGACTCACATTGCAGGTTATATCAATACAAATATTTAAGTTCATTTCATACACTGACCCTATTCTTTTTTTACAGTGTATGTGCAGTAAATAAATACGATCAAAACAATCAAGTACAAGTAACTCAAAACCATCAATCCAACCATCTCAACCCAACAGCTTCTCTCGTGAAGCTTTTTGTCGCGACACCTTGTTCCTCCCACTCGTCTGCTGCGGGACAAGGACCTCCTGCGGTGTGTCCGTTAAAACCCGACTCATCGCCACGGTAACAGCAGCCCCTCCACACACTCAACCCACTTTGGACTGACTTCAAAAACTCCAGCGCCGGTGTGACGTTGACGAATGGATTCCGCTCCGCCGGCCAATGAGCGGACGGCAACGGTACTTCCCGGTGGCGTTGCGATTGGCTGTGGCTCTCTCCGGGGCCAGATGTCGCAGGCGGTGCGCTGTGATGTGGAAAGGCGCGGAAGACGGATGGGCCTGAAGGATGGAGATGACTTCCTGTACTGGAGGAGAAGAAGAAGAGAAGGAGGAGGAGTAAGAGCAAGACAAGGAGTTGTAAGGATTCTCTGTTCTCGTTTCTTTTGCTGTCCTTGTCTTCTACATTTTCAAACTGTCACTGTCATCAAATGTTTCATGTAAGAGTTGTTCCAACATTCAAAGCTCAATCGTTGCTCCTTTTTCTTCTCTGTGTCTTCTTTCTCTCCTCGATAAAGCCCTGTTTCCATAGACTTGGATACGGTACGGCTATTCCTCCTCGCTCACTGGGTCCAAAGTGAGTCGCTTTTGGTCCTGCTTTTACTCTGGACCCTGGAGCAGACCTCACAGCGGTCTCTCCTTTAGGCTCGATGATTGGACAAGAGAAAACACAAGCTCAGGCCAAAACCAGACGGAAAAGAGCAGATGAAACTTGAAATAATGTTCCTCACCAAACGTTGACTTGATCCTGTGACTTTATTTGTTGCTCCGCTAGACTTAGCAAAGCAAAGCTAGCGCTTGAGCATCAGCGGTTTCCTGTTTGTGAAGACAAACACTGTAAAAAAGAAATTGTAAATCCTGTGCGTATTGCGTCCAACATATTCCAACCTCAAAGCATTGAATAAAACAGGATTAAATGCAGGATAGAGTTGCAGAGGTTTTGCAAAAAAGTAAAATAAATGCTTAAAAAAGCCTGACCAGTCTGTTCTCATGGATAAGTGTGTCAATACCATGCTACTGTAAACAGCGTCATATAAACGCAACTTCTATTTGTGCGTGTGTATTTGACGTGTTTCTGTCCCAGTTCATTTCAATGTTAAGACGTGTTATTCATGCAGTACCTACACTCTTCCATGAGTATCAAAGCATTTTTGCAATATCACTTTAATTTTGCTTATAGATAATGATTATATTTTGAACAACAAAAGAACATCCTGACATGTTAATTTATCAGTTTTTATTCACAGTTGAACACAAATCAGTCAGGTTAAAAAAAAATGTCAAAATTTGTTTAGTTTTGTTTGATTATGGAAGATGAAAAAAAAAAAAAAAAAAATATATATAATATATAATATATAATATATATATATATATAATATATATATAATATATATACAACTATAACTGGGGACTATAACATTGTCCACACACATGAACACACACAAAACATGTTCTCTTTCTCACTGTGTGCAGCTGTTATAAACTACTTGCTTTTGGCTGTGATCAGTCACAGGAATACTGCTTTTCCAGCAGCCGTTGGTGACTTTGTGGTTCTTGTTTATAGGAGAAATCTGACGCCTCTGTGTCTTCTGTTGGCCCTGTGAGCTTCTCTCATGTGTGTGGATTGTAGATTTTGTCACGCCAGCCTTCAAATTGTTAAAGTGATATAGGTTGGTAGATTTGAGTTACTTTCCAATCGACTTTTCATGGAGGAGTCACAAACTCCTTTGACAGCTCTGTGAGAAAGCGTCGCTGTGCGTTGGTGATGTCTTACATGTGTGATGCTGAGTAAAAATGACCTCCTGATGCTGCATCAGATGTGTAAGTGCACATTAAATGTAAACCAACAAGTACAAATGACAAGAATCAAAAGTTAGGACTTACCCCTGAGATTCCATAAGAAATGGTTTAATGGTTATGGAAGAGTGGGGTAGTGATACAAAAGACGAAATTTCTTAAAAAGTATATTTACAATTTTTTTTTTTTTTTGAATGCTATAGCCTCATGTCACAAAAAGTTTGTTGAGGAATACCTGGAACATGAAACTGTAACTACAATTAATTTCAAAGATTTCTCAAAATAACACCTGGGGTCATTTTTGACCCCACTTATGCATCTAAGGGTTAATAGATTACTTGATTAACCGAAGTAATTAATCAATAGAATAATCGATTACTAAAATAATCTATAGCTGGATGTACCTTCATATATTTGTTCATTAAAGGAGTAAATTTCTTGTTTTGAATGTGTTTTGCCAATGCAACATAAAAAGTCAAACGTTTTCTGACTTTCAAAGACAATAAAAGCTGCTGTGTTTGAAACACACTTGTAGCTGTGAGTTCCATATGCCTCTAGGCCCCTCCCCCCAGCTCTCTAGCCCCGCCCCCTGTCCCTCACCTGTCAGATCGGGACGTTATTGATGGGACAGGCTTCATTCAGGACGAGCCGTGTGTCTGTGCTCACACAACAGGGACACATTGATTTAGCCGAAGCGAGCTAAAGATGCTAACGGACCGCAGACAAAGAGCTTTCTGTGGTCCGCACAAGTCTGGGTGTTTGGGCTGAACAAAGTATGTGCTGGGGAAAAGTTATGTCATCTGCAATACAAAAAATGAATGAATTAGGCTTTATGATTTGAGAACAGTCCAGTCTTCAAACAAAACGTAGATTGTAACAAAAAGTCAAGTCGTTTTTACGTCAATGCTACGAAAAACAAATACCTGAATTGACTGTGCATACTTATAAAAGCACAAGATGTCTTTATAGTTGGACAGTTTGAAGTTTTAGCATTGTGACCAGGGACGTAGCACCAAATTCTGGGCCCCAGGTACAAACTTTGTTGATGGGCTCCGAATGCATAGTGTAGTTTTATGTTTTAGTCCACTCTCGTTATTTTCTATTTATTTGGGTTTGAATTCCTTCTATATTATTCATACTGATTTGATATCTACATGTCACACATAATTAGTGTAGATGAGAATTTTAAAAAGTGTTTTAAAGGGAACCCTGGTTATGAAGACAAATATGGCTTAAATGCTAGTACTGCCATGCTTCTTAAAATAAATTGCAAACAAATGTGCAACTGCTTACCATTTTTTATAAAACTGTCATTGTTTATGTTGTTTTTAAGCCACTGGGAGCCGCCATTTTGTCCAGGTATTCTGGTTGATGGCATAAAATAGTGTTTCCATGGTTACGCCCACAGTTTCATCAGGTAAACAGTTGCCACAAAAACACCACTGACAGTGTCCAGTTCTCGCTCCTCTCGAATATCTCCAGTGTCACTAGATTCCACATAATCGCTCTGTATTTGGCCAAACTTGGCTCAAACTAAAAAGGTTTAACTGAGGAATTTATGTTGCTTCGTTACCTGTTACTAGAGACCTGCATCGGGCGGGAATTCCCGCGGGACCCACGGGACCCGTGAGCAAATCCTCGGGATCGGGCGGTTTTAACGTTGCCTCAGGCAGGAGCGGGCGGTCAGGCCAAACACCTCAGGTCCCGACCGGAAAAATATCATGTAGCAAGAAAGAAATACCGCTTTGTGCGTGCTGCTGTTCAACAGAGAGACGCAACACGGACACCTGCGAGGTCCAGACACGTAAACTCGTTGCTGTATTTCCTAGTCCAGCGTGCATATCGGAGCATCATCTGTGCGACCTCGGCCAGCAGCAGCACTGGCGAAAACCCAGAGAAATGAATGAAGGACTGGCTTTTACGCACGGGGAGATGGAGATAATACACACAGAGTTTGGGCAAGTAAAGTGTTTGTTTAGCAGAAACTGGAGGTGTGAGGAGCTTTGTATTTCAGGTAGAAATACCAGACATCATCGCTTTATGATTGAATGTGTCAAACGAACATAATTGCCTTGATGCAGATTATTTAGGCTGGTGCCTATGATTTTAAAACTAGATGCAGAGAGTTATGCAGAGTTTAGTCACTTGTGTCCATGTTGTTATGCCCTGGGGCCGCCACGCAACCTCCGTGTCACCAAAAAAAAACAAAAAAAGTCGGGACCCGCGGGGGTTTCTCGTCGGGATCGGGCGTGAACGGTCATGAAAATCTAGTCCCGTGTAGGTCTCTACCTGTTACTTGACAACACTATTTTATGTCATAACCACAGCAAAATGGCAGCCTCCATGTTATTTCTTTAAAACACTATTTTAGTAAAACTACAAATACTTCCAAGGTATTTTTCCTGTATTTATATAAGTAATGATATTATCAGTGTTTTAGGGTAAACATGTGATTATATCCCTGGTTCACTTTAAACACACCCTTTTACACACCTTTTTTTTTTTTTTGCCAAAGTTTACTTGCTACATTTTAAAGCAGATACCACAAACAATTCTATTTAGAAGAACACAAGCCAAAATGACCTGCTTTGGAGGACCCTTTCTTTCCCTAGGCCCCGGGAAACTATCACCATTTATTCCCCCCAGTCCGACACCCCTGATCATGACGACACTAATACAATACTATTCTGTTAATTTCATTCATTATTGGGTGTACTGAATACGTGATAGACAAACTAAGAGTCCATTTAAGTCCAAACCGAGGCTAAAATCCATAAAACTACACGACAGGGTAAGTTTAAGCTTCAAGTTACTAAAATGGGTAAGTTTAGGACTGGTGCTTATAGGTTAAGATTTCTCGTTAAACCCTACATCTCTATCCTGTTCTTGTCCCTGTGTTGACGTCCTCAGGTTGCCGTCGAAGGTTCACAAAGAAGCAAAGTTCAAAGTGTCTCTTTTATCTGTCCTCCAGAAGTTTCATCTTTGTTTGATTAGTCTTCCAATCTTTGGTTCATGCCATTTTGGTTGTCCCTTCTTGTCTCTTCTCCAAACCGTACACCGATGATCTCATTCCAGTGTAGAGAGTAGGACCGTGAGCACAGTCTGAACTTGAATACCTTGTCGAATTGCAAACCTACAGCAAGATCAGGTGTCTGTTCTGTGACAGTTCAGAGGTCAACTGTAAACCGGTACTTTTGGAATGTTTGTCCGCCTTCTTCAAACACACAATAACCCTTTCATAGACATTAAATCAGCGTCTCTGCTCTGTATCTACAACTCGAACAGTTCGAAACCCTATTCCTCCAGTAGAGGTGATGAAGCAAATCAATTGAACACAATGGCAGAAGTTGCACTTTAATGGATAAAAAGAGCTTAAACAGAAATTTCAGCAAAAACCATGAGCAAACGGACTGATTTGTGTCTTATGAAGCTTTTTTAAACAACTTTGGTGATGTGAGATTATATTTCTCAGATTACTAGGCTGGAAATGCTATTGACCATTTGCACCTACGTCACTTGATCACGTGGCTGCTCCATGCTGGAGGCAGAAGTGTGTTTACGCAGCATTACAGGGAGCGCAAAACTGACAAATTCTCACATATTTTCTTATTTTTCCGTAAAGAAAGCAGTGTTCAGTACATTTGTCTGTGGAAGTAGGACAACTTTTAGACGCACACAAAACAAGGTATTTGGAAAAGCTAATGAATGCTAGCTGATTTATGCCCTCTTCCTCCTGCTATGTTTGCCGAATAAATAAAATCTTCAAGTTTGCCTGACTTTACTCCTCATGATTTGCACCATTCTGTGGTAAACAGGGTTTTGTCTCACACTGGAGCAGATTTAAAAACTACAAGAGGTTGGTTTTCAGTCACTTAGCTGTGAGGCTAGTGTTAGCCACGCATAATGCAGGCTGTTTCAGATATTCATTGCATTTATTTTTTTGTCAAAGGTCATTTTTTTTCTCTTTAGCATTGACTTACCTTGTTTAAAGTGTTTACTGCAAATCTGTAGTGACTTAGAGGGATTCCAGTTCTTTTGATTTATTGCTGCCATCCACTAGCGCCTTCTATCTTCATCACAATGTAAACGAAAAAGCTACAGGTTTAGGCTTAAAACCTCCTGCCTGTTAGTGCAGCGTGTTCCACGAGATACAGCCATTTTCCAATTGAAATCAATTAAAATTACTTAAAAACGAGCAAGTTTTCGGCAAAGTTTCCATTGCTGTAATGCAATGGAAACTTTGCAATGGGCGTTCCCTCGAGGAGCGTGACCACACGTGCAAATGGTCAATACAAACTCCATCACTCACCGATATCTTATATCTTAGTAATAAGTCATTACTTGATCATATTAAGTAATAATCTGTTAGTATTAAGTAAATACCTGATATAATTAGCTAATTACCTAATACTGTTTTTAATTATCTGAAAATATTAAGTAATTATCTAATAAAACCTGATAATATTAAGTAATTACCTGATAGTATAGCTGATAGTATCACGTTATTACCTGACAATATCAACTTATTATCCTATATTATTAAGTAATTACCTGATAATATTAAGTAATTACCTAATTGTATTAAATAAATACCTGATAGCATCACGTTATTACCTGATAATATTAAGTAGTTACCTCTTATTAATAACTAATTACCTAATACCATTAATTAAATACCTGAAATTATTAAGTAATTACCTAATAAATACCTGATAAAATTAAGTATTTATATGATAGTGTTAACTATTTGCATAATTATATTAAGTAATTAACTGATAGTCTTAAATAATTAGATAGTATCATGTTGTTACCTGAAAATATCAACTAATTACCTAGTAATATTACATATTTACCTGATTTTGAGTAATTTCCTGACAGTGTCACAGTATTACTTGATAATTTTAATTAATGACCTAATAATATTAACTAATGACCTAATAATATTAACTAATTACTTAATAATATTAAGTAATTACCTGACAGTATGAATTAATTATCTGAAAGTATTAAGTAATTACCTAATAATAATAGTTGTATTTACCTGTTAGTATGCAGTTATTAGCTTACAGTAATAGGTAATTACTTGATAGTATTACCTATGTTATTACTTGACAATGTTAACTAATTACCCTATAATATGCACTTAATACCTGATAGTGTTGAGTAATTACCTGACAGTCTCACGGTATTACCCGATAATGTTAAATAATTACCTGATGTTTTAGGTAAATACATGATAATATTAACTAATTAACGATTAATATTAACTGATTACCTGATAGTTATCATGAAATTTCGTGATACAACTGAAACTAAATAGAAAAAGATTAAAAATTGGCAGTATTGAACTTCCATACTTATCTTATTTTAGAACCAGTTCAAAAAATGTCCCATTGTGCTGCTGGCCTCTCTCTCGTGCGGTGTGTTGATCATGAGCCTCACTCAGTCGCAGTGCAGAGTGCCCCCTACTGCCCCTGCTCCGGTACTGCTGCTGCTGCTGCTGCCTCTCGTGTGTTACACCACCGCTCCTCTGACCCATCTCTGACCCTGACCTCGTGACCTCAGAGGGTCAAAGGTCAAAGTGCTATCAGGTTCAGCTCACACACACACTCACACACAGCTGATAGTGCAGACAGAGCTTATCTCTCCGCTCACGTGTGCTGCTGTTTTTACTCCTCTAAAAGTCTACATTTTTAGGATTTGTTTGCGTGTGTTTAGATGTCTGCAAATTTTTACAGTATCTTCAAGGGTTAAATGCAAATGTATTGTAGAGATGTGACTATAAAAACTCTAAAATGCACTAGGACAAACAATTTGTCCATACACTGTAAAAAGTCACAGGGTTAAGAAGGGTTGAGATTGAAATTAAGTGAACTTAAATCTTTGTGTTGATGGAACTTGACAAAACTTAGACTTCTAAGTTATAGGAGAGAGAAAGAGAGAGAGAGGGGGGGGAGGATGAAGAGAGAAAGAGGGGTAAGGGAAAGGAGAAAGCAAAGAGAGAGAGAGGGGGGAAGAAAAGAGAGACAGAAAGAAAGGAGAGAGGGAGAGAAAGAGAAGAGAGCGAAAGTAAAGAGAGTGAGGGGAGAGAGAGAAAGAGGGAGGAGAAAGGGAGAGAGAGAAGAGAGAGGGGGAGAGAAAAAGAGAGGGAGAGAGAAGAGAAGAAAAGAGAGAGAGGGAGAGAAAGAGGAGAACATAAGAGAGCGAGAGAGAGGGGAGAGAGAGAGACGGGGGAGAAGGAGAGAGAGTGAAGAAAGAGGGGTAAGAGAAAGCAAAGAGAGAGAGGATAGAAGGAAAGAGAGACAGAAAGAAAGGAGAAGGGAGAGAAAGTAGAGAGAGTGAGGGGAGAGAGAGAAAGAGAAGAGAGCGAAAGTAAAGAGAGTGAGGGGAGAGAGAGAGAAAGAGGGAGGAGAAAGGGAGAGAGTGAGGAGTTAGGGGGAGAGAAAAAGAGAGGGAGAGAGAAGAGAAAGAAAAGAGAGAGAATATGATAAAGAGAGAAAGAGGGGGCGAGAAGGAGAAAGGGAGAGAGAGGAGAAAGTAAAGAGAGGGGAGACAGAGGGAGAGGAGGAAGAAAGGTGGGTAAAAGAAAGAAGAAAGTAAAGAGAGGGAGAGAAAGAGGAGAGCGAGAGAGAGAGAAAGAGAGAGAGGGGAGAGGGAAGAAAAAGGAGAAGAGACAGTAAAGAGAAAGAGAGAGTGAGATGAGAAAGTAAAGAGAAAGAGAGGAGACATTAAAGAGAGAGAGAGAGCCAGAGCAGAGGGAGAGAAAACCATGGCTGTGCTGCCACGATGGTCAAACTCTGTCAGTGCAGTTTCAGTTCACATCACATTAGATGGACCCACATGGAATTTAAAAAAAACACCTCCTTCTGACATCGCTGCTGTGGAGAGATGGAAATCGTTCACTCACTGTGGGATGACATCATCAGTTATTTGGCTCAGATGGATAAGTAAGTTTTTTCACATTTTCAATTTTAGAAGATACTCACATGAGCGTATGTGCTTTTGTAAAGGAAAGTTTCCATACACATGTTTGCAAAGTTATAGAAAGACATTTCAAAGAGCAAGTAAGAAACTCTAAACCTCGTCACGTGTCAGGATCGCTCCCACACAAAACTCACCAAGCTCTGTCCATATTTCATACTGTCAGTCAACCACTGTCTGTTCACAACCACCTGGGCGTCTCTTAAAAGGCCTCCAGACATCTCCCACTTTCACGAGTCTGTTTGAGGCTCTGTTTAGTCACACTTTGAGTGTTCCACAGTCTGTCTACGTTTTGATTTCAGAGATAACCTCAGTGAAACACAAAATATATGGCATCAGACAGCATAAAAATGAGTTTAGGTTGCAGCCACGTGGGGACGTTTTCTTCAGGTGAAACGGGTAAGTTCAGGCATAAAGTTACTAAAATGTGTAAGATTAGGTCTGCGGCTTGGGGCAGGTTAAGATTAGAATCAGGATTTCATGAATATTCATAAATAAGAACATGTCTTAACAACCACCATTGAAATGAATGGGGACTGTGACGCGTACTATAATTACACAAAACAGCTGTGAACTCGTGCTAATCATACCTATTTAGATGTTGTGTAATGTCGTGGTAAATGTACGCTTTCTTGTGAGATCGGGCTCTATTTTCTCATGTAAAATTACTAAAAAATTGCTTTATTTCATGAAATCTGTTGGTTTTGGCCATCAGATCTCCACACTCCTGTGAATCTGTGATCGACGGCAGCTCCTATTTTGATGACGTCACATCATGGATGAAAAATAACAGCGCGCTCAGATAGAAGCAAAGCAAAAGAGTCAAACTTTGCGCTGAGATACAAACAGCGCACAGAAATGTTCAAGTAAAAGGTGCGCGGTAAAAGGAAAACAGCGCGCACACCCAGAGCCTATGCGCGCTGTCAGGAAGTTTGCGCTTACTTTCAATGTATACGCTCTCAATTCATGTTTACTGTGCGCGATGATGTTCTCTATGCGCGCTCAAGTTAAAGAAAGCTGTCTGACGCCATAACAGTTAGCCTTAACTTGATGCTTTGTTGCACGGTGTTTTGTTTTTGTTTTTTTTTTTTGTTTAGCTTTTTTTGTTTGTTTTTTATTAAATCTGTTGAACCACAGTTAAAAGTCAAATTTAAATCAAACGTAGATACATTTAAAGCAGTTTTATGGCTTTTGCTGTTGCTATTTTTTCTCAAAATGCTATAGATTAGCTTTGGTAATTAGCATATTACTCGCTAATAACTCAAACATGAATGCAAGTTTTGAAAAATATTTGTGCGCTGAGCCAAATATTAAGTACGTTTTAAGTGATTTTAAGATTTGTTCCTCCTTTAAAGTTGATGAAACCATATTTTTTGTCATTCTCGATGAAAATTGTTGCGTTTTTTTTCGTTGAATCAGCCAATCAAAACCCAGCACTGACGACATCAACACTAAACACCTTTTTCTTCACAGACCTTCCCCTAAATCTCCAACACACACTCTCTCTCTCTCTCTCTCGCCATCGCCATGGTAACGTGGTGATGGAGTGGATGCAGGCGGGTGTCCGGGGTCATCCAGAGTGCGAGCGGGGGGGGGAGTGGGGCGGGGCTTGGGCACAGAACGCATCTGTCAGCAGCTGCTCGACGTGTGACGCCCCAGAGCTAGCCTCCGCCATAAGGATTCAATTAGAGCTTAGCGCCGGAGCTAACCTTTGAAGAGACGGCGTGAATACGGAGCGTTTTTTGAAGACGGTGGAGCGGCGTGAGTGTAGATGTGGGTTTGTGAAGAGTTGTGTGGGTTTATGTTGGTATGAAAGTGGCACAATAGAGAAATCCAGATGAAAGAAGGGTTTAGCACACACTGAGAGACTGCACTGCCCCCGAGAGGATGGACCAGGGAACTGCAGCTCATACGTCAGAGCTGGAACAAGAAGTCAACTGATCTAAACACAATAACATCAAGTCATCAGGTCTAACAGAGGATTTGTTTTTAATATTATGTCAATTACGTTAATTTACTTTTTGTCTATGTTTTTATCTTTATTTATTTTTTTAATCTAAACATGATTTTGCAACACACACATAGGGCTGTCCAATTAATAGAATTTCAGTTTCATTTATGAATATTGGTGTAATCATTTACTACAAGTTTGTTCATAAATGTCCTTGATATGGAAAGTATGTGGTTTCTTTACATGTGTAGAGTACATTTACATTAATTTTTGTGAGATCTGTCTATGGATCTGTCACTTATTTCATTTTATCTCTACACTCTCTACATTTAAGGGGTTTTGCAATCTCTCTAAGCAAATAATCATTTGAATAATCAAGATTTCAATAGTGATTTAAATAATAGTGATTATTAGTTTCATCATAATCGAGCAGCCCTAAACATACATTATGAATTTCTCTTTTATGTTACATCAAAAAATTATTCAATCCAATTGTATTTTTTCCAAGGGCCAGATTTTTCAAAAAATATTAATAAGAAGAAAAAATGTCTAGACTAATACTAATACTAATAATATATTATTTTATTTATATTTTAAATATTTTTTTCTTTTCTCTTTTTTAATATTATTTATTTATCTTTTTTATTGCATATTTTTTGTTGAACTTTAAAATGTGTTGTTTATTATTATGATTATTATTATTGTAAAAATAACATCATAATAATATTGTTTGACACATTTATGTTTCTGTAATTGTTTTTGCATTGTTTATTTAGATATAATTTGCACAAATCAAAGAACAATTTTCGAAAAAAAAAATGTTGAAAAAAAAAAACTGTCAAAATTCCACATTTAGTCATAGTTTCACATTCTAATCCAACATCACAAACATACTCTAAATCCAAACTATTTCCTAATTAGATATTGTGTTTTTCTTTCATATATATATATATTCATTCATTCATTTTCTTCCGCTTAATCCTGTTAGGGGTCGCGGGTGACTGGAGCCTATCCCAGTAACTTTGGGCCTTAGGCGGGGAACACCCTGGACAGTGGCCAACTTGACACAGGGTCAGACTGACAAACATTCACTCTCTCATTAACTCACAGGGAAAATTACAGTGATGCCCAATGAACCTAAACATGCATGTTTTTGGAGGTGGGAGGAAACCGGAGAAAACCACGGTGACACGGGGAGAACATGCAAACTCCACCCAGAGAGATCGTGAGATGTTGATATGGTCCGACCCGGGAGTCGAACCCACAACCTCCTTATTGGGAAGCCACTCTGCTACCGTGCACCCATATATATATATATAGTTTTTTTTTGTTTTGTTTCTGTTTTTACCTTTATCATAAGTTAATGTGAATTTTACTTACTTTCATTATTAAACTAGCACAATAATGATTTTGGTTTCGACACATTGTTTTTCTATTTAGACTTGTACTTGCTTGTTGTACTTAAAAATACTAGTTTACACCAACCAAGTAGTGATTTAAAAAAAAAAAAACAATTATAAAATCGGACCAAAGCTTTTAGTTAAACATGATGGCGTCACAATAAAATAGTCAAATCACAGTTTCACGTTCTAATCCAACATTACAAACATACTTTAAATCCCATCTATTCCCTAAATGTTGTTAGAACTTGTTGCAATAATCCGTTTCCCAAACCAGTGAAACTAACTCCTTATGCCTGGCAGTTTAATCTGAAAATCCTTCTCCCAGACTCAAACCATTACGACGTCTTAAACTTCACTGGATAAAAAACCCGGCGATCGGACCCAAACCTCAAACTTAAAAAAAAGTCCAGACAAAGACGCAATGAAACAACACATTTCTGCTTTTGGAGTTCTCCTGTAAACATCTGGAGTGGCTCTTTTGTCCCGTCGTTTGAAGTTTGCTTTTGTGTTATTACGGCGGCGTATTATCAGTATTTGAACACGTGAATATGGCTTTACAATGTCAACAGACCAATGAGAGAGAAGACAAAGGACAGAACGTGGAGAGAAAGAGAGTGGATCTGGGACAAAAGTCGGATTTAGTGTTGGAAAAGGCTTGACGTAGCTCTGTACCTACTGCAAAAGGGTTTGTAGGTGATGGGTTTTGTCGAAGAACACAATGGAGAGAGCTTGAAAAAGTGCCAAACCTTCATATAAAAAGTCAAATATATGTTGATGTCCGTCCAGAACACGGATAATCAACAGATTTGTCTCTACGAAAAGGTAAAACATGGCGACATTTTCTTTGGGTTTAACAGGTAAATCTTAACCTACCCCAAGCCACAGCCCTAAGCGTATCTATTTTAGTTACTTGAAGTCTAAACTTACCCATTAAACCCAAAGAAAACTTTTCGCTTTTCCATAAAATATTGACATAAAAAAGGCGTACAAATGTGCCTATCGTACATTTTTGACATTTCGTTGTATATGTTTTCTTCAGGGACTGTGGTGGTTTTGTTACATTTTATAATAACTACACCTTGCTTAGCCTTAATAAAGTGTTCATACAATTATATTAAAAACATCATTTATTATGAATGAACTAATAATTATTGAATGGCAAAGTTTGTTAAAGTAATGAATGATTCCAAAGTCTATCTCCTAACCCAGACCTGGGCAAACTGTGTATTACTCTTTATATTTGTTTCATAATGACTTTGCTCTGGAGCATTGGTCATTGCGTGTTGTGCTGATATGTATCACAGTGAATGTCAAATAGTAGGTTAAAAACCCTGTTGGGAATTTGTTACACCAATGACCACAGCACTGCTTGTTGAACAGTACTGACTCTTCTTTTGGACCCCTTAAACGTCTGATATCATGATGATGTTATAAGTTGAGAACAAGTCCATCCATTACACACCTACAAATCTGTTTTCTTCTTGATATATGATATAGGTTCTATTAACATCAATTATAGGTTAATCATATGATGCTTTTCCCAGATTTGTTACACCAATGACCACGGTCCAGCCCCCTTGCCCTATGTCCAATCCTTAACTCCTTAATTTTTAACTTCTTGGTTAATTAATGCATGAATAATTAAGTATTATTCATATTTATTACATTGAGTTAAGGTGTAGTTAATGCAAACTAATGCTGTATTAAGTTTTCAAAGAAAAAAATATAAACGCTTTATCTACAACATCCACGACCACACCAATCAAGACATTGACCTTTCCAGGACTGCAGAGTCCTGTGTCTGGGACAGATCACTGGCCATGAACTCCTGCTGCAAGTTCAGCACAAAATAGTGCTAATGAAATGTGGTCTCCATATCAGACCTCCAGACCAAGACAGTACTAAGTCCAAGCAAGTCCAAATCCGCTAGAGTCCAGACGAAGACCTTAAAAAAGCAGTCTCCACTACACTACCAGCAACTAACCCAGAATTAAAGTAGGCATGTTTGAGACAGGGTTATGGGCCAGATCAGGTCGTCTGGAGGTCTAATTTTAGGTTGAACAGACAGGCCAGTGGTTACAAACCTTTGTGTCTCAGCTTCCAAGTTGAGAACTACTGTTCTGGCGTCCTTGCAGCATGTCTTGTGCATCAGGTGTACTGTAGAGTGGTCCCTGCATCGAGATGACTTTTTCAGAATTAAATACCAGAACAAACTCAGACCCACAGAGGCAAAGAGGAGAGAAACCTGATCTTGGCTGTGTCAATACAAAGAGCGATCAAATATGTCTACAGACTATTAAATATAATGAACCTTGTCTTGAAGAAGATCAGTGAGTGTCTGTCCTCTGTTGTTGATGTTTGTACAGTATAACAGCTATAACCCACTGCACTCTCAACCTGGTCTGCCATGCACTAGACACTGGCCACTAATGTACGCTGGACGCCTGTTTATCAGAAGCACATCATACATTTAATCATCTCCACATTTACGTGCATCAAACTGACACAGCATAAATAACTATAGAGACAATAATGCTTTTCAGGCATCACATTTTAATGTGATAATTTTTAATAAACCATTGAAACTGTAGAAGTACAACATGTATTCAGTAATTTATATAAAGACTGGAAAATACTGACTCAAAATTTGACTTGGACTTGTGACCAAAGACTTGAGACTTGACTTGGGCTTGTGTCCAAAGACTTGTGACTAAAGACTTGAGACGTGACTTGGACTTGTGACCAAAGACTTGTGACCAAAGACTTGTGACCAAAGACTTGAGACATGACTTTGACTTGTGACAAAGACTGGAGGTGTGACTTGGACTTGTGACCAAAGACTTGTGACCAAAGACTTGAGACATGACTTTGACTTGTGACCAAAGACTGGAGGTGTGACTTGGACTTGTGACCAAAGACTTGGACTTGTGACTTGAGACTTGAGACTTGGACTTGTGACCAAAGTCTTGAGGCTTGACTTGGACTTGTGACCAAAGACTTGAGGTGTGACTTGGACTTGTGACCAAAGACCGGAGGTGTGACTTGGACTTGTGACCATAGACTTGAGACTTGACTTGGACTTGTGACCAAAGACTTGTGACGAGACTTTCACTTGTGACCAAAGACTGGAGGCGTGACTTGGACTTGTGAGCACAGACTTGATACTTGACTTGGACTTGTGACCAAAGACTTGTGACCAAAGACTTGAGGTGTGACTTGGACTTGTGACCAAAAACTTGAGACTTGACTTGGACTTGTGACCAAAGACTGGAGGCGTGACTTGGACTTGTGACCAAAGACTTGGACTTGTGACTTGAGACTTGGACTTGTGACCAAAGTCTTGAGGCTTGACTTGGACTTGTGACCAAAGACCGGAGGTGTGACTTGGACTTGTGACCATAGACTTGAGACTTGACTTGGACTTGTGACCAAAGACTGTGACATGACTGGACTTGTGACCAAAGACTTGTGACCAAAGACTTGAGACATGACTTTGACTTGTGACCAAAGACCGGAAGTGTGACTTGGACTTGTGACCAAAGACTTGAGACATGACTTTGACTTGTGACCAAAGACCGGAAGTGTGACTTTCACTTGTGACCAAAGACTGGAGGCGTGACCTGGACTTGTGAGCACAGACTTGATACTTGACTTGGACTTGTGACCAAAGACTTGTGACCAAAGACTTGAGGTGTGACTTGGACTTGTGACCATAGACTTGAGACTTGACTTGGACTTGTGACCAAAGACTTGTGACATGACTTGGACTTGTGACCAAAGACTTGTGACCAAAGACTTGAGACATGACTTTGACTTGTGACCAAAGACCGGAAGTGTGACTTGGACTTGTGACCAAAGACTTGTGACATGACTTGGACTTGTGACCAAAGACTTGAGGCTTGACTTGGACTTGTGACCAAAGACTTGTGACAAAGACTTGTGACCAAAGACTTGAGACTTGACTTGGACTTGTGACCAAAGACTTGAGACTTGACTTGGACTGTGACCAAAGACTTGTGACATGACTTGGACTTGTGACCAAAGACTTGTGACCAAAGACTTGAGACATGACTTTGACTTGTGACCAAAGACCGGAAGTGTGACTTGGACTTGTGACCAAAGACTTGAGACTTGACTTGGACTTGTGACCAAAGACTGGAGACTTGAGACTTCTAAAACACTTGTCCTACTTGTGATGCTAATTGTAAAAAAGCAACACAGTTAAGTCCATAATCATCTCATTTCTCCTCTTTACACATTCAACACTTGTGAACGCTCTGACCGCATGTGAGCGATCTTGAAACAGGATTAGCGTGAAGAGCTGAGTGAAAAGAGTTTATTTGCTCTCAGAACCGGCCTCTCGGTGCGTCTGTCATCGCGCGGAGAGCTGGCGGATCTGTTTGTCCTCCGTGTGTGAGCGGAGGAGACAGTTTAGAGAGCGGGGCTAAGCTGCTAACGCAAACGGGACTGTGTTGGTTTAGCCTGCGCGCTGCCATGACAACGGCTTTTCACTGTCCAAACAGCAGAAAACATTACACAGGTAGAATGTGTGTGAAGGAGAAGAGTGAGAGCGAAGGGTTTGGGTGGACTTTTTGAACCACCCAATGTAACTGAAATGTGTTTGTACCACCTAATTTCCCTTTTTGTGTGTCTATGTCTATATTATGAATGTTTACGATCCACTTTTGTTGGTGGTGTAAACATGAATATTATTGGCAAAATATTAACAAATAAATGCTACAGATTAGTTGTCCATCAAGAGTGAGAGATTTCAGCGAACGCAAAAGATCAGTTCAATGAACGTGCACATTCACACGGTTTGTGTCATACACAATCTCATCCAGCAACTGTAATGTTTAGACAATGCATAGGATGTTCACAAAGTAATAGCTTAAAACACAGGTCCCCAACCACCAGTCCAGGGTCCAAGCCGGCACACGGGCCATCTGCGACCAGGCCCCAGAAAATGTTGGAAATCACTACACCTTTGTGCTTTACCGTGAGAATATAGAGCCACTTAATGTGGGGTAGGTGAGTTTCACACTGCAAACACAATTTAGGTTTGAAATCTGACAACTTTCTCTCCAAAACCCTTAAACGCATTGTAACATCAATATGTATTAAGTTTTGTAGCAATTTTTACTTAAAATCCTCTTTTTCTTAGTGAAATTGGAGAGGACCACCCAAGCTCAGCCAATCAGAACGCTGCATGCTGCTGATGAGTAGAACTTTTCAAAAAGTGCTGCATTTTTCAGATCACTTTTGATGGAAAACATAAAGTTGACTTATTTACAACTAAAAAAGTTAGCTAGCCCAACTTTAACCCAATAAATAGCTAATTCAAGCAATAAGAGAGCTCAAAATGTACAATAATTGGTTGTAGGATTTTATGTTGTTGTTATTAGTGCTACTAAACCTCGACTGGTCCCCTGAAAAGAAAATTATGACTTTACCAGTTCTTACAAAAAAAAAAAGCTCGGGGACTGCTAGCTTAAAGGTGGGGTAGGTGATTTTCACCTGCAAACACAATATAGGTTTTAAATCTGGCAACTTTCTCTCATAAATCCTTCAACACATTGTTAATATCAATAGATAATACAAATTGCATGATAATACCTACATGCAATTTTGACTTAAAACCCTTGTTTTTTTCTTATTTAAAGTGAAACTGAAAAGGACCACCCAAGCTCAGCCAATCAGAACGCTGCATTCTGCTCCTGATTAGAACTACAATTCTTTATTATTTGATTTAGAGAGTACTAAAGCATTATTCTGTTTGCCTGAAGCCTGTAAAACCCCTTTGAGGGACAGTAATTATGTAGAAATTACATAAATATATTCCAGAAGGAAAAAAATCCCAAATGAGTGGACTTAATAATTAAAACTAATTAACATAATTAAATTGTACTTGGGGCCCAGAACTTGGTGCTACACCCTGAATGTACAAGCTCAAAAACCTAAATATACATTATACAGTATGTATATGTTAACTTCTTGAGGCCCTAGAAAACACATACTTCATTATGACATGCATCACACTTGATGTTTATCTTGTTGACAACGAGTGTGTAAAGTTTCAGATATGCAGCTATAAGTATTTTGTAAATGTGGCTCTTTTTCTACAAAAGCGTACATTTGGACCCAGCTCTCCAAATATGTGCCAATATATTCTTATAAGAATTGTCGCTCACATATGACCATACAACATACATTTTCATTTTTGCAATTTTCCAAAAAAAAAAAAAAGTTATGTAGCCTACTTATACATTTACTGTATGTCTTTTTATGCAATAGCTCAAAGCAACAGTCGGAGCCCTTTTTATGTTTTGGTCTCTACTTTTCACCCCGTCAAATAGAGACGACGTACAACAGACGCACAAAAAAGGACTAGAAACCAATTCATGATACGATATTAACACGTCGTAGTATAGATGTATAGTGTAAGAGCAGGGCTTATGTGCAGAACTGTTTTGTTTCTACTTGTTTAGTTTGGCTGTTAATAGTGTTTTATTGATGGAAACTATAGACATAAATGCATATAGTGTAAAAGACATTGCAGAAAAAAAGCCTTACATTTTCAAGCCTAAACAGCACGGTCCTGTTCCTTCTCCACTCTGAAGTACAAGAGCCTGATGTAGTCTTCAGAAGGACAACAGCGCCTCTGCTGCTCACTCAGGAGTACTGCACCAAACCTTCTGCCACTCTTTCATTTGTATCTCTCTCTCTCTACCTCTCTTCTATCTTTTTTCTGTGTCGCTTTCTTTCTTTCTTTCTTTCCCTCTCTTGCTCTCTCGCTCTCTAATCCTCATATTTTATTTTGTTTCTCTCCTGACCTCTTTCTTTCTCTGTATTTCTTCTCACTCACTCTTCTTGTCTTTTCTCTAACTCTGCCACATCTCTTCATTCTCTCTCTCAATCTTTTTCTTCCATTCGTTCTCCTCTCTTTCCTTTGCTCTCTCTTCTCTCGCTCTCTTTTTCCCTCTTTATTTTCTTTTCTCCTTTTTTCTTTTCCTTTCTCTAATTCTGAAATGTTTCTTATTTATATCCTCTTTCATTCAACCCTTTGTTCTTTCTTTATCTACACCCTCCTCTCCCTTTCTCTCACTCTCTCTCTTCTCTCTCTTCCTCTCCAGTCCTCTCTCCACTCCCCCTCTTTTTCTCTCCCTACTTCTCTCTTCTCTCTCTCTTGTTCTTTCTTTCTCCCCGCTCTTACCCCAACCCCCCTCCTCTCTCTTTCCTCTCTCTCTTCTCTCTCTTCCTCTCTCCCTCCCCCTCTTCTCTCCTACTTCTCTCTCTCTCTTGTTCTTTCTCTCCCGCTCTTACCCAACCCCCTCTCTCTCTCTTTCCTCTCTCTTAACTCTCTTCCTCTCCCTCTCTCCTCACTCTCTCGCTTTCTTTCTCTCTTCATTTTTTCTTCTTCTCACTAACTCTTTTTCTATCCTCTCTCCCCTGTCTCACACTCTCTCTCTTCTACTCCCTCATCTCTCTCTCTGTCCCCCTCTTTCCTCTCTTTCTTTCATTCCCTCTCTCTTTTCTTTTCTCTCTCGCTACCTCACTTTCTTTTTCTCTACATCATGTCTTTCTCTCTTTCCTCTCTCCTTCTCTTTCTCCCCCTTTCTATCTCACTCTCTCTGCCCACTCTCTCTTACCTCCTTACTCCTCTCTTGCTTTCCCTCTCTCTCTCCTCTCTCTTTCTCTCTCTCTCTCTCTCTCTTTCTTTCTATGACAAAGTGCTGTCCCGTTCACTCACTCACAGAGAACACACACGCACCACTGCCCCTACAGACCACAACAACACAACTACAGCTCTGTCTGTCAGTGTGCAACGCATTTACTAGAATTCGGATTGCACTTATTTAAATTGTTTTTTTTTATTATTTTAAAAATATACATTATTTACAGTAAACAAACTGAAAACAGAAATTTAAAGAGGAACTTCGAGTATTGACTAAAAAGTATTGATATTTAGAAATATTGACATTGACTAATAAATGTGACTTACAACATATAACAAAATGAAAGAATGTGTGACTATTATTTAGATTTTTTAAACAAATACTTGGGAAACAAACTTGTCTCACTCACAGTATTGTTGTTGATGAACCCCAAAATCTATTAAAAGGACAAAAAGTTATCAAAATGTCTTTCAAATGTCATGTTATTTATATTATTTATTATTTTTATAATAGTTCATTAAATAATATATTTAGAGAAAAATAAAGCACAAAGATAATTTGAATGTGTGACTGTTTTATAATGAATTATTACAAGACATACATTATCTATTTTCATTTATATAAAACATATTATATATATATATTATATATATATATTAATATATATATTATATATATATATATATATATTATATATATATATATATATATATACATATATTTATTTATATACATTTATTATTTATTTATTTATTTATACATTTTTATTATATAAATAGACATGCAGAAACATTTATACATTTATCATTTTAAACTTGATAAGTTGAGAAATGAGGAATAAATTGAGCAGAAATGTGAGAGATAGAAGAGTGTTACATTATATACAGTAACTAAGACTTTTTTAGTCAAATAATTTCAGACCTCTGTATTTTCTGACTCCTGTGTGTGGTCCTGCTCATATATGTGAGTCATTTCTTAACCCTAGAGCACTATCACGGTGATTTTCACTCGAGCAAATGTTTTACATGATTTTCAATAGTTGCATTTTCTGAGCATCATTAGTTCCTGGAGCTTCACCAGTTTTGACATTTCATGAAGGTGTGAGTGTTTTCCTAACCCAAAGCCCAATTTGTCCTACAGGCCTGCTTTCAATAGTGAAAGAGGTAATGTACGTTTTGGGTGGATTTCACCAGTGTTAGTGTTTAAAAATCAAGCTATCCTGAAACATGTCAAGGTCACAAAACTCATTCAGACTCACATATTTACTGTCCCTGGTCACCCAGCTTCATTCTTCACAGGATTAGTGTCTCTGACATCAAGTGAGTAACACAGGTTTGCTTTCGGTGATTTATAATGTACGTTTACTTTGTTTTGTTTTTTGTTTTTTGCCAAAAGCTATTTATATGAATTATGAATATATATCACAAGTGGTGTTTTCAAAGTGAATTCTTATGGTGAAAACAATATTTTAATCAAGTGGTCATTTTTACACAATGAAAAAAAAAACACATTTTTATTCCTCTCTCTGTAGCTGTTTTGTTGTCCAGGAGTCTGAGCTTCACCAGGAAGTCTCACATGTCTCAGAATGGGTCGACCAAAGGCCAAGATCCTGTATCTGTATTTTGTTTTTTTAGGAATGTTTTGTTCTGAAATTCCTAATTTTTTCAGTAATTTTGAGCAGGTTTGTTGGATCTTTTTATATTTTTATTTTCCATTTAGTTCCACATATCACAGTTGAAAATAAAAGAAAACCACTGTAATTTGTGTTGTCATATTTTGATCTATTTTCATTACAAGTACTTTTTGTTGGGTATATTATATCGGGTGAAAATTACCCGGCAAAAGTGACGATGTAACTTTTTACAGCGAAAGTGTTGTAGGGTTAAACCGCAACTGTTTTTTTTTCCTTAAGTACTGTTATTTAGAAGTAACTTGTTTCAGCCTGTGCTCCTCCTCCTGTACTGGTGAGTGTGTAGTAGTAGTAGTAGTAGTAGTATGTTATACTGCATGTTTCCCATGCAGTATAACGAACATGTGAGTCTGAGCAGAGGAATGAGGAGTGTGTGGAAGTGGAGCGTGACCACACACAACACTGTGGATGTTTGTGAGTCTAAAGATGAATGGCGTGACTGACAGGTGAATAGACCCGCCTCCGTCTCACCTGTGGTGTGTGACTGACAGGTGAAAGAACCCGCCCCCGTCTCACCTGTGTGTGTGACTGACAGGTGAAAAAACCCCCCGTCTCACCTGTGTGTGTGACTGACAGGTGAAAATATGCCAAATATTCAGAACTCAATGACTGAGCAATAGACTAACGGGCCAACGCAGTCATCGTGGACAGGACCCTCCTCTTTTCCACCGTTTTCAGCTCCTGCCGTCAGGTCACAGGTACCGGACTACGTAGGTGACCTGAACAATGTGTAACGACATGGTTTAGACGTAGATTTGTTTTGGGCAAAGTACAAAGATAAGTCCAAAGCGGTGTGTGTGTGAACAGGTCGACACAGGGCCTTGACTTGGAAGCTCCAACTCTAGATCTTGTCTTTTATTTAAAACCCTTTATCATTCCGGCGTCCCACTTTTTCCTGAAAATTCCATTTTGTTGAGTGTCTGATAAAAGCATACTATGAAACATCTGGAAAGACTAAATAATAAAGTCCCATTGTATCTCTTTTATTTAGAGTAAAATAAGCCTCTGGGATGGTTCAGACTTAGATTTCATCTGTAAACCTCCAAATAAAAAAAGTCCACAAAAATTCAAACATTTTAATAGGACTTTTGTAATGGCCTACAGTTTTTGAGTCATTTTGGGTCCCTAAAACTCATTTTTCTTTTCAAAATCTGCCAAATCTTGAGTCATTTATGTCTCTGCTGTAACACCAGCTTTACCATTTCTTATATCGACCAAAAACATGTAGGCGGAATTTAGATTTGGTTTTTCTTTTGCTTGAATAAAGTTCTCACTCCAGATGAGCCTGTTGGACATCAGAAGTAAAAACTACAGAGACACAGCTTTAAAAAGACTCCAGACATTTGTCTGAGCTCCAAAGGATCAGAAACTGTTTCACTTTTAAATTGAGACCATTTTCATCAGACGTGTGAGAAGGTTTTTAAGATATTTCTTAAGAACATGTAGACACACGCTCCATAGTAACCTGGCTCCAAATGGATTCTCATGTTATCTGGAGAGGCCTGTGCAATAAAAGTCAGTCAAAAGAGATTTGTGATGTTTGTGCGTTTATCTCGACTGGTTTGAACACAAACATACATTTTTAATTCTACTTTGAGACGCTTCAGTCAATCAGACATTCAGAGACAGACTATCCAGACCGATACTGTGTAGAACTCAATGTAGACTCATATACACATGTGTCTGGTGTGAGCCAGGTTGGCTCTAGGGCTAAGCCAAGCTAAAAACAATTTATGTATAAAAACGTTAACACTCCTTCAAGATGTAGCTTCTGTGTGATTAACAGAGGCTGAGACTACATGTGTAATTTGCTGCAATGTGTCTAAGTCTGTTTAAACGTGTCCAGAAGTGTTGGACTGGGAGGATTAAAGCCAGGGCCTGCCAGAGCTCAGGACAGGTAAAGAGTTTATACATAACAGTGCATCTGAATTGGTTAAAGCACCATGGAAGTCTCTTCCTCATGAAGGACCAGGACGTGTGTTACCTTCAGCCATGACCAGGAGCGTCTGAACTGATCAGTCAAGTTAGGAAAGAGGAAGGAAAGGAGACAATATGCTTCCTTTCACAGATCTGTCTAGAGTAGGACATGAGCAGCTTCAGAAGCAGGGTTAAGGAGATATGAGGCATTACACAAAATACTTAACTTAACATGTGTTTAATTAAAATCATCTGCATAATATCATCTGAATGGAAGACTTTTTCATCTGTAATGTCTCGTCTTTTAGGTGCACTTTTGACCAAAAATAGACTTGAATTTTTTTTAGATTTCTTTGTTGAACTAAATAAATAATCAAACTATGTTTTGTGGGTTTGTTTAGTTTTTTTTTTTTTTACTTTGAGAGGGTTTATGGCAGCGATGGGCAATCTTTTTTTCAAAAATCCAAATATATGGCGGAGGGCCGGACTGCAATCATTGTTGTAACAACTTGTCAGTGTTACAATTAGCTGTCTTAAAAATAAATGAAAAAATACACAGAAATGTAAATACAAAACAAACGAATGAATTAGTTTGTTTTTATTGTGAAAATTTAAGACAAAATAGTTTCTGGAGCCTGATTAAAACTGGCCGCATCTGGCCTCAAACTTATTTTTATAAACAACAAAGTGAAACTGGAGAGGACCACCCAAGCTCGGCCAATCAGAGAGCTGCATTTAGCTCCTGATTAGTGCTGTATTCATCATGGACAAAGTTTACTTAAGTATAGTTTTACTTTGACTTTTCACCTCCAGAACCGTACACAGTCTGCCCTTAGCCCGCCTCCAACTCTACCATTAGCCCGCCCCTGAGACCACCCTTAGCCCCGCCCCTCAGAGCAGCTTGACGAATGACGGCGTATTGTAGTTTCTAAATGCTAAAGACCATATCTATCGGATCTCTTTCACAATCCAATCCCAGACTCATTCTCTGCTCTTCCTGCGATTGGCTGGAGACCTCCGCGTGAACCCGCCGCGACCCGCCCGTGACCCGGCTCCCCGTGACCTCGCCGTGACCCGGAGGAGACCGACCAATCGGGACGAAGAAGCAGGAGAAAAGATACACGCGGCAATCACATCAAATGAGATTGGATTTGTATTATCGTTTTTTTTTCCATTTCAAATCGTCAGCAAACGTGTGATCAGTGAGTTTGACCTTTCACCTGCGGACATGATCAGGTTTGTCTTGTTTTAGGTTTGCATAAAGCTTGGATTTTCAAAGCAGGAGGAAATATTCAACTGCAGTAATAAGAGCATTTACATAAGTACATGCTAGTAAATACAAAATTAAACTTATCCTGAAGGTATTCTTCTTTCATGGCAAAGTGCGATGTTATTAATAGCAAAAACTACGTCTTGCCCCCGATCTTGCCTATAACTGCCACGATTTCTAGAGTGTAAAAATTCAGCAATAGGCCTCACTTGTTGATACGTAAGAATCAAGAGTTTTGTCACCACAAATGCAACGTAAAGCTGGAGCATGAAACTCACTGTGCTGAACGCAAATTCATGACATGAAGATTCAGATTTGAAAACAACACTCTGTTATTTAGTTCAGATCAAATACCTGTTTTCTATATTTGTTTATGTATTTATTTATTTAACAGGGACAGTAAACATAAACATGTACATAAGGCTTCCAGACACTGGCTCATTTACAGCCACCGTCCCGAGGAGGTTAGTACTTACAAATAGTTAGTAAAAGACATGAATAAGAACAGGACATTTAAGATATATAGATATATAGATAAACTTGCTTTAGACAAGAAAATGTAACTGTTTGGAATTTACAACTAAATTTAGCCTGAGCTGAAATAGAGTTTTAACAGGTAGAAGCTCTGTTTTGGATTCTGTGTGAGACTGGACAAGTGTGTCAAAGCCATTGAGAAAAACTGTAATCCAGTGTGATGTTGATGTAAAAGGTTTGTCAGTCACAGGCGCTTTACGGAGTATTAATGTGGACGACATCTCTCAACTATCTTTAGCAAACTAAATATTTTGAAATGTATAAAATACATACACAAATCAGAAAGTAAAAAAAAACGTGAAAAAAAAGTAGAAACAAGTCAAAAAAGCTCCGTTGTCGACTAACGTCAAGAGTTTATCACTTTGAGAAAACAAAAGTTATGCTGCTAAGTTAATATTTATGGATGAAATTCTATTCTACGACCCATAGAAGTTACATTCAGGTGAGTGAGAAAAACGGCGAGAAAAACGCTGACTCAAGCTTCAGGGACAGACGTCTGTCATACCGGTTCAGACCTGATGAAAGCAGCTAGCTGTAGTCTCGTTTAGTTGTTTAATTCGAACAAATTTCCCAATGTAAACAAATGGAGAGGCGCTCTCTCTCTCTCTCTCTCTCTCTCTCTCTCTCTCTCTCTCTCTCTCTCTCTCTCTCTCTCTCTCTCTCTCTCTCTATATATATATATATATATATATATATATATATATATTCATTAATTTTCTACAGCTTAATCGTGTCAGGGGCCGCGGGTGACTGGAGCCTATGACTTTGGGCCTTAGGCGGGGAACACCCTGGACAGTGGACAACTCGTCGCAGGGTTAGACAGACAACCATTCACTCTCTCATTCACTCACTAAGGGAAATTTACAGTGATGCCCAATTAACCTAAACATGCATGTTTTTGGAGGTGGGAGGAAACCGGAGAAAACCCACAGTGACACGAGGAGAACATGCAAACTCCACCAAGAGAGATCGTGAGACCTGGGAGTCGAACACACGACCTCCTTATTGAGAAGCATGAATTTTACGGTTAAAAAGTGTACATTTTTTACAGTTAGTATTGCATTATGTTCGTTTGTGGTTTTAAACCTGAATACATTTCCTGCGGCTTAGTTAAACTTGATCTCACTTTTCTTTGACCCAGGTCAGTTTGTGTTGCAACATGTGGCCCTTGGTGAAAGAATGTGGACACAGAATGTATGATTATCTATTATTATACTGCTGAACTGAGCTATCAAATAATAATGAAGAAAAAAGGCAAATATGTGAGGAAAGTTTGTCTTTTAAAGGTGCACTGTGTAAGAGAGCGTAGCCATTGTAACCTATAGCACAATTATTATTTAATTTTATTTTTTTTTTAAGTTTTCCAAACAGATTTACAACTAGATTGTATGTTTTTGTATTTCCATACAGCTGTGTCGGTCTATTTTTCTTCTTTTGTCTATAAATCGCCAAAGTTGCTTTGTTTAACATTTCAAACAAGGCCTTACATTGAAACAGAGACTAAAAACTGGACATACAGTGAAAAATTATGCTGGATGAATTTAGAACAAGTTAAACTGAGTCATCCAAGCTTAAAATCTCAATAAATCCCAGTAAAATATTTTGATATTGGCTTTAAAAAGGTAAAATGCAGTACTAATTATTATTTGAGGCCCACATCTGGTCCCCCGGCCACAGTTTGCATCTAAAACTCTAACAAATCTCCAACATAACAGCAAATCTGGTCCAAAAACACGCCCGTGTCCTCCGCGTGACCCCAGCCTTCGCCGCGACCTCGCCACGACCTCGCCGCGACCCCTGCGTCACCTCCTCATGACATCATAATCACAAGACAAATACGAGCTGTCAGCGAGGGCCCCGCCTACTTCATCATCAGAGCACAATCACACTGTTTCAAAATGCTGCAGGGGGCGGGGCCTGCTTCCTCTCATGTCGCCGTGGGAACGGGAGCGCTGACCTTCCGGAGCTGTGATGTGGTTTGGCTTTGATCAGGTGACGTGTCAGGTGGGTCTGTCTGCTAACGTGCCTGAAGCTAAAGTCTGCAAAGTTAAGGATTATTTATTTTATGACATGTTTTTATTATCATCATTTATTTATTTTTAGGTTTTTTGTTTTTTTTTTCACCATCACAAAGCATTTATTTGAGTGAAAACAGTTCATAGTAAGGGGGCCTAAAAGGTAAATGTATACACCAGAATTTTAGGCCTATTCAACTTAAGGCCCAGGTGCCAAATTGGCCCTTCAAAGATGTGATCCGGCCCTCATTCGTTTTAAAAATCTTATAAAAACATATCTTCTTTTGTCTGTAGATTTAGTTCTGGGTAATTACTCAAGAATAATAGCAAACTTGAATTTCTTAATGAGTCAAAAAGTGTCTGAAAAGAAATTTGCCTTTGCATTTTTGTTGTTTCTTTGTTTCCAGAGAGAAAATGTTGCATTTTTCGTATTTTTAGCCAAACAATTCACTTAGCTTTTGTTGTTTTGGTGACTTTAAGTTGCAGACAATTAATTCTGCTTTAGATCTTGTTTAGTCCTGGTTTAAATCTGGTTTAATGCAAAGATTTTCCTGGTTCAGATTTGGTTATGCGGTTTAATGCTGATTTGGACATTTGGTAGAGCAATAAAAATTGTTGGTACAACTATAGAAATATATTTTAGTACAACGGCAAAAACTATGATGTATTGAGCAACTACAAGTGGCCCAGAAGCCGGGGTCCTGGATAAAATCTGGCCCTCTGGAAAATAAAGTTGAATAGCCCTGCACTAGATCTAAAAACATGAACCCAAAACTGAAAACATGGATTTAAGTTTGATAACATCGACCTAAATGGTAACACTTTATATTAACTACATCTTGATTAGCCTTAATACAGTCTTAATAAAGCATGAATAATGGATTAATTCTTAATGAACAAATGAGAAGTTAATGAACAAAATAGGCTGTTAAGGCTTAGTAACGACTTAATTACTACAAGCCCCACCCTCAACCCAAAATCCTAATCTTCTTTATTGAGCAGTTACTAAGCCTTAATAAACAATTCCATTCATTAATTGATGATTTGCCCATTAATTGCTAACTCTTTATTCATGCTTTAATAAGGCTTTAGTAAGGCTAAATACGGTATAATTAATATAAAGTGATACCACCTAAATTGTAAAACATTCACAGAAAACTTTACTGCAAATTTGAAAACATGAATCCAAATTCGAAAACATGTATTTAAGTGTGAAAACATTGACCTAAATTATAAAACATCCATAGACATTTTGAAAAACATTGCTGCAAATTTTGAAAACACAAAGCCAAATTCAAAAACATCGACCCAAATTGTGAAACATCTGTAGAAAATTTGAAAAACATTGCACCAAATTCAAAAACACGGATTTGTATTTGAAAACATCGTTTGAAAACAATTGTAAAACATGCCTAGAAAATCTGAAAAACATTGCCGCAAATTTGAAAACACAAAGCCAAATTTGTAAACATGAATGTACATTTTGAAGCATTGATCCAAATTGCACAAATTTGAAAAACATTAATTCAAAATTTGAAACCACAGACCTAAATTGAAAACATGAACCACATTTTTAACCCACATTCCAAAACATTCCATCCAAATTTGAAAAAAACTGCAGCAGCGTTGAAGACATAAACGTAAATTCTAAAACTCAAAGTAAAATTTGAAAACATTTCCACAAATTTGAAAACACAGACCTAAATTATAAAAACCTATAAAACATAGATATCATTTCTGAAAACGTCGACCCAAATTGTAAAACATTCGCGCGGATTTATGAAACATTGTTGCAAATTTTGAAAAAACAGACCTAAACACTTATCTAAATTTGAAAACATTGCCGCGACCTACATTTTAAAACTCAAAGTCAAATTTGAAAACACAGACCTAAAATTGAAAACACCGAATGGAGTTTGAAAATATGAGACCAAATTTTGAAAACACAAACCTAATTTTGAAAAACATGGATCTAAATTTAAAAACACAGACCCAAGTTATGTAACACTCACATAAATTTGAAAATATCGCAAATCTGAAAACTTGAATCCAAATAAAAAAAAAAAAACAAACACCAAAAAATTTGAAAATATTGCTGTAAATGTGAAAACACAGACCCACATTTGTAAACATGAATCCGATTTTTTAAACATGAACCCCAAAATACTCATTTGACAACATTGCCATGTATTTGAAAACATAAACCTACATTTTAAAACTCAAAGTAAAATATGAAAACATGAACACACACTTGAAAATATGGACCCAAATTCCAAAACGCACAACACATTTTGAAAACGAAGCATGAACCTAAATTTGAAAACACAAACCCAATTTCCAAAACAACATCGAAATTTGAAAACACTGCTGCAAATTTGTAACTTAAATCTAAATTCAAAATCTCAAAGTCAAATTTGAAAACGTGAACCTAAATTTGAAAACATGGATCTAAATTTGAAAACACAAATCTAAATTTGATAACATGAACCTTCAATTAGTAAACATAAATATTTAAACATTCACATTTGTAAACATTACAGGCTGATTAGTAAACACAGACCTACATTTGAAAACATGATCCACTTTTGAAAACACATGCATGAATTTGAAAATACTCATCAAAATAGATCATATAGACTATACAGTGTGCTGTTTATGTTTTGAGAGATTAGTTTCATTAGCTAAGAGTTCATAAGTCTTCTAAATAAGTGAACAATCATCTGTATGTAATATGGACTATACAATTAATATTAATTGAATAATACACTGTAAAAAAAGGAAAATTGACTCTGATAAAATATATATTAAACTGTCAGTAATTAGCTATAAATTTTATAAAGAAAATTAAGAATCTGATACAATAACTTGAACTAAGCATATTAATCTTAAAGACTAATTTTAAGATTTTTCGCTAATAAGCTATCAAATTTACTAAGATTATTAGACTTGTTTCAAGATATTCTCTCCTGATTTTACTTATCTAGATAGAAAAACTTATTCAAACCATAATTGTTTGAATCAAGAAAGTTTTGCTAAAAATCTTTTCAAGAGAACTTCAAACTAAAGCATTTCTGTCAAAACAACTAAGTTAGTCACATTATCTTACTGCACTGGCAAAAGAAGCTAAATATTAGTTTTTGAAAGGCCTTTTCAGCAGTGTATTGTATTTTTTATGTGCATAAAAGCAATTTATAATTGTTTTTGAAAAGGTTGAAAACATTAAAAAATTAGTTTATCAACCGTAAATGGCAGATAAAAATACATTTCATATAACAATAGGGTCACATTCCTATCATAAATGTAAAAAGTGATCGTTTGTAAATAATACTAACATTTCACTAACTATGAAATATCTAAAGGTCATTTCATCCGTTTCAATCTATTATGACTAGACTTACTGACTTTCTGTTTACTGTAGTGTGTTTTTTGATTCAAATGTGGACGTACAGTACAAATATGTGCCAGTATCTCTGTGGAATGTCATTCCTCGAGCGTGCGGAGAGATTTTGTAATCCGATTGAAAAAAATACATCATTCTGATCACATTTCTGTTTTTTATTTATACATTCATCTTGTGTAAAAAACCTCTGAAAATCCCATGTCCTGCTCTACATTCCACACCTCGCTCCTGTCGCATGTCCTCCCACTCGTGATTCATGCGCACATACACGCACCTGCCTGTGTGTGTGTGTGTGGGAGGGGGCGGAGTCTGGGATGTGAGATAAGGCGTCGCCATGGCAGCGCTCGACCTCGGCTCCTCCCCTCAAGGACCTGTCGCCTCGTCAAAGCAAAAGAGCCAATGGGACGCGAGCGGGGAGGATTTACGACGACGCGGGTTTGGCTCCGCCCCACTTGGAGAAAGGTGCAAGCTCCGCCCACTCGGGTCCAGCTCGGCCCCACACTGCCCCCTGGTGACGGATGAGTTTGTAGTGGCATCAATGCAAGAGAGGAGAATTATAAATATTTTATAACCTGTTTTTTTTTTTTTTTTCAATGTATAGTTTTGGTTTGTTTTTTATGTTTTGGGGTTTTTTTGTATATATACACATATTATATTTTTTATTGTTATTCTTTTATGTATTTTTATAACAGTATATATAATATCATCAGAATGACACATTACTTTTTTTGTCAGTAGAATATTAGATTTGAAAGTGATTAAACACAAGTTCAAATGTGGTTATAAAAATGAAAAAAAAAAATTGCACTAAAACACTAAAGATTTAGTGATTTATTTTTAATACATTTCACAAATTTGAGACAACATAAAAATACAACTTTTTTTTCCCCCAGCAAACCTCAACTAAATTTTTTATTTTTTGTATATAAAATAAAACATATAAAATTATACAAAATCTTAAAGTGAACAATATTTTGACAAGATTTATTTTATAATATCAATAAATAAAATAAATAAATAAAATAAAATAATTGCTTCAATAAAATGAATGTTGCAATTTTGTGTAACTTTTTTTTTTTCAAATATTTCATATCAATTCAATTCAGTTTATTCTTTTTTAACTTCATATACAAAACATAAAAAAAAAATAAAGGTATAATAAAAAGTAAAAACCTAGCTTAGAAATTAAATACATGCATTTTTAACAGCTAGATTTTTCCATCATTGTTTTTGTGTAAACTATAAAATGTATTTTTGTGCATCAAAAAAGATATAGATATATATGACAATTTCATATTATGTTGTTGTTCTTTTTAATAAGTATTTTTAGTCAAATTTATTATTTGTTTAGTCTATTTTTATTGTGTTTTTGTTCCATTTATTTTTTTTTCACATAAACAAAATTACTGTCACTGGGATAGGCTCCAGTCACCCGCACCCCTAACGGATTAAGCGGTAGAAATGAATGAATAATAACAAAATATAGCTCTATCGATGGAAACACGTAAATGTAAAAAATAAAGAACCAACGTCCCTTATGAATAAATAAATAACGTCTTCCAAACTAAACCCGGCGCGGTGAGTGTGTGGTATTTCCAGTTCGTCTCGTGTCCCCTTTTGTCTTCCGCTGTTGTCTTTTCTTTTCTTTTCTTTTTACCAAACCCAAAGGTCAGACGTGGGCCAGGGTTTGTCCAGAGTTCAGCCTCTTTCTCTCTCAAGACGGATCACTTCCTGTTTACGCCGGCCCGAGACAAACGACGGGCCAATCAGGAGTGTTTGTTCAGCCAGGTGTGTGTGTGTGTGTTTAAGAGTCTGTTTAAGTGTGTGTGGTCGCTAAACTGACAGAAACAAATACACACTGGAATTTTTATAACAATGCATAAAAAATAATAAGTTATTACACATAAAACCAATGGAATGTAGGGTAAATATGGCAGCACTTTCTGGATAAAATAGTTTTGGTTATGCTTCTGATTGTAGTAACTGTCTTTTGTTGGATTTACTTAAAAATTATAGTCTTTCTCACAATAACTGATAAAAAGTCAGTCTTGAAATGACTACAGCTAATGTTTTATCCTCATTTAAGCTGCTTGATTGATTGGTGTACAAGAAAAATGTAAACTCATTTGAAAAAAGCCAACATTTTAACACTAAAAGACAAGACACTGAAGAATAAATCGGTTCATTTAAAGGGGGAAGGTGAAATTTTAGTTCTAAATTAGTAAACGTTGTCTTTCCACCAAAAACTATATTGCCTAAGCAGCACATTGTACCAACATTAGGCCCTATAGGTGCTGTCTGAATCAAAATAAAAAGCATTTTGATTTTCTTCAAGAAAAAAATGCTGTCCTCTGATTGGCTGTTCATGACTGGTCACCTTAAGTCTCAGTTTGGTGTCTGTAAAAATATGTTTTTGCAGACAAAAATGCAGACAAAAAAAAAGATAATAATTGTGTACTAGATTTGTGAGAGCTAAGAAATTGTTGGACCTTACTTCATGTTTTGTGGTCTAAAAATCAGCTACCCCAATCTTTATTAAGGTTAGAATGGCTGTTAAAGTGTAAACAACCACGTAATGACATCACAAAGTGGAGCAAAGCGTTTGGAGCTTTGCAGATAGAGACAGTTTTAGTCAGACATTTGAGAATGAAGGAAAACACAACTGTGGTTTGATTTTGAGGAGGAAATAACATTTTAACCTGGGTTAAAGCGTCTGTTTTGGTAAAATGGAAGCTTAGTGTCAGTAAGATCAGAACAGTACAAAAACAGTGCAATACGATAAAGCAACCAGTGCAATGGTAGGAAAAAAAAAAAACATAAAATGGGGTCTACACTGTACTTAAGGCAGTTGCTTAGTAGTTTTAACCCTCTGAGACCCAAAGACATTTTCAGGCATATTCTCTTGCCTGGATTTTTTTTTTTTTTTTTACCTTTTAAATGCTATTAAAACTCCTACTATCAATGTTTTTCAAGTGCTATACATCTTTCTTTTCAAGACAGTCTGGACTTCATAATCTATATGCAGAAGAGGGTTCATGTGTAAGCTACAGAAGTTATAAAACCATAAATACAAAAATACATTTCACAATACTTTATTAACAGAATATGGTAAACATAAATGAATAAGGTTTTGGACATTTGAAAAATATTATTCAGGGTCTGTGAACCTAAGTGCCAAAAAATGTGATCTCTAACTGTAATACAAGTACAGTTGTTTCATGTTTTGATATATATTCTCCTACTCGCAATTTTTGCTTATTTTCTGTTTTTACTCTCAGATAAGAAAATAAGCTAAAGTATAAATGTATACATTATAAAGCAAAAAAAAAAAAAAAAAAAAAAAAAAAACAGGGAAAATTGTTTGTCCCCTGTGGACTGTCAAAAGAAGTAAAAAAAAAAAAAAAAAAAAATGAAATATATGTACACATATACAACATACATCATCATGTCCATTAAAAAAAAAAAAAAAAAAAAAAAAAAAAAAGAAGAAAAAAGGAAGAGAAAAAAATGGGGAAAACTTAAATAATAATTAATTGTAAACTGGTTAATATACAGTTTATAATATCAAATACCAAATATCACTGAATAAAAATAAGAAAAAATATGATCAAAATAATGCAAATATATGTTTTATAAGATAAACATGAGATGACAATATGCACACTGTATACTGAATTAACTGTTTAATCCCACTGAAATAAAAAAATGTTCATGGACACAGATCGGTTTGATGTTGACTGTGGACTTAAGATGCACTGTGTCGGTTTTTTTGGAGATAAATGTCAACTGTGCAATTCAAAGAAACAAAGATAAGTAAGTTTTGAATATAAGTTTATACTATAGAGTAAAAAAAAAAACATGCAAGCTCACTCAATGAAGCATGCATTTGTAATGTATAGTCCACCAATGAATTTTATTCAATTATTTTTAGGTCAAAAGTTGCACATTGTACCTTTAAACATTCCATGTAAACAAGCGAGAAGACACTTTTCCATCACATAAAGACACGTGTAAAGGTAAATACAAATAAATACATTTAGCTAATTCTGCTTAGTTCAGGGGGAAAAAAGTATATTTATTCAACGTCTTTTTGAGCTAAAAAGTGACATATAGGGAAACATAAACAAGAAAGAAAAGAATACGCTTAGCTTTCCAATACAGTCGATTAGTAGTCACGTAAAGACACACAATTTCTTATTAATAATCTTGTTTTGAACTGAGTTGATTTGTCAAGAGACACTTCTATCTATCTATTTTGAATTTAGATGCATTTTTATTCAACTTAATGCAGGAAAATCAATGACTTTTGCACGTCATGCTTGAATCAACCTTTTGTCTCCAATGGTGGATTTTTTTACATAAGAAAATCAGTATACTTTATAATAACTACACCTTAATTGGCCTTTGTAAACCATGAATAAAGCATAAATAAAATAAAACAAATGGTGAATTAATGAATGAAAAGTTTTATGCTTAGTAACTAATAAACTAAGGGCTAAGGTTAGGATTTAGGGTTAGGGGCAGGATTCGAGTAATTAAGTAGTTACTAAGCATTAATAAATTTTTCATCTGTTAATTAATCATTTTTCATGATAAATTAAGTATTTATAATGTGTTATTAATGATTTATTAAAAATCTGTATTTTTTTATTATTATCATTATAGTAGTAGTATAGTAGTATGTTAGTATAGTATTATAGTAATTTTTTTATTTATTATATTTTTTAAGTTGAATCATTACTAAAAGTACACAGTGGGCCTTTAATATACACATTTCAACTAAACTTTTAATTGTTTGTGCCAAATGAACTCGAGATCACACTTTTGTACAAATTAAATGTGGAAGGTTAAGGTAGAATTTCTATGTTTTTTACTATTTTCACTTCACTCAATAAAACAATCAAAGTTTGACTCCATATTTAGAGAGATTCACAAAAGCTTCAAAAGTCCCATCATGAAACATGATGACTTGGTTCTGCTTCTTTCCCCTCTGGTTGGTTGCCGTGGAGATCGGGCCTGGTGTCACGTCCCCACGTTAACCTGTGCTTGACTCTGGGCCTGAACTGGTCCCAGTTCAAGTTCAGTTCAGTTCAGGGGTGACTTCATGGTGAGGTCACACAGAGGTCACGTGGGGGTCACTCGGAGGATAGAGAGATAACGACCTCTACCGAACAAGATTCAAATGTGGTTCAAATGCATTGATTTGGGCAGTTTATTGTTTTATACGACCACATTTTGTCAAAAATTATGCTTCTAGTTAAAAAATAATATCAAACACAAAGTTTTAAATGTAAAATTACAAACTGAAATGACTCGTGACCCTCAGATTTTGCTTTGCGACCCCCCACTTTCAAAAATCTGGCCTAAAGAATGCTGTTTTTACTAGAAGACGTGATAATAGCCCAAAATCTGTGACCAGAATAGTATACATCTGCATTGTAATCTTCTTGTATATTTTTACATTAATTGTGATGTTACATTTTATCATTAGTTATAATATTACATGCTGTTACATGTTATATTACATTGTATTGTTGCATTTTATTTATTACATAGCTACTACTTTTATGTTACAATGTTACATGACATGTTTATATTACATATCATTACATTCCATTACATTTCATATTACATTATTATGTTTATATTGAGTTGCATTGTTGCATTACATTACATAGCAATGTTTTATGTTACATTACAATGTTACATGACATGTTTATATTACATTACATAACATTATGATACATCATAACATATTTGATACATCATATATATTTTTATATTAAATTATATATATATATATATTATATAATATATATATATATATTATAAAATATAATTTATATATATATATTATATATATATATATATATTACTGTATTAAAAATAATATATAATAGTTACTTAATTTAAAGTACTTCAAATGAAGTCAGTTACACAGAAATAGAAAAAAATATATCACTGTTTCTAATTAAAAATATTTAAACAAATTGATGCAAAGCTTCAAGGATATATTTTTTATGTTTTGGTATTGTGATTATGAACACACAAAATCAGTTGTAGAAATGAGCTATAATGAGTTTATTGAATGCACAGAACAAAAAAAAACTAACGTGCATAACATGCAAGAAAGAGACTTAAACAAAGTGCTGCACCTGCTCAGAAGAATACAACGTCATAATTTCAGATTTATAAAGGTTTATTGTGGCTAAGGCTAATGACGACTATTACTGAAACATATCAGGCTGGGATATACTATGTAGTAACAGAACTATTTAATACATGTTTATGTTGGAACAGATTCATTTTTTCTCACATGAGACAGAGAGACACACAGATTTTATTAAAAAGCATAAGTATATTTTATACAGTGTATTTTGAACATGAGCTGGGCAATGCATGTCAGATTATTTTTTGTTTGACTATTAAAAAATGTATGAACTTGGTCATGTTTTTTCTGTGTGGTGACTGTCCCATGTTGTGAATGTGGATGGTTGTATGTCTGTCTTTGTGAGTCTATGAAATCAATAGGAAACAAAATGAATTAAATATTTTTAAACAAACTTAAGCTAAATATTTTGTTGTGAACATATACCTTGCATAGTATTAAACGTTGTACAATAAATACAATGCATCATATTGTAACATTACACATTACATTATTACATAGCAATGTGTTGCATTACTATGACATTACAGTACAGAGCATTACATTATTGCTTTGCAAACATTCTTAAAATAAAACAATACATTACATTATTATGCATTACATTCTTACATTGCAATATAACATAAATAACAATGCGTTACAGTATGTTACGTTATCATATTCCACTGTTATGACATTGCATTACATAATTACATTGTATAACATTATTAGGAGTCTGAAAACACGTAGGATTCCTGAGGTGACACATTCCCTTCAAAGCTTTTTCCGTTTTGTTTCTGCAGTGACAATGTCACAAAGCTTCTCACAAGCCTCACAATAGGTCACAAAAGCCTGGAGCCAGTCCAAAGAAAAAACAAACTGCACAATCACTTGTACTGCAACACACACAAAACATGTTTGCCGGTGGAGGTCATATTTTATCAAGTCAAATCACAAGTAACTGCATTATTATGTTATCATTTTTTTTTTTTTTTTTTTTTTTTGTCAGATTTGTATTATTTTTATTGATTGATTGATTCATGTTTTTGTTTTGTTTTGTTTTAAGTAAAAGTGGATAATAAAGAATTCAAATGTAATACCAAATGTCATGTATTATGTAAAAAAAAAATGTATTGTACTAATATAAAATAATGTCATAAATTTTGTAATAAAGAAACGTAATAATGTAACAAAGTAAAAACAAGGCAAAATTGTGATGTAATAATGTTAATATTTAAGGTTATAATGCAATCTAATGTAGTGCAACATTGTCATAATGTAAAGTAAATAGTCAAGTTTTGTAATGTAATAATGAAACACATTTTAATACAAGCCAATGTACTGATGTAATGTAATAATACAATGTAATAATGTAATTAAATTCAATGCTCACATTTAAATAAATTTAATACAACAGTTCTCGTGTCTTGAAAAAATATAAATGATAGAAAGACGACGTGAAAAAACTGGATTGAATGTGTGTAAATGTTAGTGCTTCATGACTAAATGTAACTCTTTGTCGTTTTGCCAGTGTCAAAAGCCTGATAATGATATTTTAATAGATCGTAAATAATATACTGTAGGACAAAGAAAAGCTCCCATCGCTGGAATCTGAAGGTGTACAAATGAATTGGGCCTGGTCTCGTGGGAGGGCATCAGGATCATCTGAATGTATCTGTAATTAAATGCTATAACCATCAGAGTTTTTTCATTCGGCTTTATGGCCTCTTCAGAGCACAAGCGTATTTACCCAAAGGCCTCGGGATGAACATTTACAACACAAACGTCGTCTCACACATTTTTACATTTACAGACGAATGTTAGGATTTCACGTGTCGAGTCGTTTATAAACGTAACCAGTTATGTGGAGAAAATAATTGAGTAAATGGTTGGTTTGTTAGTTTAACTGTTTGAAATTGACGGTAACATTCAGTTTAAAAACAAATGATTGTAAAATTGGTGCGCTCTATATTTATAAAATGTAAACAAAACACTGTAACAGAATTTTTATTTATTATTACTCATTTATAAAATACCCACACAAGCAACTTGAGCTTGTTGACAAATAAAAAATAATCTTTTTTTTTTTTTTTTTTTTAATCAAACATTATATTCAGCACGCTGCAATGATTTTTTCAACCTACTTTAAATTCATGTGTTTATAATTGTATGGCAAAATTTCCATTGAAATAAAGTCAAATTGTGTTTTATTTTATATATTTTAATCCATGTTTGTTTATTTATTATTATTATTATTATTATATATTATTTTATTTTTATATTGTTGTTTATATTGTTATGTTTTACTAAAAAAATTCTTAAATGAAATTTTATTTGGATAAAATTGCAAGCTGATGTTTACTTTTTTAAAGGCACCTATGTATTTTATGTATTTATGAGCTATTTTTGGGGTTGAGGTTATTTTTTGCAAAATTATTTTATTGCTAAGTGGAATTTCAAAAAAAAAAAAAAAAAAAAAAAATACAAGTAAAAAAAAATACAAAGCTAATATTGACTTTTAAAGGCACCTTTATATTATTTTTTATTTATTTATTTTTTTACTTTTAGTTAATGCAAATACAAGTGCATATGGATTTAGGCTAACGCTAACATCAAATAGTTTTGCAACAATAGGTTGATCAGACATCTTAATTTACCATTCGTAAACCATTTTATTTCCTATACTTCTATACAAGTTTTAATTTATATGTTCACCATTTTTATAAGACAAAATTGTGTGATTTTTTTTATTCTTTTTTTTGATTTGATGTAAAAATAAACAGGCCTTGTCACTAATAGAAATAATTATCACTGAAAATGAGTGTAATTACCTTTCACTTTTGATATTTTATAGTAATACAATGTTATCGCTTATTATTACTAACTTTATTAAACTTGCTTTAAGCTTGTTTTTAAATATGTCGTTAAATTTTTCTAAGCTTGTTATTAAATGTTATTGAGCTTGTTATTAAACTTGTTTTTAAAAGTGTTTCAGAGGTTTATTAAACTTGTTTTTAAACATGTTATTAAGCTTGAACTTGTTTTGAAACATGATTTTAGGCTTGTTATTAAATTTTTTTTAAAGTGTTTTAGAGTTTATTAAACTTGTTTTTAAACATGTTATTAAGCTTGAACTTGTTTTTAAACATGTTATAAGCTGAACTTTTTCACATGATGGCTTGTTATCAAATTTGTTTTAAAATGTGTAATTAAACTTGTTATTAAACTGTCTCTTGCCCATCTGGACTTGGAAAAACAAACAAAAAACACAGACATTCTCCAACAGCAAAACCCAAGCTAGTTTCGAGGAAATAAATGCAATTTAAGGAACAGTCGGTGGCTAAAATGGCCGCCCACACACAGACGCTAAAGATGAAGCGCCGGGGCTGGCACTTTGTCTCCCGCCGGCACACAGCGAGAGGAGAACAAATATCTGTGTCAGGAACAGGAAGACGGCGGACAATAGCGCCGCCGTGAGGGATGGCCGGGGGCGGGTCGGGCGGAGGTCAGAGTTCACACCGACGTGCTTTGGAGTCACAGCCAGGCCAAGTGTTGCAATGAAGGGAAAATAAAAAAAGTTTGACCAGGACGTTAGAAGAAAGAGGAGAATTGTGAGCAAAAATACTGTATATATCATTTTAAATAAGATAACAAGTGAACTATGCTTGAAATAAGTTGAATTTATAAATGTGTTGTATTATTATTGTTTCAAAGAGAGATTGCCGATGAAGCAAGTGTCTTCATATTTTGGAATTAGAAAGAAAAAATGTCACAGTTTATAAAATGTGAATAAAACTTACTTGTCCTATTGGCAGATCAAACTGTAGTATATTTGAGTATAGAATGACTTGTGTATTTTAATAATGAAATGTATTACAAACTAAGTATACAGAAAATTGTATTGTAAAAATGACATGTAATAATGGTATGATGTATATTACAAGGCAATACAATAACATAATAGTGTTGCAATGTGACATAATGCAATGCAGGAATGTATTGTAGTGCAATAGTGTCTGTAATGCAAGAATGAAACATGATATATTGTTATTTATTAATGAAATGTAATAGTAATAGTGTAAAAATGATTAGCAAATTTGATGTAATAATGTTGTTTTTTATTCAAAAAATGTAACAGATTGTAATGTAATAATGTTGCAATATAATAATGAAAATCAAATGATGTTATGTATAACTTCAATGTAATAATGAAATCTAATGGTGTGGTTTGATGCCTTACTTTGATGTAATTTTGTTGCATTGTAATGTAATTATGTAATGCACTGTAATACTTCAATATAATAATCAATGTATTTCTATATAGCCCAAAATCACAACAACAGTCTTCTCGGTGGACTTCCCAAAGTTAAAAAGTAAATGGTTAGCACATGGTAGAAATGAGAACAAAACAATATACATTCAATAAAACAATAAACAATTTTGAAAAAAATACTTTCAATAAAACAATAAACACTTTTAAAAACTATGTAACTGATTAGAACTGTGGTTTTAGAGTCTGTTCCTAAGTGGCCTGTCCATAGCCGTACATTACAATAAAACATATTACACTGTAATGTAATAATGAAATTCAAAAGTGGAAAATTGAAGTATATTATGATGTATTATGATGTAATAATGCTGTAATGTAATAACACAATGTGATATAATGCAATGTAACACTTCTAAAATAAATGATGTAAAATGGTGCCACTTTATTTGGTAATAACATTGTAACGTAATAATAAAATGTAAAATAAAGTAAAGTAGTGTAAAAATGTATTGTCATTTAATTCTTCAGTCTATTAAAGAAACATATATTGTTGTGTAAATAATTAAATGCAATAGTGAAACATATCATGTAATAACGTATAATATTGTAGTAATGCAATGCAATATGTATGCAATGTAATACTTCAGTGTGGCAGTCAAACATATTTTAATAAAAATAAATATAATAGTGCAAAATGGTGCAATATTGCAAAGTCATGTTTTAATGTAAAAGAATTGTAATGTACATTGTATATTTAATCCAATTTAATATAATCTAATGTCATGATGTAATCCGCTGTAATGCAGTAATAAAAATGAAATATTTAACTTTGTTTTTAAAGTGTAATAACGAGCATCTGTAACACTGAGAAGCTTCAGTATTTGTGGATAAATACTATTTAAACAGTAGAATACCAAGAACTAAACTTTCAGCCATCGAGACCTTCTAATATATAGATTATACGGAATTTGGGTTCAACAGTAACAGAATCATTGGCCTGAACTGTCTTTTTATATAACACTCTTCATTCAAGTTTTTTGCATGAACTACATAATATTATTAGTATTTTTGAGCGAGATATTACAATGAGAATTACAATGAGTCAGAACTGTATACCTGTACACTGAACTGACATTTTCAACACAAAAACCCAAGCTTATGATCAAACATTTTAGTTTCAAACCAGTTTTGATGAAACTCAAGATTGTTTTAAAACTTTTCAGAAAATGTGATTAGGGCTGTCAAATGAGTGCATTCATTCAGATTAATTAATCACAGACATATTAATCGAGTTAATTTTTTTAATCGCATTAATCTATTTTGAAATATTTAACTGGTGATGAGTAGAAACGAGACAAAAATAAAGAAGCAGGCGAAAGTTATTGGACTGATGAACGGGAATGTTATGTTCAAAAACTTCCTAAAGTCTTCCTTTTTTGCAATATATTAATATTTCCATCTGCAACAATGTTGCAACCTGTAATCAATTAAATTGGATAAAAAACAAACAAAAACACTTAAGTTGAGTGTTTTTCTGAGTAATTTTTAGTTGAGATTAAACATAGATTAATTAGATGAATTAATTACAGATCATAATTAAATAATCTATCTACTTTTATAATCGCTTGACAGCACTAAATGTGATTTTCTTTTTCTTTTGAGAAAATATCAGATTTTGTTCACATATTTATCCTGTTAATGTTTTTGGTGTTTGTTCAAATGAGTTTTTAATTTCGACACCAGTTTTCCCATTCATTCATTTTCTACCGCTTAATCCCGTTAGGGGTCGCAGGTGACTGGAGCCTATCCCAGTGACTTTGAGCCTTAGGCGGGGAACACCCTGGACAGTGGCCAACTTGCCGCAGGGTTAGACAGACAAACAGTCACTCACTAAGGGAAATTTACAGTGATGCCCAATTAACCTAAACATGCATGTTTTTGGAGGTGGGAGGAAACCGGAGTACCCGGAGAAAACCCACGGTGACACGGGGAGAACACGCAAACTCCACCCAGAGAGATGGTGAGATGTTGATAAGGTCCAACCCGGGAGTCGAACCCACGACCTCCTTATTGGGAAGCCACTTGGCTAACCACTTGGCTACCGTGCACCCCAGTTTTCCCATTGATTTTCAATATTTTTGACAACTCTACTTCAGAGCCTTTGCCACGCCCCCTTTTTAGGTGATTAATCGGTCGATGGGACAGGTTTTTAGTCGACTACAGCCCTCGTCAAGTGCACAGAGACATTTTCTGGATATTGTAAAAAATAAAGTGTATCTTACCTTTCCTTACTTACTTAACTTATTCGTGCTGTTTCTAATGGCATAATAAGAGCTGCGTGTAGTTTTTATTCACACATTGATGCCGTTTCAGGACCTGCAGCTGTTTTGCTCTTCTGCTCAAATCCACGTAGCTCCGCCTCTTTGTATGAACTGTGGGAAATGTGTTGACAGTCTTTCATTAGACTATCAAACAGCTCTATAATGGTGCACTGTAGGGTCTCATATTGGAGCTGCTATTGGTTGAGGATTTCTATTGACTGCTTATATGAGCGGCGCTGGGTGATGTAATGTGCTTTGTTAGAATGTGATGTGTGAGAGCGGATGCAGATTGCAGAAGATGATTGTCTGCACCTGCGTATATGAAGAGTATGTTTACAAAATCAGATGAATACCATTACGAAAGAAAAAGGAATAGACTATGCTGGACATTTACCATGTCTGTAATGTGTTGTAATAAGTACCTTTTGGAATCAGTTTGGTCGTTTTTGACTTCGAGGCTCGAATATTTACGTGCGAAGTAACCTGGTACCAATCTCATATTAATGTATTTTACTGATTGTGACACTCAAGAGGTGTTAGCGGCTCAACATTGAACCTCAATCCGATGGTTAAGAATTGAATAGACCCAGGGCTGATTTTATACCCACTTTGGTAGTCATCATGGTAGTTTTGGTCCAAGCCTTCAGATCTCAACAATCTTTTTCTCCTTGTTCCTGAACACTCAGCTTCTCACGCCTCAGTAGAGTGGGTGATATGGTCTTTGCAACACAAGCGTGCATTTACCACGACACAAAAACAGTGTATTACGAGCGCAATTTCACATCTGTTTTGCGTATTTATGCAACGCAGGACATTTAGCACGATATGAAAAAGCATGACACAAAATATCACTTACCCATTTTAGCATCAAGTTACTAAAATGGGTAAGTTTAGGTCTGGGGCTTGGTGGGGTAGCTGATTTTTACATTGCAAACACGATTTAGGTTTTTAATCTGACAATTTCCTCTCATAAATCTTTTGACACATGTTAATATTGTCATGTATTCATTTTGGTTGCATTCATAGCTCAGAAACTTCTTTTGACAAACAACAAAGTGAAACTGGAGAGGACCAATCCAGCTCAGCCAATCAGAGCGCAGCATTCAGCTCCTGATGAGAACTAAAATTCTTTATTATTCAGTTGAGACAGTACACAGAGGTCTAATTTTTTTCACAAAGTGCTGTATTTACTATAGACTTTTCAGTGGAAAGCAGAGAGTTTACTAATTTACAACTAAAAAAGTTAGCTACCCCACCTTGAATGTTCATAAATAATAAGAACACATCTTATCAACCACCATAGAAATAAACTGCGACACGTGGCATATTTACGCAAAAGAACAGTGAACTCATGCTAATCATACCTAATTTACATGTCCTGTAATGTCGTGGTAAATGTACGCTTTCTTGTGAGATCAGGTTGGATAAGCATGTTTTCAAGCCTTTTTTACGTCAATATGTTACGAAAAGCATGTTCGGTGGATGGAGGTTAGCTGAATCCAAGGTAGCTAACTCGCTACAATGCGCCACTGAGCGCAGCCATGGACGCCAAGCGGCGGTCATCTTTCATCACCGGGGTAAAAAGAGGCTTGCCTCACTTCAGCTTTGCACAAACTCTGTTTACTGTCAAACGAACTCACTAAACACGCTCATGTTTGTATATTCTCTTTCTTGACAATTAGAAGACCAAGAATTTGAAAAAAGTACATCTACAAACATATTTTACCATTTTTTGTAGAGAATTTGTGGGTGCAGGAGCTGCATGAACGCGTCCTGTTCATTGTGTTTGTGTGTGCGCAGGTCTGTGTGAGTCGAGCCTCTGTGCAGTAGATCTGCGTTATATATGTAAGTCCTAGAGATTTAGAACTTTTAAACCACAAACCGCAGTGTAAATAATAAGAAATCTCAAATTTCTTGACTGAAGTTTACAGAGACAATAATTATTTCTTTTACCAATTTTATTAATTAAAAATGATATAAAGGACACTACAAAATATCAAAAAGACCGCTGGTTCAGTCCGGGGCAGCACAATTCATAACAGTTTGTTATTCAACTTTCGATCATGGTTGTTCCGATTGAACACAGACAAACACGTAGAAGAGAAGAGGCCCATCGCCAGCAGGAGCCTACACATGGGCTGTAAGTGTAAATCAGTGTACAATATGGGCCACATATTACACTAAAGCATACCAGAATAAATGCCCAATATTACATTCTAATGGCTAAAGAAGTACATTATAGGTACAGCTTTTAACTCAAATTTAAATAAATAATCAATTTTATTAACAGCTTCAGCAAACCAGACTCATAAGTCTCAAAAAGCAAAATGAATATTAAAAAGAGCTACACATATAAAATAGGTTACTTACTTTATAATAAAGTTGTGTTTACTGTAACTGTTTTGTATTTGGATTTTTAAGCCTATTTTAGAGTCAAATAGAGTATTTTTCATTCAACATAACTGTGTTGAGTATATTCTTATTTAGTGCTTTTCCACCTCTGTTTGTCATAAAAACAACAGTGAGGCTGTAAAAAGATGCTCTTCCTAATAAAATGCAATCTAAACAAATGTCAGAGTGCCTGATTTTTTTTCTCCAACCCAGTTATGCCATCTACCATTACTTTGCATTGGTGGCACTGGCTATAAAAATTGACTTCAGGGATTTGGTTAAGGTTAGGTTAAGTTACTTTGGTTAAGTTGAAGGATTTGGGAAAGGTATGCTAACCGTGTAGAGCAGGCATGTCCAAACTGCGGCCCGGGGGCCAAATGCGGCCCTTGGACCAATTTTCTTTGGCCCTCAGACTTACTGCTAGATTGGCCCAAATTACAAAAAGTATATTTTTTAATCTCAAATTTGAACAATTCTTCTATCATAGTCAAAAAACAAACATTTTAGTTCCTTTGAACCATAAAATGAATGATTAAGGCTCTAATAAAAGTGTGTTGTTTCATTAAAATTAGGTCAAATGCAATATTTTTAATGATTCACTTCACTGGCGTGAAATATATGGCCCTCTGCTCCATATATGTTTCAAAATGCGGCCCACTCTGAAAAAGTTTGGACACCCCTGGTGTAGAGGCATAACTGCTTTGGGAAAACTAAAGACGCTTTTACAGTCAGTTTAACCACAGTGCTTCTGCTCTAAATGTCAAATAAACATCACAGAGAGTGTTTGTGTGCATATGGAGTATCTTTATGGTTGAACTTTGGAGAGTCTCACCAAAGCCTTTTCTAGCTGCTCTGACTGTTAGCTGTAGCATTAGCCACGAGCAGAGAACAACTGCTGCTTCTACGGCTCCTCATTCAGGACAATACAGGGCGGTAACGGATCGGAGATTTGGTATGAGTACTCGTCGATACCGATACCTGAAAAATGTGCAATATCGGACATTACCCTAGCTTTGACATGACATCGTGCGCCTAATCATCAGCCTGTCATGGCCCCTTTCGTACCGAAGACCCGATTCGTACCTTTAGCTTTACTTCTTTTACAATGTTTTATTCGTATTGAAATTTTAATTAAACACAGACGAAACTAAACTGTTAAACACAAAATCACCTTACAGATTTTAACAAAGCAAATGATTGTAAAATGAGATTTTATACTGTTTAAAGCCGTAAAATGATTAAGCTAGTTCCGGCTACCATCTGCTAGCTTAAAATGGCGATAAATAAATGTGCCGTTTTGGGATTTCTATTGGCAAACTTTTGCAAGATACATTCATAAATATCAATATTAATAAATAATATTAACTGTACACTTACAAATAATGTGCTTAAAATAAGTGATTTATGTCAAGCGCCAGCGTAGTTGGCCTAAAAAGGTACCTCCGGACAAATTGGGTCTTTCGGTACAAAAGGGGCAGCGACACTGACAACTACTGCCATGTCTCGGCCGGCTCCTCGGTGTCTGACTTCAGAAGAAGAAGTTCAGGTAAGGCTAACACCCAAATACGATTGTTATTTTGGGGGTCACGTCTGAAAAAGAGTGAGAACCACTGCTTTAGTCGTTGAGAATTGATATTCTAAAAATATGTGTCTTAACAGCTAAATCCAGCTCCCAAACCTCTTCCCACTCTCCTCCTCGCAGATCCCGTATGATAATGTGAACTCCCGGTCACCCCGAACACAGCGGCTGACCTCGGCGTGGACCCGACCCCCCTCTGCTCCCGCGCCTCCAGCAGCAATCATAAAACAAACCACGCTGACTGATGCTTCTGTTATTGACACGGCTAATTCAGATGTATTTAAGGAGGAGCACTGCAAACGTCTGCGGAGGTCAGCGCCCAAAGAACCGGACCCAGAAGTATTATGTGAAACAGCACGGATATTAGTATTTATTAGGATTTTGTCAAAGAGATCCTCCGCTCTGTCCGTGAACCGTCTCCGTTGGTGTAGACGGTGAGGATGGACTGTTCAGACTGTTGGTTTAAGATTCGTTTGACGACCTCAGGACCTCATAAATTGTCATAATTGGGTCGTTTCATGAAAGTGGAACCGTTTTGTCTCTGTTGTTTGATAGGTTTTCACAAATTCTTTTCAAAAATGAATTAAAATAGGACCAAAACTGTATCAGCTAAACGTGAAGTCATTTTGTAATGTAAATTTGGTCAAATCTTGTAATAAAACACAACTAACAAAAAATATTGGAATTTACATTTACGTCTCCATGAATATAAGACTTTAAAGTGGAGGCTGAAGTTTCAGGCTTAGCTGAGGCTCGGACAGAAAAGAGCTGATAGAAACATGAAATAACGTTTTTCGTCAAACGCTAACTTGATCCTGTGACAAACCGACGTATTTCCACTGATGAAAACATTATTTTTGCTCCGATAGCAAAGCAAAGCTAGTGTGTTAGCATCAGCTGTTTCCTGTTTGTCGAGCCAAAACACAAAATGATAAATCTTGTGCATAATGCATCCTACATAAGACAACCTCAATAAATTAAATACATCAAGGTAACCTACGCGAAGTATTTTGGATCTATTTATGTAAATATTCGGGGTTCATTTAAAGGTTGTATGAAGGATTTTTCAAATCCAACAACTGTTTGCAGTTTTTCAAATGATGCACATGTGTTTCTCCTCCCAGGGCCGCGTTCTTCACTGTAACTGGGCCAATGAGATACTTAGGAACACTGAGGGTTTGCTTGACAGGTTAACAGGCCAATAGATAACGAGGTACCTTGTTATCTATTGGTCAACGTTTTACTGGCCTCATCATGTTCATAGTTTAGATATTTTTATAATTATTGTTTTGTTAGCATAAGTACAAGGCTGTTACGAATCTATGCAACAGTTTTTGACCAAGACTGAAAACAAACAATTTTTGAAAATCCTCCATACAACCTTTAATACGCACATAACGCAGAGTGCATAGGGCACCACCTGCTCTGGGGGCACCAAGCTGAGTAGTGCCCTCCTGTCTGCTGCCGCAAAGCAATATGAGCACTGGCAATTAAAGAGAGAAGTATGTAAAATCAATTATTCAAAGATTAGAACCTTGTTATAACTGTCTTCCCTCAACATTAGTTTACTCAAAGATATATTTGAATTGATTCATGTATGTGTGAGTAATCTTGTATTCTTTCTACAGCTCTTGTTCCAGTGTTCAAACACTTAAAGAGAATCTCTGTTCTTTTCCCCGCCACTTGTCTGGATTTACTTGTTGTAATTAATACTCAAAGCAAAGCATGTATGGTTCCAAACTGTCGCATATACACTTTACAACAATAAAAGGTCAATTGTGGGACTAAAAGTGTCTAGAAAAATCAGGTGCTCTTCAGGATCAAAAAGTGATGAACACTAATGATAATCAACAAAGGAAAAATCCGAGGCACATTGATGAATAAATTAAATGTCCTCTATTAAAAGTGGACTTGCCTACGTGTTTCGGCCGCGTGGGGCCTTCTTCAGGGCATGTGTAGAAGACCCCGCTTTGGATTTTTCCTTTGTTGAATAAAAAGTAGTCATTTAAAATCTGTTGCTTGTTACAGTTACATTTTAAACTGAAGAGGCGGGGCTTAGTACTTGTGCAGCTTTAAACAGGAAGTCACTGGAGCAGTTTCTATATTTAGGTCAGAATAGAATAGGATAGAATAGAATAGAATAGAAATAGAATAGAATAGAATAGAATAGAATAGAATAGAATTTGCAATGAACTGATCTACATATGTTCTACTTTATTACTAAATAGTTTCAAGTTGCAGGTTTGATTACGCAAATTACCGTCGCAAAAAGCAGCGGATTTTTCCACATTCATGTTTAGATTCTTTCAAAGTGTGTTTTTTGGTGTCGTGTTTTTGAATTTTCGTCTGTGTTTTTTTCAATTTGTGTTTTTGTATTTTTGACGCTTCTTTTAACATTTGAATTTGTGTTTTCAATTTTTGATGCGTGTTTTCAAATTTGCATTTCTGTCTTTGAATTTGCAGTTGTGTTTTCAAACTTTGGTACGCGTCTTTGAATTTGCATTTGTGTTTTCAAACTTGGTGCGTGTCTTTGAATTTGCATTTGTGTTTTAGAATTTGCGTTTCAAATGCTTTTCAAATGTTGTGCATGTTTTTGAACTTGAGATTGTGTTTTCAAACTTTGTGTTTTTGAATTTGTGTTTTTGAGCTTTGGTGCCTGTTTTAAAATTTGAATTTGTGTTTTGAATTTTTGTGTGTGTCTTTGAAATTGAATATTTGTTTTCAAACTTTCTTGCGAGTTTTCAAATCTACGTTTCTGTTTTCGAATATTGGTGCGTTTTAATGAACTTGTGTTTTCAAATTTTCTTGTGTTTTCAAACTTTGGTGCATGTTTTTGCATTTGCGTTTTTGTTTTAGAATTTGCATTTCAAATGCTTTCACACGTTGAGATTGTGTTTTCAAACCTTGTGTTTTTGAAATTTCTAGCGTGTTTTTAAATTTGTATTTTTGAGCTTTAGTGCATGTTCAGTAGCAAAGACCACAAACCACAAATAAATGCGAATAACGTTTATTGAAGGAATGAATAACGATGAATTTGTGAATTTGATAAGCTGTATGATTTGGCTTCAATGGGGCTAGGCTCCCGGGCCTCGTATCCCCCGTACGTGTAAGAAGAAGCAGAGAATATAATTTATGGAAAAAAGGGAGGGCGGGTGGGCACGAAGACGGTGGACAAAGGTGGTAAGTGAACACGTGGCTTAAATAGTGAATCGACCGGAAGGGGCGTAGATGTGGTGTGGTCCTGCTCCCGAACTTAAGATAACAAACTTATCTTCATTTAAAAATTTGAATTTGTGTTTTTGAATTTTGGTGTGTGTTTTTGAATTTGCGTTTTCAAACTTTGGTGCGTGTCTTTGAATTTGAATTTGTTTTCAAACTTTGGTGCGTGTCTTTGAATTTGAATTTGTTTTCAAACTTTGGTGCGTGTCTTTGAATTTGCATTTCTGTTTCAGAATTTGCGTTTCAAATGCTTTCAAATGTTGTGCATGTTTTTGAACTTGAGATTGTGTTTCAAACCTTGTGTTTTTGAATTTCCGAGCGTGTTTTTGAATTGGTGTTTTTGAGCTTTAGTGCGTGTTTTAAAATTTGAATTTGTGTTTTTGAATTTTGGTGTGTGTTTTTGAAATTGAATTTGTGTTTTCAAACTTTCTTGCGAGTTTTCAAATCTACGTTTCTGTTTTCGAATATTGGTGCGTTTTAATGAACTTGTGTTTCAAATGTCCAATGTTTGTGCGTGTTTTTGAATGTGGAATTTGAAAAATTTGAATTTGTGTTTTCAAACTTTGGTGCGTGTTTTCAAATCTGCATTTATGTTTTTGAATTTGCGTTTGTGTTTTCAAACTTTGGTGCGTGTCTTTGAATTTGCGTTTTTGTTTTAGAATTTGCGTTTCAAATGCTTTCACATGTTGAGATTGTGTTTTCAAACCTTGTGTTTTTGAAATTTCTAGCGTGTTTTTAAATTTGTATTTTTGAGCTTTAGTGCGTGTTAAAAATTTGAATTTGTGTTTTTGAATTTTGGTGTGTGTCTTTGAATTTGCATTTGTGTTTTTAAACTTGTGTTTTTGAATTTTCGAGCGTGTTTTTGAATTTGTGTTTTTGAGCTTTAATACGTGTTTTAAAATTTTAATTTGTGTTTTTGAATTTTGGTGTGTGTTTTTGAAATTGAATTTGTGTTTTCAAACTTTCTTGTGATTTTTCAAATCTACGTTTCTGTTTTCAAATGTTGTGCATGTTTTTGAACTTTAGATTGTGTTTTCAAACTTTATGTTTTTGAATTTTCAAGCATGTTTTTGAATTTTGTGTTTTGAGCTTTACTGCCTGTTTTAAAATATGAATTTGTGTTTTTGAATTTTGGTGTGTGTTTTTGAAATTGAATTTGTGTTTACAAACTTTGGTGCATGTTTTCAAATGTGTTTTTGAATTTGTGTTTTTGTTTCAGAATTTGCATTTCAAATGCTTTCACACATTGAGATTGTGTTTTCAAACCTTGTGTTTTTGAAATTTCTAGCGTGTTTTTAAATTTGTATTTTTGAGCTTTAGTGCGTGTTCAAAAAATTTGTGTTTTTGAATTTTGGTGTGTGTTTTTGAATTTGCGTTTTCAAACTTTGGTGCGTGTCTTTGATGTTGCGTTGTGTTTACAAACTTTGGTGCGTGTCTTTGATGTTGCGTTGTGTTTACAAACTTTGGTGTGTGTCTTTGAATTTGCATTTGTGTTTTTAAACTTTGATGCGTGTCTTTGAATTTGCGTTTGTGTTTACAAACTTTGGTGTGTGTCTTTGAATTTGCATTTGTGTTTTTAAACTTTGGAGCGTGTTTTTGAATTTGTGCTTTTGATTTTTGGTGCAACTTTTAAAATTTGATTTTGTGTTTTTGAATTTTAGTGTGTGTTTTTATTTGAATTTATGTTTTTGTTTTTTTTTTTGTTTTTTGTGTTTTTGAATTTGTGTTTTCAAACTTTGGTACGTGTTTTTGAATTTGCGTTTTCAAATTTTGCCGGGTGTTTATGAATGGTGATTTTTATTTACTGTGTAGAAAATACCCAAGACTCCCACTTTCACTGAACGACCCAAACAAGAGTCTCCAAACCTCACTTACCCTGTCGTGAACATTCTTATGCCCCCGGTCTGACCCCCGCGTGACCCTGGCGCTGACCACCACCAGCGAGGTCATCTGGGCCCGGGGTCAAAGGTCAAGCTGAACCGAGCACTTTCCCCTGTCTTCCTCTCCTTTCTGCTCTTATCTCCGCCATTGTCCCGTGAAGTGCTGCTGACGCTGCCAACAGACGGTCACGGGCAGAGGTCAGAGGTCGGCTGACTGTAACGTGGAAGGTCCGAACGCAGACGAGGATGTGAACACTTGAAATGAGCCTTTTTGAAGTCTGGGATACAAACAGTTCCATGTTTCGTTTAGAGAACTGGAGACTGGGTTTTGGGAAAAAAATTCTGGGAGTCTAATTTTGACCTTAGCTAGGATTTTTGTTGGCATCTGCACTGGTTTTGTCTTATGCTAACTTGCTATTATTGTACTTACAGTATTTGCATATATTTTATTGCAGAACTCGTTTTGTTGTAGTTACTTTTAGAAAATTGTCACTACTAAGGGAAACACACTATGCAAGACTTTGATGAGTTCCTGTTCTAACATTGCTTCCTCATTACGAACGCCGTTGGAGTTCTGTTACTGTTCTCTTCCTCTGAGCCTTAAAAACCCTCAAAGTGCTTTACATACAAAGACCTACTCACCCTGAATGACAATCCACTTTAGTTCAAAAATGTTCCTCTATACCAGACTAAAGTCGGCTGCAGACTACAGGAGTTTTGGCCTCATTTTAAATGTGCCCCTCTACAAGTTCAGGAGGTGTGGCCAGAGTAACGATTTTAGTAAGAGATTTTGTCGTTTCTCTCCTTATATCAGTGCATCACTGTGACTATTTGTCGGGATGCGTCATCGTGAGGTTCATGCTGCATAAATGTAACGCTTTGTGCTTCTTTTTACGATCATTACACACGTCATCTTCCAAAGTACCTGCTTCTTCAATGATGTGCAAAGCACCAACTTTAGGCTTAGAACATGGCCAACACAGAGTTTGTTTAAACTTTTTCTTTTCATTTCCACAATGCGTCAGTGTAACAGTTCCTTACCTCTAATGACCCTCTGCTGCTGTGACGTTTATAAAGCTGGTTTAATCCAAGGCTGTTTATTGTTCATTTTTATAAAGGCGCACACGAAAGAAAACGCTCTGCGCTCGATCACGTGACACACACACTGTTCTCTGCTCACTGTGTTGTCTCTGTTCTTCCTACGACAATGACCAACTGTGAGACAAATAATCGTTGTAAATGTCCTTATGTCTGTGGCCTCTTCTTTCTTTGGCACGTCAAAAAATCGCAGAAGATCCAAAACTCCTGTAGTCGCAGCTGGCTAAAGACTGAAGTAGTGTAAATACTTTCAGATGTGACTTCTGTCTTTGTCAGAAGCGCCACACATGTGATGTATGTTAAAAGTTCCTCTAAGACCTGATGGACCTGTCGTTTGTCAAATTGACCACGTCTCAGAACTATTTTGCTAAAAAAGACAAAATGACATCCTTAATCCACTCTTGTCATTCCATGGTGGCACCTGGTGTTCCAGTTGTCTCCCATCCCAGTACTGACCAGGCTCTGTCCTGCTTGTTTCTAAGATCTACCAGGCTTTGACAAGCTGGTATGAACACCACCTGATGCCTGACCTCAATCTTCTGCGCTGTTTTAAAATCCATAAATCATCCAGACTTGTTTGGAGCATTTCTATTGCTAATCAGGCCAGATCACTTTGAATATTTCTTGCATTTCTGCAGCATGTTTGAAGAACAGGAGGCACGAAAATAACCTATCATATTAGACCTTTAACTGACAGTGCATGTTGTGCATTAAGACTAAGTTTTCAGTGGCCCTGTGAGGACATGTAAATGGTCAAAATTGTCTATTTATATAGTGCTTTTCTACCTTTCCATGCACACAAGGCGCTTTACAATCTAGTATCCACTCACCCAGTGTACGCAGACACTGACGCAATGTGTTTTAAGTGTCTTGCCCGAGGACACAATGACAATCCACTTTTGTCGTCACTTCATGTGTCCTGTGTATCTGCACTACTTTCAGTGGGACCGGGATGTAACGATACTCAGTTCCACCGCTTCTAAAAACACCAGCACTTTTTTTGAGAGTTCAAGAATGAGAATACCAGCACTATACCTAAACACTTACTGCATCCCACCTGGCACTTCCCTGATACTGAGTCAGCACTGCTTTTTCAGCAACAAGACTCGTCATCTGAACTGGTTCTGAAAGGAACACAGGCCCAAAATCATCAATAAACCACGGCACAGACCTTGAGACCTTTGGAGGTTTGGGGCTGGTACTTCCACGCCTCACCCTGAGCAGATCTGTCTGGTCACCACTCTCTTCTCTCCAGAGTTGGCAAGCAACTAAGTATTTTTACTCAAGTACTGTACGTTACTATGTAGTACTTGAGCAGTACGTTACAATGTTTGGTGACTTTTTACCTTTACTTTTTTACATTTTTCTAGAAGTATTTGTACTTTCTACACCCTATATTTATAACCAGGTGAGTTACTTTATTATTATGGGCGACACGGTGGCGAAGCAGTTAGCGCTCTGGCCTCATAGCAAGAAGGTCCTGGGTTCGACTCCCGGCCGCCTGGGCCTTTCTATGTGGAGTTTGCATGTTCTCTCCGTGTCTGCGTAGGTTTCCTCCGGGTACTCCGGTTTCCTCCTACAACTAAAAACATGTCCATTAATGTATCCCTGACCCTTCCCAGGACTCCCCTGCCAAAAGAGATTCTGAATCTCAGTGGACTTCCCTGGTTAAATAAAGGTCAATTAATTAAAATTAAATTAATTAATTAATTAATTAATTAATTAATTTAATTAATTAAAAAATTAGCCCAGAAACACGTGTTACTCCTTCTAAAACCAGGTCAAACCTGCTGGTTGCTGCCGGTGTATCAGAGCTTTGTGAACACATTAACAAGTGAAAATCTACAAAAAACATATAATCCTAACAAAAATGACATGCTTATCACCTGATAAAAGTCAGATGAATAATAACTCATTTACTGTAAAGCATCTCTGCAAAAAATACATGTCGAGATTGATTAAAGTGTGTTAAAAACTGGATTAGATTATATTATTTACTTTGATGTGTTTTCTGTCTTGTTTCAATACATTTCTACTTATTTCAAGTCAAATTTATTATCAAATTCCTAATGATTTCAAACATTCAGAACTGTCTTTAAAAAAAATGAAAATAGCAAACAAATATCTATCATTCTAGTTTTAACTATGAGACTAGAGAATAACTTTTGGCAGTGTGATTGTCCTTTTTTTACGTAAATTCACACTTTTATACTTTCACTCAAGTAAAGAAGCAGCAGAACTTTTACTTTACCAGAGTTTTTTACACTAGTAACTGTATTTTTACTTGAGTAGTGAGCTTCAGTACTTTTACCATCTCCCTCTCCTCCACCTGCCTCACACTGGTCCTACACACCACTCTCCTCTCCTCCACCTGCCTCACACTGGTCCTACACCACCACTCTACTCTCCTCCACCTGCCTCACACTGGTCCTACACCACCACTCTCCTCTCCTCCACCTGCCTCACACCGGTCCTACACCACCACTCTACTCTCCTCCACCTGCCTCACACCAGTCCTACACCACCACACTCTCCTCTCCTCCACCTGCCTCACACCGGTCCTACACCACCACTCTTCTCCTCTCCTCCACCTGCCTCACACCGGTCCAACACCACCACTCTTCTCCTCTCCTTCACCTGCCTCACACCATCTCCGAGTATAATTTAGCGCCGCGCGAGGCCGTAAAGCCGAGGAGAGAACATAATGAGTCCAACACGTGGAGGGTGCAAATGAAGCGTCCTGGGTGCAGATGGCGCGGCGCTGCGGGCTCTGATTTATAGCCCCGCCCCTCCCTCCGCGCGCTCGTCGCCTCCCGCGTGCGCGCGCGGCAGCTGGGGCGCTAATTAGCCCGGCCGCGCTAACGGAACCGCTCATCAACGCTAGGCCCGCTTCTGTCTGCCGTCGCTAATTCACGGATCAATTTACTTTTATGGATTCTTTATTGGAAGGATAACTCAGGCAAAGGCCCGCCTCCTGGGCTTGATTGACAGCTTTAAACACCTGTTAGTGGAGCTGCATTTCCATACAGGCTGTTAAGGGTGATTCATAAGCTCGGCGCGCGGCGTTCAATCACACTCTGCATTAGCCGCGTCAAATTAAGCCCAGTTAGCTTTGGTAAAGTTGGAGGAGATTTTTGTGAAACTTGGGGTTTTGTCTGTAATTATTATTGGTTTATTGTTTCAGAGTTTGCCTGCGCTACAGCTTTTGCGACAAGTGTGGTTTCCATGACGACACTTTGGGATCTTTTTTGGTTAAAAGGTCATTAAAGGATTTGTTTTCTCATTAAGAATGTTGTATCATCACACATGTTCAACTTACTCTGCTCTGGAACTGAAAACACTCTGTTCAACCTTGTGATGTCATTAAGTGGTAATGCTGGAGGAGCTCTATTGTGTTTTTAGATGAAGGGATGATTGGTGGACGTCGTTTACCACTCTACTGTGCATGGCTGAGGAAACTTCTTTGATAAAAACAACAAAACAGGACGAGAGAGCTGTTGGATCAGGTCTGAATCGATTTGCCAAAGTGTTGTGTTTTTTTTTTTCAATGTTTTTTCACTCACTTATGGCAACGTGTTTGAGTCGTAAAGACAAATTTCTTTCAGGAAATGTCAACTTAAAAGCATAACTTTTGTTTTAGCACACAGTGATAAACCTTTGTAGTTAGCGGACAACGGCACTGGCTCGCCTTGTTGCGACAGCTTTGTCAATCAGCGGCAGCTCTTTTAGCATTCATCTCCTGTGTTGATAAACAAATGATCCCTATAGACCTCTTGCATGTTAGTAAACATTGCATCAAATTCTGGTGGGCGGTGCTTAGTCGGAGGGCGTTTACCTCCATTTAAACCAGTGTAAACTAACTCGATTTTGGAGGGATTTAAAACACAAAAGCAAATAAAATGTCAGATTCTGGTCGGAACTGTCAGAATATGTATTGTAACTTACTCTGGGACCTGACACAGACTTTGATGAATTATTTCTGACAGATGGAAGCATTTTGCCTGAGCTTGTGTGGTTCGTTTTGGAAGGATCTGCTCTTTCACGAGGCTTAAGAGGTAATAGTAATTATTTTAGATTAATTTAGTCCAACAAAATTGGTTGTTTGTAGCTCTGAAAATCTGTTAGCTCTCGTCAAAGGCTTTGCTAAAGTAGAAAATGAGGGTCTTGGTGTACAAATTAATGATTTACAACAGTACAGTTTTAGCTAGATTACTAAATAAAACAGATCAGTTTGAACATGAAACTGCACCTGCACGTCTGGGTAAGGTCAGGCTAACATTAGACACAAAAGTCCAAGTCACAGTTTACAACGAAACGACATTTTAACCACAATAAAACCACAAACTTTTAGTGCGTCGGACATGATTTTTTGTCTTTTTTGCCTCCAGCTAGTGCTATGACGTCATTGTGACAGGGCATGAGAATACAGGTATTCAACATTTATTTCTAGAGGACTAGATTTTCAGCAGGTTGTGACTCTTAGGGCCGGAAAAATGCATCATTTTAGGGACGTTTTGGAACCAAAACAATACTGCATGTTTTCAGATATTTGGAAGATGGGCCAGATTCTATAGGTGTGAGGGCCTGATTTGGCCCCCGGGCCTTATGTTGAAAAGCCCTGCTCTAGACACTTTTTACAAGAATCCGGTGTAGATATTTTAACCTCGATTGGCCTGACTTCAAAACTACAAAAATAGCTACAGTATTAGTCTTGTTTTAGTTGCAACACTTCTCTGTGCAACTACAGTTATTGTGGTTAGCTCTAGTTAAAGAGAGGCAGGAGAGAGAGAGAGAGAGAGGGGGGGGGGCAGGAGAGAGAGAGAGAGAGAGAGAGAGAGAGAGAGAGAGAGAATGAGGGGGAAGGATAGAGAAGGGGGGCAGGTAGAGAAAAAGAAGAGAGAGAAATGAGAAGAGAGGGGGGGCAGGTGGAGAGAGACAAAGAGCAAAAGAAAGAGAGGGGGGAGGAAGGAGTAGGAGAAGAGAGGAAGAGAGGGGTGAGAGAGAGATGGAAAGAGAGAGAGGGGGGGCAGGTAGAGAGAGAAGAGCAAAAGAGAGGGGGAGAGAAGGAGTAGAGAGAAAGAGAGAAGAGGGGAGTAGAGGAGAGATGGGAAAAGAGAGAGGGGCAGGTAGAGAAGAGAGGGAGAGAGAGAGGGGGCAGGTAGGAGAAAGAGCGAGAGAGAGATAGTGGGAGAGAGGGGGAGAGAGAAGAAGAGAGAGAGAGGGGCAGGTAAGAGGAGAGAGAGAAATGAGAAGAGAGAGAAGAGAGAGAGGAGAGAGAGGAGGTGGTAGGAGAGGAGAGAGAGGGAGCGAGAGGGAGCAAGGAAGAGAGAATAGAGAGGGAGAGCGAGAGAAATGAGATAGAGAGAGGGGGGGGTAGAGAGAGAGAGAGAAGAGAGAAGAGAGAGAGAGAGGAGAGAGAAGAGAGAGGGGAGCGAGAGAGGGAGAGGGAGGGAGAGGCAGGTTAGAGAGAGAGAAGAAAGGAGAGAGGGAGAAAGGAGGTCTAAGAGGGATAGAGGAGGAGAGAAAAAACGGAATGTGAGGAGAGAAATGGAAGAAAGATAGCAATAAGAGAGATGGAAGGATATAGTATAGGGAAAGAGAGGAGAGGAGAAAGAGAGGAAAGAGAGATACCAACAGACAACTCACAAACCTGAGCTTAAGTGACATAAAAAATAAATAAATAAATAAATAACAGTGTAACGTGAACCCCAAACCAATCAAAACGTCACAGAAATCTCAACATACAAACTCGACGCCATCTTTATTCAAACGACCACAGACACTATACTTCCACCTTTTCATTCCCAGATTCCAGTCTCACAAGGAAATAAAACAGCGGCGGCGGCGTGTGTGTGTGTATGTGTGTGTGTGCGCAGGAGCAGCCCGGAGAAGGTGATCCGGCTCCGGGTTGAAAGTTCACGCCTGCTCCCCGCGGGCCATAAACGCTCCGGCTCTGACACGGTTCTTCATCACCACGCGCTTTCACAGCAGAGAGAGAGAGAGAGGGAGAGGGAGAGAGAGAGGGAGGTGTACCTGAGAAAGAGAGGGATGATGGTGTGTCGCAGAGGGAATGTGTTGTTTATTTAGTGTAGGGTCAGGATCAGGTTTGGGAAAGTAAGATGGCCGACATAAACAAACATTCAACACAATCACAAAGTTTGTCTGGATTTCATCTAGAGATTTCTTTTCCTTTATTCCTTCCTTCTCTCTCTCTCTCTCTCATCGCTCTTCACATCTCTTCTCTCTCTTTTCCTTGTTATCGCTCTATCTTCTCTCTCTTCCGCTCGCTTCTTGTTTCTTTTGTTCTCTTTAACTTCCCTTTTCTCTCTCTCTCTCTCTTTTTTCTTCTCTTCACTTTCTTTTATTCTCTCTCTCTCTCTCTATGTCATGTTCTCCCTCTCCCCTCTCTTTCTTATCTCTCTCCCTCTTGTCCTCTCCTCCATCTCTTTCCTACATCTCTCTCTTTGTTTTCTCCTTCTCTGTCTTTCTTATCTCTCTCTTTCTTTCTATTCTTCTCTTTTCCCCCTCTCTTTCTCATCTCTCTCTTTCTCTTGTTCTCCCCTCTCTCTCTCTCTCTCTCTCTCAATCATGCACTTAAGGATATCTTTTATCAGATTTTTTTTCTTATCTCTCTCTCTCTCTCGTTCCCATCACTCCTCACACATCTTCTTTCTCTTTTGTTTCCTTCTCTCTCTATTTTTCTCTTTCCTCTTCCTCTTTTAACTCTTTCTTTTTTTCCTCCCCTCTCACTCAAAAGTTCTCTCTTTCCCTCCTCCTCTCCCTCTCTATTTCTGCCCCCCCCCCTTTATCCTCTCTCCCTTTCTCTTTCTCCCTCTCTCATACCTCTCTCCCTCCCCATTCTCTCCTCCTCCTCTCTCTCTCTTTTGCTTCCTCTTTCCTCTCTCCTTCTCTCTCAGTCTTTTTCTCTCCCTCTCCTCTCTCTCTCCATCCCTCTTCTCTTTCTCTCTCCTCTCTCTTCCCTCTCCCTCTCTCTCTCTTCTCCTCTCTCCTTCTCTTTCTCTCCTCTCTCTCTCTCCATCCCTCTACTCTTTCTCTCTCTCCTATCTCTCTCCTCCCCTCTCTCTCTCTCCTCTTTCTCTCTTCCCTCATCTCCCTCTCTCTCTCCATCCGTATTCTCTTCTCTCTCCTATCTCTCTTTCTCCTCCCTCTCTCTCTCCTCTCTCTCTTCCCCTCCTCTCCCACTCTCTCTCCTCTCTCCTCCCCTCTTTCTCTCTCTCCTCTCTCCCTCTTCTCTCTCTCTCTCCTCCCCTCTTCTCTTTCTCTCTCCTATCTCTCCTCTTTCTCTTTCTTCCATTCCCTCCCTCTCTCTCTCCTCCCCTCTTTCTCTCTCTCTCCCTCTATTCTCTCTCTCCTCCCCTTTCTCTCCTATCTCTCCTCTCTCTCTCTCTCCCCCTCTCTTTCTCTTCTCTCCTCTCTCTCCCTCTCGTTCTCTCTCCCTTTCGTTCTCTCTCTCCTCCCCTCTTCTCCCTCCCTCTCTCTCTCCTCTCCTCTCTCTCTCTTCCCCTCTCTCTCCTCCCCTGTCTCTCCTCCTCTGTTCTCTCTCTCTCTCCCTCTTCTCTCTCTCTCTCTCTGTTCTGCTTGTTGTCTCCAGTGCAGATGGCAGCAGATTAAACAGAGCTGGATCACATTAAACATACATCTCCTCCTTCCTCCTCCTGCGTGTGCGTGTACATGTGTGTGTGTACATGTGTGTGTACATGTGTGTGTGTACATGTGTGCGTGTATGCGTGTTGCGTGTGCATGTGTGCGTGTGTATGCGTGTAGCGTGTGCGTGTACATGTGTGCGGTTCAGCTCGGGGTCAGGCTCCTGCAGGAGGAGATGGATGCACAGGGACGACTCCACGCTGGTTTTTAAAGAGACGCACATATGAACACATCTGATTACGCGCACAATCACGTTTACATATCATTCTTATTAAGCGGCATGTTTCACACTGAGTCGTATTTTACAAAGATCGTACAGAACATCTGACGAAGTTAAGTTAATCTGATCGAATCATTAATGCACCATTAAACAAAACAATACAATTTATAAATGATGTGATTGAATTGGGTAATTATTAAGTCTATATAACCTGTGTCAAAGTGTGGCAAATCTATTAATGTATTTTTTATTCAATATTTGACCAAGAAGGTTGAAAACATTTTCTCATGACGACCTGATTCCCTTGAAAATAATACAGTTTAAAGTTGTTTACATAATAATGTTTTTAGTGAAGATGAGACATTACAAGTGAATAGAGACATGTTAATTGTATTTATGACTATTTATCCAGAGTGGTATCGGGGAGGCAGCAGTCTGAGCAGGATACTTCCCTAGACTTCTCTTTCCACACTTCTGGCCCTTCCAGAAGACTTCCAGAAGACTTCCAGAGGACTTCCACAGGACTTCCAGATGACTTCCAGAAGACTTCCAAAGGACTTCCAGAAGACTTCCAGAAGACTTCCAGAGACTTCCAGAGACTTCCTGAGGACTTCCAGAGGACTTCCAGGGGACTTCCAGAGGACTTCCAGAAGACTTCCAGAGGACTTCCAGAGGACTTCCAGAGGACTTCCTGAGGACTTCCAGAGGACTTCCAGGGGACTTCCAGAGGACTTCCAGAAGACTTCCAGAAGACTTCCAGAGGACTTCCAGAGGACTTCCAGAGGACTTCCAGGGGACTTCCAGAGGACTTCCAGAAGACTTCCAGAAGACTTCCAGAAGACTTCCAGAGGACTTCCAGAGGACTTCCAGGGGACTTCCAGAGGACTTCCAGAGGACTTCCAGAGGACTTCCAGGGGACTTCCAGAGGACTTCCAGAGGACTTCCAGAGGACTTCCAGAGGACTTCCAGGGGACTTCCAGAGGACTTCCAGAAGACTTCCAGAGGACTTCCAGGGGACTTCCAGAGGACTTCCAGGGGACTTCCAGAGGACTTCCAGAAGACTTCCAGAGGACTTCCAGGGGACTTCCAGAGGACTTCCAGAGGACTTCCAAGCTGTTCCCAGGACAGACGAGACACATAGTTGGGGTCTTTCTTGTGTCTTCTCCCTTCTGGGACATGACTAGAACAACTCTCCAGGTCGGATTTGTCCAGGAGGCAGAAGAACAGATGCCACATCAGCTGCTCCTCCAGACATGGATAATACATTTATTGTTTGTAATGTAATATCCTGAAGAATCCTGAAAAATTTAGATTGTTTTTTTTTTTTTGTTTTTTGTTTTTTTATCATAATTTCAGTAGACATTGAATGCTAGAGTGAGACTTGATTCAAAAAGAATGAACTTTTATAGTTTAACTTGTCAAATGTAAGAAACATGCATTACATCGCCTAATGCAGGGGAGTCAAACTCAAGCCCAGGGCCAAATGCGGCCCTGCTCATGATTTCACGTGTCCCTCGGGATGATATTAGATTATCATTGACAGTGACACCCTGATAAAAGCAGGCAACGTTTTGAACTACAAGTCCAACAACACACTTCAGCAACACAGGCCAGAATAAACCTATGGAAACATAAAGGCCCATTATTCCTCAGATGTATGGTATATATGTCCTATTAAACCTAAATACAGCACCAGAATGTAGAACATTGCAAACAAATTATTTTATGTGCAATATAATCTAGTGCCACATAATGTAATGTGTAACATACTGCAAATGTGTTATGTTAGTTGTCTACCCCAGTTGTCATATTTGAATACAAAAGGTGCCACACTCTAAAATGCTGCCCTCAACCAAGTCTGTTTTTATTGGTATTGAATGGGAGACAAGGGTTTTTTGAGATAAGATGCCTTTGAAGTTAAACAGTCCCTCACAGATTTTGGGAAATAACATCAAAAGACAACGGAAGTAACAGGAAATCCTACATGTTTGCACCAGGTTTGCTAAACGTCCATTGGAACACATTAGTCAAAGTTCTGTATAAAGCAAACAATCCAGCAGTGGAAGAACCTGATCAACTGTGACTTTCATTGGTATATTTATCGCTCACTCTGTAGTGTTGGATTATGTTTGAAGTAATTCTATTTTCTGTATTCAGCAGTTTAATCTCATTTCATTTGAACTTAGATCAATCATTATTGTTATATTGTTATGTTTTGAGCAGCTGATCAGACCATGTATTGCATTGTTAAAAATAGTCAAAAGACAAAAAAGTGATTTGAATTAAACATATACATCAAAAACATATACCATCAAAAACATATACGATCAAAAACACTGTAGTTGAGATAATCAAGGTCATACTCTAGAACACAAGAGACAGAGGAAAGACAAAGTGCTGAGGAAATGACATGGAAATCATTTCAATAATGATGTTGGATGGATGGTGTTGGATAATCATAAATACTACAGTATGTCCATCGTTCACAATGAGCTGAGGCAGCGTTTGAACACTGAAGGGCAAATTCAATACAGACCATAGCATTTGTACTGTAGGTGATGTCAGGCATTTCTTCTCATATTTTTTAATAAAAATATTTTGCAAAAATGGAAAGTGATTGGAAACCTTTGTAAAGCTATATATCTTAAAGTGACTTGGATTCAGAATTTTTTACTTTTTTGGCTATTTTTTAAGTTAATACAGGTCCTTAAAACTTTTTTTTTTTTTTTTTATGAAAATAGCTTCAGTTGTTCAAGAGGAATTGTCAAAAACCAAAATATGCCAAATCTAGTGTCATTCTGTCCGAGGCTAGTGACACCAGCTAATTCTTATATTTGCCAAAGACAGACTTTAAAGCCTGATGTTCTTTTGTGCAGAACTTCTTCTCACTTAAAACTAGAGTTAATCAGACATCAGAGGCTAAACTACAGAGCCTCAGCTTCACAAAGAGTCCAGCCATTTGTTTTTCCTTCAAAGGGTTCAGAAACAATTTCTATTTGAATCTTTAATGATTTTGGTCAGGCTTTTTAACAAAAATAGCCAGTCTCTTAAGGAGTTAAAATAAGAACAAAGACTGGCCAATGGGACCTTAACCCAGTGGAATCAGATCAAAATGGTTTGAAATAAGAAAAATGATCTTGATCTTTAAAATATAAAGAGCCTAACTTGGTCAAAATGCTTGAAATGAGGGTTCAAACAAGCTAACTTGATTTCACTTATTGCCGTGTAAATAACAACAGCAGGTTACCACTGATGCTTTACAGCCACTCTGCCTAGGCCTTTCTCTGATTCCAGTTTTCCCCACTAACTAAAACATGATCTATAAGGAAAACGGCAAGAGACTTACTCAGCCCACAACTTCACCTCAAACAGAAATTGATTGACAGTGCGTATTATAGCGAGCTTGGCGAGTAATGTGAATCTTGGGGTTTGGTTACTTACTTGCACTTGAAAGTCCAATTTATAGTTCTTTGGCCTTTAGATTATTTGTTATTAACGTTGCAGATATGTATAAAACTTTTCCTTTACAGAAGCACATAAACTCATGTGAGTATTCTCTGATGTATGACTGATAAGGTGACTGCTTTCCAACCTACTACGGCAGTGTCAGAAGGTTGTGTTGTTGGTGGCAGCACAGTCGTGGTTTTAGGGCCCATAACTGCAAAGTGAGGGAGTTTGCACAAAACAGTAGATAATTCATTTTTGACCCCAAACACACAGTTGATTCTGCATTTAGTTTCACTTTAAAATGTATTCAGACCTAAACTTTATTATGGGATTTGTATTGCTGTTGATGATTTATCTAAAAATAAAAAACTTTTAAAAAGTAATGTATTATTTAATTATTAGTTCGTTAGTTTTTATTAGTATTTCTCTATTATTGTTTCATTGTTTTATTTAACAGTCAATCTATTTTAGTTGAAGATAATTACTCTTGCCATGATGTACATTGTAGTTGTAAAATTACCCCAAAAAGCTTCAGAGCTTCCTTTATTTTGTCATCATTTTATTATTTTAACAATAAACAATAATCTTGAGATTTATGGATTCGATCTAGAATCTACCTTGCCATGATTAAAAAAAAATAAATCAGCTTAGATCCTTATTATTTTGACATCACAGATCTGATCTAACATGACATCACAGATTACCTATGCATCAAGATCTACTTATGACATCACAGATCTCAGGATCTACCTATGACATCACAGATCTACCTATGACATCACAGATCTACCTATGACATCACAGATCTACCTATGACATCACAGATCTACCTATGACATCACAGATCTACCTATGACATCACAGATCTACCTATGACATCACAGATCTACCGATGACATCTACAGATCTACCAGATGTACATGACATCAGAGGTCTACCGATAAGACTAGTCATTTCAGATCTTACTTGATGAAAAACTATATTATTTTAAACCTTAAAGTGAATTTTACTTTTATTTTCTATAGTCTTTAAAAAAAAAACATTTTCAAATAAATTAACCTGCACCAAGTCAATTACATAATCTTGGTTAAATCAAAATATTCATCTTAGTCTTGCTCATTTAGGCAGATAAGAAAAAAAATGCTCAAAATTGGTAGCAAATTTGACTTGTTTTATAACATTTCTGACTGTTTACAAGAGATTTTAGCTTGAATAAATTTGCCAAGGTTGTGAGTAAAAATGTTTTGCAACACTGCAAATATTTTGGCTTAAATCAGAAAATATAAAACAACACCTTGAAACACGTTAAATTATTTAGGTGAATCAAGTAAAACCATCTTAACTAGAAACAGAAATAAATGATAAAGTATAGGAAAAAAACAAGAATAAACATGTAAACATTTTGAGATTAAATTCAAATTGTCATGAGAATAGTTGTTGTATAACAAGAATAAATTGACACAAATGCAAGAAAAAAAGTAGCATTTTGCTCAGAATAAAGTCAAATATATTTCAAGATAAAACTTTTATAAGAATAAATGACAATTTTACAAACACGTGTGACATTGTTTTAAAGATCAAAATGAAAAGTTTGACTAATATTGTGGGTTTTTTTGTGCAAATGTTTGACTTATCTATGTGAAAAAAGACAAAAGGCATGAAGACGCTTTCTAAGCTTTGACGCTCTTTTTTTTATTAAAAATGTCGTTTTAATCCTAAAAAATGTGGCTTGACTTTATTCTCAAGAAAACAGTGACTCTTTCTTTGTAAAATTACCTTTTTTTTTAACAGCTTTAACTTTAAGATAGTAATTTAACAATAATCTCAAATCGTTACAAGTTTACTTTTTGCAAAAATGAAAAAAACATGACAAAAACTGACAGAAAATGCCGAAAATGACAAAAAAGTGACAAAAAATAACAAAAAAGCAACTTTTTTTTTTTTTTTTTCGTGGGTTTGCAGTACGGCCTTTCACTGTCTGAGTTTGAATGTGGCCCTTAGGCTAAAAATAATTGCCCACCCATTGCCTAAAGGGGTGTAAAGTAAGTTCATTTGCACCTGCTTATACATTAAAATTACACTATTCGCCTCATCTAAAAAAAAAAAAAAAAAAAAAAAAAACTTATCGCGCCGAAACTCCAACATTCGATTCCCCTCTGCCCAGGCTTTCTCTCCTGACCTCAAAGATGAAGTCACCCACCCAGTCCACCGTCCACGTCCGCAAAACTCTCTGACCTCCGCACAACCTTTCCCCTGAGCTTAGACTGAACCCGGGTTTTGACCTTTGAACCCTTCACCCTAACCCGGTCTCCTCCCTCCACATCTGAAACGCAGGCCCCGGAGAAGAAGAAGAAGAAAAAGAAGAAGAAGACGTCCGTCCCGATGCCTTTGATTACACACAGAGGTACGCGCCAAGGTTGCCCTCTTTCCCCCTCCGACTTCATCCATCATTTCCGCGCACACACGAGGCGACGACAGCGTTTCTGTTTCCTACTTGCGTTTCAGGAGGCGCGCGATTGGTCCGGGGAGCGAGGAGAGGGTCTGTGTGTGGGTTGTGTAGAGGGGAGGGGGTGTTCGACTGTCCCGGGATGATGGATGGGAGGGAAAAGGGTGAAGGAGAGGTGAGCGGGCGGGCGGGAGAGGAACGGGTCACGGCGCGGTCACATCCAAAAGCGTTTTCCTCATCTTCTGTTTCACACCTGACTTTGTGTAAATACATGAGGTTCTTTTTAAAAAACAGACAGAAGGTGGGCGGGGTTTGAGGGGGTAAGGGGGCGGAGTCAGGGCCTGCTTGGAGTGGGGTTTAAGGCCTACACGACTGTGTTTGAATCCATGTAGTTTACTGTACTTGAGTAAAAAAGTATAATAAAGTGAGTTGCATTTCTTTTGAGTTTTGTTTCATAATTTGTTTATTTAAAAAAAAAACTGCCAAATAAAAAGTACTTTCTGTTTAGTATAAAAGTTTTTGTTTTTGTTAGCAAACATTAGATTGTTAAAATATAAGAAGATATTTATTCAAAATGACTGCAAAAATGTGTATTTCTAAATTAGCTTTCATTAAAAATTAGATCAGTTTGATTTTTGTTTGTTTGAAAAAAAAAAAAACTAAAAATGTCTAATTATCTAAGATCTGCTTTTTTTTCCATTTTGTTTGGATTTTAACACATTGAAAAATAAATTGGCTAATTTTATTGGAGAAAAAAAAGAAAAAAAAAAACATTTAGGTCATCCAGCTTTAACATAAATATTAGCTATTCATTATTACTTTACGTTGTTTCCAAAAGTTAAATTCAATGATTTATGTCTTACTGTGTATTAGGTTTTTTTTTTTGGTTTTTTTTACAGAAGCTCAATTCAAATTCATTACATGTATACCTTGCTTTAGATATTATTTATGTATCTATTTACGTATTTATTTAGGCATATATTTGTTTTGTTTTTTGTTTTTTTGTCTGCCAAAAAAATGCAAGCGGTCAAAAGTGATTAAATAGGCTGTATTATCACCACAACAAAATATTATTTGGATTATCTAAACGTTACATATTAAAATAGTGTGTCATTGTCAGCTGATTTTTTTTTAATCATCTACATAATAAAAAAAAATCATAATTGTATTACATTATAAATCAAAAATCTATTCATCAAAATACCTGTTGTATACCTTTTATATCTTTTTTGTTTACACGAGTTTCGCTCATTTGTAGAAAATTATATTATTGTTTTTGTGATTATCAGTTGACCCGTGCACTGAAGCTGTTTATTTTCAAATTGTCAGACTTTAGTGTTAGCATTGACAGAAACAACATTTTTTATAAAACACTGGTGAAATATCCTCATTTGTAAAGTATTTAACACGTTTTCAGACAAACCACAAACAACAACTCACTGTTCACTGCCCGATCTTTTGTCATTTTTATTTCAGGCTGAGGCAGTGAAAAGAAAAGAACTAAACAGGAAATGAACCTGCCGGTCAAGATGTGAACATTTTTGAAAAGAAATAGGCCTTCTTTGCACAGAACCAAATGCCCATAGACACTGCTCTGTGTGGTTGAGCTGGCCCTTGCTCCCCCTGGTGGATAGAAGTAGCACTGACACAGACATAAGCACAAGTACGTGAGGTCAGGGGGCAAACGGCTCTGTTCTATACACATATATGCTTTCAACTATTTCTGATACAGTTGTGCATGAATACACTTAAAACCCTTATGACAGATGATCACATTTTTCTAATTTTGACTTCATTTGCTGTAATACTCCTTTTTGTTAGAGATTAATAGGGGTAATTTAACATATGATTTTATATTTATGTCCCAAATAATGCAGAGAATTGATTTCTGTCTGTGAGTTATTTTCCTCTAAATTGTGAACATAAATTTTCAGACTAAAAACACTGCACTGGGCTGGAGTTGATGCAGAATTAAAGTATTTTTTGCAACACCGTCTCTGAAGAAAATATAGATTAAAAACAAAATGTCAAAACGTATGATGAGCATCTTTTAAGGCCTATTTTAATAAATATGTCACGAAAAGTCAAAACATCAAATAACCATGACATTTGGTTGTGGCGGCATTTTCTTTAGGGTTAACGGGTAAGTTTAGGGCTGGGGCTTGAGGAAGGTTAAACTAAAAGAAAATTTATCCCATTTATCCCAACTTATCCCACTACATTCAGCTCCGCTCCTTTCCGACTGCCGGATCAGCTGCGCAGCTGTTTTAATGAATGAAGGCCGTTCCACATCCTCCGTATGCGCTGCGCAGGGGCTCCGCCTCAGCTCCGACGCCGTATGACCAAAGTACGGACCAAGGCTATTTTCTTTTCCGCCCAGTCTGGCCAAGTCAATCTCCGCCAATCAAAACGCACCAAACAGGAAAAAGAAAGTGAACTATGTCCGGATTTACAAAGTAAAAACACTCCGTATGTCTTTTGATTGATCAGATAATGAAAAGTTTGTAGTTTTACATACAGTTTATTTGATATTTGCCGACTGTTAACTACAGATATGTCACTGACACATGGACAGGACAACGTGATTGACTTTGTGCTCGTAACAGCTCTTTACCCTCAGCGGAGGAGGAAACACGTCCTACTGTTGTGATCACGTGAAACAAGGAGTCGTCTGTGCTCCTGATATAGTTATTTGATCTTCAACAAGGACTTTTATTTAACAAACTCGTGTTTTTGGCGCATGCTCTTCTTGAGCTCCTCGGGGCTACGCAGCCCTGCGGAGCGGACTGGAGCGGAGACAGTGGGCGAGGGTCTGCGGAGACTGTCGGAGGCGGACCAGGCCGGAGCGAGGGAGCGCAGCTGCATGTAGTGGGATCCCCGCGTTATACAGAGCCAATCAACTTTGGTCAAAACGTATCACTATTACACACATTTACACATTTCTTCTGAGGACCTTGGTGAAAGGGTTTTGGATATATGTTGTAAATCTACGTTTTCTGAGGAGACTGGGGCTGTTTTTTTTTTTTTTTTTTTTTTTTGTTTTTTTGTTTGTTTTCAAGATATATATATGTATTTTTTTTCCATTAGTTTGGTCGAACCGACGCATAAACAAATGTACAAATACAAAAAAGTTCAATTATCAAAAAGTCATTTTAAACTTCGCATCTTATTAGTTTGTATGAGATCTTTAGTCGACTCTCTCTACACAAGATGGCTGCCGGAACTGGACATTTGTTGCTATAGGTTACCATGTCGACTGTCTCTCCAGTCATTATATAACTCATGGTTCAAAACAAGACTGGAACACCTCAGAGATCAGAGGATAAAACTCCAACTGTTTTTATCAACAACAGTCAAAAAAAAAGTTGCATATGTGTCCTTTAAGTTTTATTATCTACTTTACTATCAGGGTTCCGTGGCATATTTGTAGTCGGAGGGTCAGAGGTCGACCACACACACTCACACTCACACACACATTGGTCTCTCTCTGTCTGCCGCTGCTGCTGCTGGAGTCTGTCTGCTCCTTCACTCTTCTCCTTCGTTAATATTTCATCAGAGCTCTCACACGTTTACGACACAGGAAAAGTCGTTAGCTCGTCGTAGAGGGCCACCGTAATTAGCATCCACTTCCATACTTCCTGCTAACGTGCGGTTGTAAATGTAAAAGTTTCTCTAGGAATATCCAACTCCATTACGGACGTCTGCGCGTGGCTGTAGAAGCGAGGGATTGGGAAGAAAAGTGAGGAAAAAGGTTATCTTCACTGTAAACCTGACCGTGCAGACACAACTCAAAGTTTTCTAGTTTATCTGTTGACGTGGATTTTTTGAGTAATGGTTTTTTTTGGTTTTTTTTTTTTTTTGCCAGAATTTGAGTTACATAAAAAAAAACATCACGAAAACATGATTTTGTTGACATTGTTGTTGTTTTCTGAGTAACTTATAATTTTTTGATTAAACTGTGTAACTTATAATTTTTGATTAAACTGTGTAACTTATAATTTTTGATTAAACTCAAAGTGATAATTGTATGTTCAGTTTTTTTTTTTTTTTTTTTTTTTTTACATTTTAGAAATACTTTAGATCCAAATGTTTCCTAAATCCGCTGATTCAAAGGATTCAACATGTTCACTTTATGATTTATGATTTGACTTAAAATTTTAATAAAAAAAATAAACAATATATATAATATATATTAAATTTGTGGCCTCTCATTATATATAGTTTTTTTTTTTTTTTTTTTTTTTTTTTTTTTGCTTATTTATTACAACAGTTAGAGTTACTTGTTTTTATTAATAACTCCTTATGATTCCGGCTCATCATTTCTCTCATTCATCTTTTAAAATTCAAATTTGTTTCTGGTCCTTTGTGGACGCTGAAACTCTGAGACTCAGAGGCTCTGATCAGAAGTGAGAACTTTCTCCACAAAAAAAAAAAAAACAAAATCGAATTTCCATCTAATTTTTGTTGGTAATAAAGGTTGCTAAAAGGTTTAAAGTAGAAACAGTTTGATTTGAATCAGAAACAAATATTCTTTTTATTTATAGCATTCCAGGTGACTCAAAGTTTGTTTTAATCATATATTAAACAAAAAAAGGAATTAATCAAGAAAAAAATTAGGGCCTATCTATCTATCTATCTATCTATCTATCTATCTATCTATCTATCTATGCTATCTATCTATCCTATCTGTCTGTCGTCCCTCCTTTCACCTTCTCCTCTTGCTCGCAAACGTAATCTTCTTGAGGTTTCAGGAGTGAAGCAGAAAGTGCATTTTGGCGCCTCCTGCTGTCAGAGTCCTGTAATAATAACTCACAGTCCAAAAACACTTTCTGTATAAATAAATTAGCTATTCCATTCAAACGATCTATGAAGATAGCTTGGCTCATTGAGTGTACTTGTGATAACTGTCATATTTCATGCTCTTGATATTATACACTTTGTTCTACGTTTAAATCACTATGGAGGATTGAATGGATAAAGCGATACCTTAATTTCTATTGGTCAACGTTTTACTGGCCTCACCATGTCTGCAGTTTATAATTTTATATTTCTATCACTGTTTACCATAAGTATAAGGCTGTTACAAATCTATAGATGGATTTTTTGTTTTAACAACACAGGCGATGCACATGCACCCGTCCTGCAGAAAGAGCCTCCGCACATAGACACAAACAGTGGAAACAAGTCAAAAACAGCTCCGTTGTCAGCCAACGTCAAGAGTTTATCACTGTGAGAAAACAAAAGGTATGTTGCTAAGTTAACATTTTGGATAGAAGTTACATTCAGGTAAGTGAGAAAAACGTCGAGAAAAACGTTTGTCTGTTTGTTGTTTAATTGGAACAAGTTTCCCAAGGTAAACAAATAGAGATGAGCTCTTTCTGCATGACGCACGCACAGTAAGGCGGAGAGTGACGTCACCGAAAATCCCTCAATACAACTGTTCTGACCTTTTTTTTGTTTGTTTGTTTGTTTTTTCTTACACACAACCTTTAACTTTTTCTTTATAAGTGATATATTAATATATATTATATATATATTAATATATATATATATTTTTTTTTATTTTATTTTTTTTTTTTTTTACTTCATTACATTCCGGGACCGTCCCACTTTTTCTTCAAAATGGTATTTTGTTCAGTGTCTTAAAAACATACTTGAAGCACCTGTAAAGGTTAAATATTAGAATCCCATTGTACTTTATTTAGAGCAAAATCAGCCTCTGATGATCCAGACTCAGATTTCTACTGTAAACCTCCAAATAAAAAAGATATTTTAATAGGATTTTTGTATTGGCTCGCCTAGAATTTTTAAAGTAATTTTAGGTCTAAACTCATTTTTACCTCAATTACCTTCAGCTTTTACAGAGGAATTGTCAAATATCCAAATCTAGTGTCATTTATGTCTCAGCTCAACACCAGCTAAGACCAATCCTTATATTTACAAAAAACATGTAGGCGGAATTAGATTTAGTTTTCTTTTGCTTGGAGAAAGTTCTCACTTCTGATGAGTCTGTTGGACATCAGAAGTAAAAACTATAGGGACACAGCTTTAAAAAAATCCAGACATTTGCTCACTCCAAAGGATCAGGAAACTGGTTTTAGTTGAATTTTTACCGATTTTAGTCAGGCGTGTGAGAGAAAAAGGCCGTAATTTGGTTTATGTTTTTTATACTATATATTTTGTCTTCTGTTTCTCTACTTAAATCCACACACTGTTACTTGTTCCCTGATCCACCACCACCAGCAGCAGCAGCAGAAGAGCCAAGTTCGGGTCACCGCTGCAGGCCGGTGCTGGGGTGGGGTCAGCGGCTGGGTCTCGGGGTCAGAGGTCGCTCCGGGGTCACAACTGGGGGTCAGACCGCAGCACACAGCCTGGACACAGATCCACAGATGTCCCACAGGCATGCGTCTTCCATTATTTGTCAGGAGGAAGTGAGTTATGAGGAGACAAAAACTCGATACAAGACTGAAGCAGACTCACATTACACTCACACAGGTTAGATTGGGATTGATAAAGCTGTGGTAACTAACTTTTGTTTAGTGGTAACTGAGTGAACTTTGTGTTTTCTACTAAAAGCTTCTGACCAATTTTGCTGGAGACAGATCATGATTTCAATTTGATCACAATTCTTGTAAAAAAAAAAAAAAAAAAAAAAAAAAAAAACCTGAAGAAGACTTTAAAAAATCAAAGACAAGCGACTTCATGATGAATCGATTTTTTTTTTTTTTTTTTTTTTTTTTATGTTACGCCGTATAAATTGCACAATATTTCATAGTGTAAAAATACACACAAGTTTTGGTTGAAGCCATGTGGCAACAATAACCAAAATTCATGACTTTTACGTTTTATCCTTTGTAACATATCTACTTTTTTCCTCAAAGACTGTGTTGTTTCTTTAGGTTTAACAAGTAGGTTTCATCTTCCAGTTCTGGTGCTGTGGTCTATGGTTAATCCTAGGATTAGCATTTTGTTAATATTTATAGATAATAACACATCTTTACAACCACCACAGAAATGGACTTGGGCTGCAAAGTGTGTCATATTTACAGGGAAAAAAGGCGAAGTCGTGTTAATTACAGTAAATGCTTTTGATGTCCCATAATTTTGTGGTATAAATACACTTTTTGTGAGATCGTGCAGCAGAATATTCATTAGACCAGACCTGGGCAAACTGTGGGAAAAAAAAAACTTAAAAGGCATCTACTGCTTGATAAATGTCATGTCCGGAGGGACGGAGAACGGGTACAGGGTTGGGGTAATGGGTAAGTTTAGGAAAAGGTTTGGGTAAGGTTAAGATAGAAAAAAAAAAAAAACATTTAGGTATAGTTTAGCAAACAGTAATAAACTATCACTATGGCAACAACTCACTTCTGTTCCTCTTCGCACATTTTGATTTGTTAACTGTGTTAACACACGACCAAAATGAACATCGAGGCTCCTCTTTATTTTCTTCAATGTTATTGCGCGGTTGTACATAATGTTTTAAGTGCATAGCGGCCGTCACCTACTGTACCGTGGTATATCTTCATAATATGGGCGAACATCCGGGTCTTAGGGGCCTCCTGGAATAAATTTGATACCATTAAAAAAACAGTGTATATGTTGAAAACTGTCCCATCTCTATGCTTGTTACGGTTAAATTTAACATTAAAGCGGCAAATCCTTCTCAATTCTGCAGTGTGACCCCCGTACGACCCCGAGCGCTGGCGTCAGGACTAGGACAAAGGTCAGAGGTCAGACGGTGAGAGAAAGCAGCAGAGTGTCCGCGATAAGTCCACGCCGCACTTCCTGTCTCGTCCTCTTCTCCACGACGACGGCCGCCGTGTTGTAACCGCGGCGACGGAGGTGAGAGCGAGGTTAGAGGAGGGCGTCGTTCAGGGGTCACGCTGTTTCTAGTGGGCTGTAATTGTTGATTTTGGTTCATAGGAAGTGAGAATTGAATCAGAGAGTGTGAAGACATTTAAAAAACAATCTGTAACAGTTTGAACATCACTCGAAAAGA